>CASCKD010000026.1:600000-843000 GCA_949152435.1 Gastracanthus pulcherrimus | reverse complement strand
TTTCATCTTTCCGCATTGTTTCATCTTTCCGCATTGTTTCATCTTTCCGCATTGTTTCATCTTTCCGCATTGTTTCATCTTTCCGCATTGTTTCATCTTTCATCTTTCCGCATTGTTTCATCTTTCATCTTTCCGCATTGTTTCATCTTTCATCTTTCCGCATTGTTTCATCTTTCATCTTTCCGCATTGTTTCATCTTTCATCTTTCCGCATTGTTTCATCTTTCATCTTTCCGCATTGTTTCATCTTTCATCTTTCCGCATTGTTTCATCTTTCATCTTTCCGCATTTTTTCATCTTTCATCTTTCCGCATTGTTTCATCTTTCATCTTTCCGCATTGTTTCATCTTTCCGCATTGTTTCATCTTTCCGCATTGTTTCATCTTTCCGCATTGTTTCATCTTTCCGCATTGTTTCATCTTTCCGCATTGTTTCATCTTTCCGCATTGTTTCATCTTTCCGCATTGTTTCATCTTTCCGCATTGTTTCATCTTTCCGCATTGTTTCATCTTTCCGCATTGTTTCATCTTTCCGCATTGTTTCATCTTTCCGCATTGTTTCATCTTTCCGCATTGTTTCATCTTTCCGCATTGTTTCATCTTTCCGCATTGTTTCATCTTTCCGCATTGTTTCATCTTTCCGCATTGTTTCATCTTTCCGCATTGTTTCATCTTTCCGCATTGTTTCATCTTTCCGCATTGTTTCATCTTTCCGCATTGTTTCATCTTTCCGCATTGTTTCATCTTTCCGCATTGTTTCATCTTTCCGCATTGTTTCATCTTTCCGCATTGTTTCATCTTTCCGCATTGTTTCATCTTTCCGCATTGTTTCATCTTTCCGCATTGTTTCATCTTTCCGCATTGTTTCATCTTTCCGCATTGTTTCATCTTTCCGCATTGTTTCATCTTTCCGCATTGTTTCATCTTTCCGCATTGTTTCATCTTTCCGCATTGTTTCATCTTTCCGCATTGTTTCATCTTTCATCTTTCCGCATTGTTTTATCTTTCATCTTTCCGCATTGTTTCATCTTTCCGCATTGTTTCATCTTTCCGCATTGTTTCATCTTTCATCTTCCTCATTCTTTCATCTTTCATCTTTCCACATTGTTTCATCTTTCATCTTTCCGCATTTTTTCATCTTCCATCTTTCCGCATTGTTTCATCTTTCATCTTTCCTCATTGTTTCATCTTTCCGCATTGTTTCATCTTTTATCTTCCGCATTCTTTCATCTTTCATCTTTCCGCATTGTTTCATCTTTAATCTTTCCGCATTTTTTCATCTTTCATCTTTCCGCATTGTTTCATCTTTCATCTTTCCGCATTGTTTCATCTTTCATCTTTCCGCATTTTTTCATCTTTCATCTTTCCGCATTGTTTCATCTTTCATCTTTCCGCATTGTTTTATCTTTCATCTTTCCGCATTGTTTCATCTTTCCGCATTGTTTCATCTTTCCGCATTGTTTCATCTTTCCGCATTGTTTCATCTTTCATCTTCCTCATTCTTTCATCTTTCATCTTTCCGCATTGTTTCATCTTTCATCTTTCCGCATTTTTTCATCTTTCATCTTTCCGCATTGTTTCATCTTTCATCTTTCCGCATTGTTTCATCTTTCCGCATTGTTTCGTCTTTCCGCATTGTTTCATCTTTCCGCATTGTTTCATCTTTCCGCATTGTTTCATCTTTCCGCATTGTTTCATCTTTCCGCATTGTTTCATCTTTCCGCATTGTTTCATCTTTCCGCATTGTTTCATCTTTCCGCATTGTTTCATCTTTCCGCATTGTTTCATCTTTCCGCATTGTTTCATCTTTCCGCATTGTTTCATCTTACCGCATTGTTTCATCTTTCCGCATTGTTTCATCTTTCCGCATTGTTTCATCTTTCCGCATTGTTTCATCTTTCATCTTTCCGCATTGTTTCATCTTTCATCTTTCCGCATTGTTTCATCTTTCATCTTTCCGCATTGTTTCATCTTTCATCTTTCCGCATTCTTTCATCTTTCATCTTTCCGCATTGTTTCATCTTTCATCTTTCCGCATTGTTTCATCTTTCATCTTTCCGCATTGTTTCATCTTTCATCTTCCGCATTCTTTCATCTTTCATCTTTCCGCATTCTTTCATCTTTCATCTTTCCGCATTGTTTCATCTTTCATCTTTCCGCAATGTTTCATCTTTCATCTTTCCGCATTGTTTCATCTTTCATCTTCCGCATTCTTTCATCTTTCATCTTTCCGCATTCTTTCATCTTTCATCTTTCCGCATTTTTTCATCTTTCATCTTTCCGCATTGTTTCATCTTTCATCTTTCCGCATTGTTTCATCTTTCCGCATTGTTTCATCTTTCATCTTTCCGCATTGTTTCATCTTTCATCTTTCCGCATTTTTTCACCTTTCATCTTTCCGCATTGTTTCATCTTTCATCTTTCCGCATTGTTTCATCTTTCATCTTTCCGCATTCTTTCATCTTTCATCTTTCCGCATTGTTTCATCTTTCCGCATTGTTTCATCTTTCCGCATTGTTTCATCTTTCCGCATTGTTTCATCTTTCCGCATTGTTTCATCTTTCCGCATTGTTTCAGATTTCCGCATTGTTTCATCTTTCCGCATTGTTTCATCTTCCCGCATTGTTTCATCTTTCCGCATTGTTTCATCTTTCCGCATTGTTTCATCTTTCCGCATTGTTTCATCTTTCCGCATTGTTTCATCTTTCCGCATTGTTTCATCTTTCCGCATTGTTTCATCTTTCCGCATTGTTTCATCTTTCATCTTTCCGCATTGTTTCGTCTTTCATCTTTCCGCTTTGTTTCATCTTTCATCTTTCCGCATTGTTTCATCTTTCATCTTTCCGCATTGTTTCATCTTTCATCTTTCCGCATTGTTTCATCTTTCATCTTTCCGCATTGTTTCATCTTTCATCTTTCCGCATTGTTTCATCTTTCATCTTCCGCATTCTTTCATCTTTCATCTTTCCGCATTGTTTCATCTTTCATCTTTCCGCATTTTTTCATCTTTCATCTTTCCGCATTGTTTCATCTTTCATCTTTCCGCATTGTTTCATCTTTCCGCATTGTTTCATCTTTCATCTTTCCGCATTGTTTCATCTTTCATCTTTCCGCATTGTTTCATCTTTCATCTTTCCGCATTGTTTCATCTTTCCGCATTGTTTCATCTTTCCGCATTATTTCATCTTTCCGCATTGTTTCATCTTTCCGCATTGTTTCATCTTTCCGCATTGTTTCATCTTTCCGCATTGTTTCATCTTTCCGCATTGTTTCATCTTTCCGCATTGTTTCATCTTTCCGCATTGTTTCATCTTTCCGCATTGTTTCATCTTTCCGCATTGTTTCATCTTTCCGCATTGTTTCATCTTTCCGCATTGTTTCATCTTTCCGCATTGTTTCATCTTTCCGCATTGTTTCATCTTTCCGCATTGTTTCATCTTTCCGCATTGTTTCATCTTTCCGCATTGTTTCATCTTTCATCTTTCCGCATTGTTTTATCTTTCATCTTTCCGCATTGTTTCATCTTTCCGCATTGTTTCATCTTTCCGCATTGTTTCATCTTTCATCTTCCTCATTCTTTCATCTTTCATCTTTCCACATTGTTTCATCTTTCATCTTTCCGCATTTTTTCATCTTCCATCTTTCCGCATTGTTTCATCTTTCATCTTTCCTCATTGTTTCATCTTTCCGCATTGTTTCATCTTTTATCTTCCGCATTCTTTCATCTTTCATCTTTCCGCATTGTTTCATCTTTCATCTTTCCGCATTTTTTCATCTTTCATCTTTCCGCATTGTTTCATCTTTCATCTTTCCGCATTGTTTCATCTTTCCGCATTGTTTCATCTTTCCGCATTGTTTCATCTTTCCGCATTATTTCATCTTTCCGCATTGTTTCATCTTTCCGCATTGTTTCATCTTTCCGCATTGTTTCATCTTTCCGCATTGTTTCATCTTTCCGCATTGTTTCATCTTACCGCATTGTTTCATCTTTCCGCATTGTTTCATCTTTCCGCATTGTTTCATCTTTCCGCATTGTTTCATCTTTCATCTTTCCGCATTGTTTCATCTTTCATCTTTCCGCATTGTTTCATCTTTCATCTTTCCGCATTGTTTCATCTTTCATCTTTCCGCATTGTTTCATCTTTCATCTTTCCGCATTGTTTCATCTTTCATCTTTCCGCATTGTTTCATCTTTCATCTTTCCGCATTGTTTCATCTTTCATCTTTCCGCATTGTTTCATCTTTCATCTTCCGCATTCTTTCATCTTTCATCTTTCCGCATTCTTTCATCTTTCATCTTTCCGCATTGTTTCATCTTTCATCTTTCCGCAATGTTTCATCTTTCATCTTTCCGCATTGTTTCATCTTTCATCTTCCGCATTCTTTCATATTTCATCTTTCCGCATTGTTTCATCTTTCATCTCTCCGCATTTTTTCATCTTTCATCTTTCCGCATTGTTTCATCTTTCATCTTTCCGCATTGTTTCATCTTTCCGCATTGTTTCATCTTTCCGCATTGTTTCATCTTTCCGCATTGTTTCATCTTTCATCTTTCCGCATTGTTTCATCTTTCATCTTTCCGCATTTTTTCACCTTTCATCTTTCCGCATTGTTTCATCTTTCATCTTTCCGCATTGTTTCATCTTTCATCTTTCCGCATTCTTTCATCTTTCATCTTTCCGCATTGTTTCATCTTTCCGCATTGTTTCATCTTTCCGCATTGTTTCATCTTTCCGCATTGTTTCATCTTTCCGCATTGTTTCATCTTTCCGCATTGTTTCATCTTTCCGCATTGTTTCATCTTTCCGCATTGTTTCATCTTTCCGCATTGTTTCATCTTTCCGCATTGTTTCATCTTTCATCTTTCCGCATTGTTTCATCTTTCATCTTTCCCATTGTTTCATCTTTCATCTTTCCGCATTGTTTCATCTTTCATCTTTCCGCATTTTTTCATCTTTCATCTTTCCGCATTGTTTCATCTTTCATCTTTCCGCATTGTTTCATCTTTCCGCATTGTTTCATCTTTCCGCATTGTTTCATCTTTCCGCATTGTTTCATCTTTCCGCATTGTTTCATCTTTCCGCATTGTTTCATCTTTCCGCATTGTTTCATCTTTCCGCATTGTTTCATCTTTCCGCATTGTTTCATCTTTCCGCATTGTTTCATCTTTCCGCATTGTTTCATCTTTCCGCATTGTTTCATCTTTCCGCATTGTTTCATCTTTCCGCATTGTTTCATCTTTCCGCATTGTTTCATCTTTCCGCATTGTTTCATCTTTCCGCATTGTTTCATCTTTCCGCATTGTTTCATCTTTCCGCATTGTTTCATCTTTCCGCATTGTTTCATCTTTCCGCATTGTTTCATCTTTCCGCATTGTTTCATCTTTCCGCATTGTTTCATCTTTCCGCATTGTTTCATCTTTCCGCATTGTTTCATCTTTCCGCATTGTTTCATCTTTCCGCATTGTTTCATCTTTCCGCATTGTTTCATCTTTCCGCATTGTTTCATCTTTCCGCATTGTTTCATCTTTCCGCATTGTTTCATCTTTCCGCATTGTTTCATCTTTCCGCATTGTTTCATCTTTCATCTTTCCGCATTGTTTCATCTTTCATCTTTCCGCATTGTTTCATCTTTCATCTTTCCGCATTGTTTCATCTTTCATCTTTCCGCATTGTTTCATCTTTCATCTTTCCGCATTGTTTCATCTTTCATCTTTCCGCATTGTTTCATCTTTCATCTTTCCGCATTGTTTCATCTTTCATCTTTCCGCATTGTTTCATCTTTCCGCATTGTTTCATCTTTCATCTTCCGCATTCTTTCATCTTTCATCTTCCCGCATTGTTTCATCTTTCATCTTTCCGCATTCTTTCATCTTTCATCTTTCCGCATTGTTTCATCTTTCATCTTTCCGCATTTTTTCATCTTTCATCTTTCCGCATTGTTTCATCTTTCATCTTTCCGCATTGTTTCATCTTTCATCTTTTCGCATTGTTTCATCTTTCATCTTTCCGAATTGTTTCATCTTTCATCTTTCCGCATTGTTTCATCTTTCATCTGTCCGCATTGTTTCATCTTTCATCTTTCCGCATTGTTTCATCTTTCATCTTTCCGCATTGTTTCATCTTTCATCTTTCCGCATTGTTTCATCTTTCCGCATTGTTTCATCTTTCATCTTCTGCATTCTTTCATCTTTCATCTTTCCGCATTGTTTCATCTTTCATCTTTCCGCATTTCTTCATCTTTCATCTTTCCGCATTGTTTCATCTTTCCGCATTGTTTCATCTTTCATCTTTCTGCATTCTTTCATCTTTCATCTTTCCGCATTGTTTCATCTTTCATCTTTCCGCATTGTTTCATCTTTCATCTTTCCGCATTGTTTCATCTTTCCGCATTGTTTCATCTTTCATCTTCCGCATTCTTTCATCTTTCATCTTTCCTCATTGTTTCATCTTTCATCTTTCCGCATTTTTTCATCTTTCATCTTTCCGCATTGTTTCATCTTTCCGTATTGTTTCATCTTTCCGCATTGTTTCATCTTTCATCTTTCCGCATTGTTTCATCTTTCCGCATTGTTTCATCTTTCCGCATTGTTTCATCTTTCCGCATTGTTTCATCTTTCATCTTTCCGCATTCTTTCATCTTTCATCTTTCCGCATTGTTTCATCTTTCATCTTTCCGCAATGTTTCATCTTTCATCTTTCCGCATTGTTTCATCTTTCATCTTTCCGCATTGTTTCATCTTTCATCTTTCCGCATTGTTTGATCTTTCATCTTTCCGCATTGTTTCATCTTTCATCTTTCCGCATTGTTTCATCTTTCCGCATTGTTTCATCTTTCCGCATTGTTTCATCTTTCCGCATTGTTTCATCTTTCCGCATTGTTTCATCTTTCCGCATTGTTTCATCTTTCCGCATTGTTTCATCTTTCCGCATTGTTTCATCTTTCCGCATTGTTTCATCTTTCCGCATTGTTTCATCTTTCCGCATTGTTTCATCTTTCCGCATTGTTTCATCTTTCCGCATTGTTTCATCTTTCCGCATTGTTTCATCTTTCCGCATTGTTTCATCTTTCCGCATTGTTTCATCTTTCCGCATTGTTTCATCTTTCCGCATTGTTTCATCTTTCCGCATTGTTTCATCTTTCCGCATTGTTTCATCTTTCCGCATTGTTTCATCTTTCCGCATTGTTTCATCTTTCCGCATTGTTTCATCTTTCCGCATTGTTTCATCTTTCCGCCTTGTTTCATCTTTCCGCATTGTTTCATCTTTCCGCATTGTTTCATCTTTCCGCATTGTTTCATCTTTCATCTTTCCGCATTGTTTCATCTTTCCGCATTGTTTCATCTTTCCGCATTGTTTCATCTTTCCGCATTGTTTCATCTTTCCGCATTGTTTCATCTTTCCGCATTGTTTCATCTTTCCGCATTGTTTCATCTTTCATCTTTCCGCATTGTTTCATCTTTCATCTTTCCGCATTCTTTCATCTTTCATCTTTCCGCATTGTTTCATCTTTCATCTTTCCGCATTGTTTCATCTTTCATCTTTCCGCATTGTTTCATCTTTCCGCATTGTTTCATCTTTCCGCATTGTTTCATCTTTCATCTTCCGCATTCTTTCATCTTTCATCTTTCCGCATTGTTTCATCTTTCATCTTTCCGCATTATTTCATCTTTCATCTTTCCGCATTGTTTCATCTTTCATCTTTCCGCATTGTTTCATCTTTCATCTTTCCGCATTGTTTCATCTTTCATCTTTCCGCATTGTTTCATCTTTCATCTTTCCGCATTCTTTCATCTTTCATCTTTCCGCATTCTTTCATCTTTCATCTTTCCGCATTGTTTCATCTTTCATCTTTCCGCATTGTTTCATCTTTCATCTTTCCGAATTGTTTCATCTTTCATCTTTCCGCATTGTTTCATCTTTCATCTTTCCGCATTGTTTCATCTTTCATCTTTCCGCATTGTTTCATCTTTCATCTTTCCGCATTGTTTCATCTTTCATCTTTCCGCATTGTTTCATCTTTCATCTTTCCGCATTGTTTCATCTTTCATCTTTCAGCATTGTTTCATCTTTCATCTTTCCGCATTCTTTCATCTTTCATCTTTCCGCATTCTTTCATCTTTCATCTTTCCGCATTGTTTCATCTTTCATCTTTCCGCATTGTTTCATCTTTCACCTTTCCGCATTCTTTCATCTTTCATCTTTCCGCATTGTTTTATCTTTCCGCATTGTTTCATCTTTCCGCATTGTTTCATCTTTCCGCATTGTTTCATCTTTCCGCATTGTTTCATCTTTCCGCATTGTTTCATCTTTCCGCATTGTTTCATCTTTCCGCATTGTTTCATCTTTCCGCATTGTTTCATCTTTCCGCATTGTTTCATCTTTCCGCATTGTTTCATCTTTCCGCATTGTTTCATCTTTCCGCATTGTTTCATCTTTCCGCATTGTTTCATCTTTCCGCATTGTTTCATCTTTCCGCATTGTTTCATCTTTCCGCATTGTTTCATCTTTCCGCATTGTTTCATCTTTCCGCATTGTTTCATCTTTCCGCATTGTTTCATCTTTCCGCATTGTTTCATCTTTCATCTTTCCGCATTGTTTCATCTTTCATCTTTCCGAATTGTTTCATCTTTCATCTTTCCGAATTGTTTCATCTTTCATCTTTCCGCATTGTTTCATCTTTCATCTTTCCGTATTCTTTCATCTTTCATCTTTCCGCATTGTTTCATCTTTCATCTTTCCGCAATGTTTCATCTTTCATCTTTCCGCATTGTTTCATCTTTCATCTTCCGCATTCTTTCATATTTCATCTTTCCGCATTGTTTCATCTTTCATCTCTCCGCATTTTTTCATCTTTCATCTTTCCGCATTGTTTCATCTTTCATCTTTCCGCATTGTTTCATCTTTCCGCATTGTTTCATCTTTCATCTTTCCGCATTGTTTCATCTTTCATCTTTCCGCATTTTTTCACCTTTCATCTTTCCGCATTGTTTCATCTTTCATCTTTCCGCATTGTTTCATCTTTTATCTTTCCGCATTCTTTCATCTTTCATCTTTCCGCATTGTTTCATCTTTCCGCATTGTTTCATCTTTCCGCATTGTTTCATCTTTCCGCATTGTTTCATCTTTCCGCATTGTTTCATCTTTCCGCATTGTTTCATCTTTCCGCATTGTTTCATCTTTCCGCATTGTTTCATCTTTCCGCATTGTTTCATCTTTCCGCATTGTTTCATCTTTCCGCATTGTTTCATCTTTCATCTTTCCGCATTGTTTCATCTTTCATCTTTCCGCATTGTTTCATCTTTCATCTTTCCGCATTGTTTCATCTTTCATCTTTCCGCATTGTTTCATCTTTCATCTTTCCGCATTGTTTCATCTTTCATCTTTCCGCATTTTTTCATCTTTCATCTTTCCGCATTGTTTCATCTTTCATCTTTCCGCATTGTTTCATCTTTCCGCATTGTTTCATCTTTCCGCATTGTTTCATCTTTCCGCATTGTTTCATCTTTCCGCATTGTTTCATCTTTCCGCATTGTTTCATCTTTCCGCATTGTTTCATCTTTAAGCATTGTTTCATCTTTCCGCATTGTTTCATCTTTCCGCATTGTTTCATCTTTCCGCATTGTTTCATCTTTCCGCATTGTTTCATCTTTCCGCATTGTTTCATCTTTCCGCATTGTTTCATCTTTCCGCATTGTTTCATCTTTCCGCATTGTATCATCTTTCCGCATTGTTTCATCTTTCCGCATTGTTTCATCTTTCCGCATTGTTTCATCTTTCATCTTTCCGCATTGTTTCATCTTTCATCTTTCCGCATTGTTTCATCTTTCATCTTTCCGCATTGTTTCATCTTTCATCTTTCCGCATTGTTTCATCTTTCATCTTTCCGCATTGTTTCATCTTTCCGCATTGTTTCATCTTTCATCTTCCGCATTCTTTCATCTTTCATCTTCCCGCATTGTTTCATCTTTCATCTTTCCGCATTGTTTCATCTTTCATCTTTCCGCATTGTTTCATCTTTTATCTTTCCGCATTCTTTCATCTTTCATCTTTCCGCATTGTTTCATCTTTCCGCATTGTTTCATCTTTCCGCATTGTTTCATCTTTCCGCATTGTTTCATCTTTCCGCATTGTTTCATCTTTCCGCATTGTTTCATCTTTCCGCATTGTTTCATCTTTCCGCATTGTTTCATCTTTCCGCATTGTTTCATCTTTCCGCATTGTTTCATCTTTCCGCATTGTTTCATCTTTCCGCATTGTTTCATCTTTCCGCATTGTTTCATCTTTCCGAATTGTTTCATCTTTCATCTTTCCGCATTGTTTCATCTTTCATCTTTCCGCATTGTTTCATCTTTCATCTTTCCGCATTGTTTCATCTTTCCGCATTGTTTCATCTTTCATCTTCCGCATTCTTTCATCTTTCATCTTTCCGCATTGTTTCATCTTTCATCTTTCCGCATTTTTTCATCTTTCATCTTTCCGCATTGTTTCATCTTTCATCTTTCCGCATTGTTTCATCTTTCCGCATTGTTTCATCTTTCCGCATTGTTTCATTTTTCCGCATTGTTTCATCTTTCCGCATTGTTTCATCTTTCCGCATTGTTTCATCTTTCCGCATTGTTTCATCTTTCCGCATTGTTTCATCTTTCCGCATTGTTTCATCTTTCCGCATTGTTTCATCTTTCCGCATTGTTTCATCTTTCCGCATTGTTTCATCTTTCCGCATTGTTTCATCTTTCCGCATTGTTTCATCTTTCCGCATTGTTTCATCTTTCCGCATTGTTTCATCTTTCCGCATTGTTTCATCTTTCCGCATTGTTTCATCTTTCCGCATTGTTTCATCTTTCCGCATTGTTTCATCTTTCCGCATTGTTTCATCTTTCCGCATTGTTTCATCTTTCCGCATTGTTTCATCTTTCCGCATTGTTTCATCTTTCCGCATTGTTTCATCTTTCCGCATTGTTTCATCTTTCCGCATTGTTTCATCTTTCCGCATTGTTTCATCTTTCCGCATTGTTTCATCTTTCCGCATTGTTTCATCTTTCCGCATTGTTTCATCTTTCATCTTTCCGCATTGTTTCATCTTTCATCTTTCCGAATTGTTTCATCTTTCATCTTTCCGCATGGTTTCATCTTTCATCTTTCCGCATTGTTTCATCTTTCATCTTTCCGCATTCTTTCATCTTTCATCTTTCCGCATTGTTTCATCTTTCATCTTTTCGCATTGTTTCATCTTTCATCTTTCCGCATTCTTTCATCTTTCATCTTTCCGCATTTTTTCATCTTTCATCTTTCCGCATTGTTTCATCTTTCATCTTTCCGCATTGTTTCATCTTTCATCTTTCCGCATTCTTTCATCTTTCATCTTTCCGCATTGTTTCATCTTTCCGCATTGTTTCATCTTTCCGCATTGTTTCATCTTTCCGCATTGTTTCATCTTTCCGCATTGTTTCATCTTTCCGCATTGTTTCATCTTTCATCTTTCCGCATTGTTTCATCTTTCATCTTTCCGCATTCTTTCATCTTTCATCTTTCCGCATTGTTTCATCTTTCATCTTTCCGCATTGTTTCATCTTTCATCTTTCCGCATTGTTTCATCTTTCCGCATTGTTTCATCTTTCATCTTCCGCATTCTTTCATCTTTCATCTTTCCGCATTGTTTCATCTTTCATCTTTCCGCATTTTTTCATCTTTCATCTTTCCGCATTGTTTCATCTTTCATCTTTCCGCATTGTTTCATCTTTCATCTTTCCGCATTGTTTCATCTTTCATCTTTCCGCATTGTTTCATCTTTCATCTTTCCGCATTCTTTCATCTTTCATCTTTCCGCATTGTTTCATCTTTCATCTTTCCGCATTGTTTCATCTTTCATCTTTCCGCATTGTTTCATCTTTCATCTTTCCGCATTGTTTCATCTTTCATCTTTCCGCATTGTTTCATCTTTCATCTTTCCGCATTGTTTCATCTTTCATCTTTCCGCATTGTTTCATCTTTCATCTTTCCGCATTGTTTCATCTTTCCGCATTGTTTCATCTTTCCGCATTGTTTCATCTTTCCGCATTGTTTCATCTTTCATCTTCCGCATTCTTTCATCTTTCATCTTTCCACATTGTTTCATCTTTCATCTTTCCGCATTCTTTCATCTTTCATCTTTCCGCATTGTTTCATCTTTCATCTTTCCGCATTTTTTGATCTTTCATCTTTCCGCATTGTTTCATCTTTCATCTTTCCGCATTGTTTCATCTTTCATCTTTCCGCATTGTTTCATCTTTCATCTTCCGCATTCTTTCATCTTTCATCTTTCCGCATTGTTTCATCTTTCATCTTTCCGCATTCTTTCATCTTTCATCTTTCCGCATTGTTTCATCTTTCATCTTTCCGCATTGTTTCATCTTTCATCTTTCCGCATTGTTTCATCTTTCATCTTTCCGCATTGTTTCATCTTTCATCTTTCAGCATTGTTTCATCTTTCATCTTTCCGCATTGTTTCATCTTTCATCTTTCCGCATTGTTTCATTTTTCCGCATTGTTTCATCTTTCCGCATTGTTTCTTCTTTCATCTTCCGCATTCTTTCATCTTTCATCTTTCCGCATTGTTTCATCTTTCATCTTTTCGCATTGTTTCATCTTTCATCTTTCCGCATTCTTTCATCTTTAATCTTTCCGCATTGTTTCATCTTTCATCTTTCCGCATTCTTTCATCTTTCATCTTTCCGCATTGTTTCATCTTTCCGCATTGTTTCATCTTTCCGCATTGTTTCATCTTTCCGCATTGTTTCATCTTTCCGCATTGTTTCATCTTTCCGCATTGTTTCATCTTTCCGCATTGTTTCATCTTTCCGCATTGTTTCATCTTTCATCTTTCCGCATTGTTTCCTCTTTCATCTTTCCGCATTCTTTCATCTTTCATTTTTCCGCATTGTTTCATCTTTCATCTTTCCGCATTGTTTCATCTTTCATCTTTCCGCATTCTTTCATCTTTCATCTTTCCGCATTGTTTCATCTTTCATCTTTCCGCATTGTTTCATCTTTCCGCATTGTTTCATCTTTCATCTTCCGCATTCTTTCATCTTTCATCTTTCCGCATTGTTTCATCTTTCATCTTTCCGCATTTTTTCATCTTTCATCTTTCCGCATTGTTTCATCTTTCATCTTTCCGCATTGTTTTATCTTTCATCTTTCCGCATTGTTTCATCTTTCCGCATTGTTTCATCTTTCATCTTCCTCATTCTTTCATCTTTCATCTTTCCGTATTGTTTCATCTTTCCGCATTGTTTCATCTTTCCGCATTGTTTCATCTTTCCGCATTGTTTCATCTTTCCGCATTGTTTCATCTTTCCGCATTGTTTCATCTTTCCGCATTGTTTCATCTTTCCGCATTCTTTCATCTTTCATCTTTCCGCATTCTTTCATCTTTCATCTTTCCGCATTGTTTCATCTTTCATCTTTCCGCATTGTTTTATCTTTCATCTTTCCGCATTGTTTCATCTTTCCGCATTGTTTCATCTTTCATCTTCCTCATTCTTTCATCTTTCATCTTTCCGCATTGTTTCATCTTTCCGCATTGTTTCATCTTTCCGCATTGTTTCATCTTTCCGCATTGTTTCATCTTTCCGCATTGTTTCATCTTTCCGCATTGTTTCATCTTTCCGCATTGTTTCATCTTTCCGCATTGTTTCATCTTTCCGCATTGTTTCATCTTTCCGCATTGTTTCATCTTTCCGCATTGTTTCATCTTTCCGCATTGTTTCATCTTTCCGCATTGTTTCATCTTACCGCATTGTTTCATCTTTCCGCATTGTTTCATCTTTCCGCATTGTTTCATCTTTCCGCATTGTTTCATCTTTCATGTTTCCGCATTGTTTCATCTTTCATCTTTCCGCATTGTTTCATCTTTCATCTTTCCGCATTGTTTCATCTTTCATCTTTCCGCATTGTTTCATCTTTCATCTTTCCGCATTGTTTCATCTTTCATCTTTCCGCATTGTTTCATCTTTCATCTTTCAGCATTGTTTCATCTTTCATCTTTCCGCATCGTTTCATCTTTCATCTTTCCGCATTGTTTCATCTTTCCGCATTGTTTCATCTTTCCGCATTGTTTCTTCTTTCATCTTCCGCATTCTTTCATCTTTCATCTTTCCGCATTGTTTCATCTTTCATCTTTTCGCATTGTTTCATCTTTCATCTTTCCGCATTCTTTCATCTTTCATCTTTCCGCATTCTTTCATCTTTCATCTTTCCGCATTGTTTCATCTTTCATCTTTCCGCATTGTTTCATCTTTCATCTTTCCGCATTCTTTCATCTTTCATCTTTCCGCATTGTTTCATCTTTCCGCATTGTTTCATCTTTCCGCATTGTTTCATCTTTCCGCATTGTTTCATCTTTCATCTTCCGCATTCTTTCATCTTTCATCTTTCCGCATTGTTTCATCTTTCATCTTTCCGCATTTTTTCACCTTTCATCTTTCCGCATTGTTTCATCTTTCATCTTTCCGCATTGTTTTATCTTTCATCTTTCCGCATTGTTTCATCTTTCCGCATTGTTTCATCTTTCATCTTCCTCATTCTTTCATCTTTCATCTTTCCGCATTGTTTCATCTTTCATCTTTCCGCATTTTTTCATCTTTCATCTTTCCGCATTGTTTCATCTTTCATCTTTCCGCATTGTTTCATCTTTCCGCATTGTTTCATCTTTCCGCATTGTTTCATCTTTCCGCATTGTTTCATCTTTCCGCATTGTTTCATCTTTCCGCATTGTTTCATCTTTCCGCATTGTTTCATCTTTCCGCATTGTTTCATCTTTCCGCATTGTTTCATCTTTCCGCATTGTTTCATCTTTCCGCATTGTTTCATCTTACCGCATTGTTTCATCTTTCCGCATTGTTTCATCTTTCCGCATTGTTTCATCTTTCCGCATTGTTTCATCTTTCATCTTTCCGCATTGTTTCATCTTTCATCTTTCCGCATTGTTTCATCTTTCATCTTTCCGCATTGTTTCATCTTTCATCTTTCCGCATTGTTTCATCTTTCATCTTTCCGCATTCTTTCATCTTTCATCTTTCCGCATTGTTTCATCTTTCATCTTTCCGCATTGTTTCATCTTTCATCTTTCCGCATTGTTTCATCTTTCATCTTCCGCATTCTTTCATCTTTCATCTTTCCGCATTCTTTCATCTTTCATCTTTCCGCATTGTTTCATCTTTCATCTTTCCGCAATGTTTCATCTTTCATCTTTCCGCATTGTTTCATCTTTCATCTTCCGCATTCTTTCATCTTTCATCTTTCCGCATTCTTTCATCTTTCATCTTTCCGCATTGTTTCATCTTTCATCTTTCCGCATTTTTTCATCTTTCATCTTTCCGCATTGTTTCATCTTTCATCTTTCCGCATTGTTTTATCTTTCATCTTTCCGCATTGTTTCATCTTTCCGCATTGTTTCATCTTTCATCTTCCTCATTCTTTCATCTTTCATCTTTCCGCATTGTTTCATCTTTCATCTTTCCGCATTTTTTCATCTTTCATCTTTCCGCATTGTTTCATCTTTCATCTTTCCGCATTGTTTCATCTTTCCGCATTGTTTCATCTTTCCGCATTGTTTCATCTTTCCGCATTGTTTCATCTTTCCGCATTGTTTCATCTTTCCGCATTGTTTCATCTTTCCGCATTGTTTCATCTTTCCGCATTGTTTCATCTTTCCGCATTGTTTCATCTTTCCGCATTGTTTCATCTTTCCGCATTGTTTCATCTTTCCGCATTGTTTCATCTTACCGCATTGTTTCATCTTTCCGCATTGTTTCATCTTTCCGCATTGTTTCATCTTTCCGCATTGTTTCATCTTTCATCTTTCCGCATTGTTTCATCTTTCATCTTTCCGCATTGTTTCATCTTTCATCTTTCCGCATTGTTTCATCTTTCATCTTTCCGCATTGTTTCATCTTTCATCTTTCAGCATTGTTTCATCTTTCATCTTTCCGCATTGTTTCATCTTTCATCTTTCAGCATTGTTTCATCTTTCATCTTTCCGAATTGTTTCATCTTTCATCTTTCCGCATTGTTTCATCTTTCCGCATTGTTTCATCTTTCCGCATTGTTTCATCTTTCCGCATTGTTTCTTCTTTCATCTTCCGCATTCTTTCATCTTTCATCTTTCCGCATTGTTTCATCTTTCATCTTTTCGCATTGTTTCATCTTTCATCTTTCCGCATTCTTTCATCTTTCATCTTTCCGCATTCTTTCATCTTTCATCTTTCCGCATTGTTTCATCTTTCATCTTTCCGCATTCTTTCATCTTTCATCTTTCCGCATTGTTTCATCTTTCCGCATTGTTTCATCTTTCCGCATTGTTTCATCTTTCCGCATTGTTTCATCTTTCCGCATTGTTTCATCTTTCCGCATTGTTTCATCTTTCCGCATTGTTTCATCTTTCCGCATTGTTTCATCTTTCCGCATTGTTTCATCTTTCCGCATTGTTTCATCTTTCCGCATTGTTTCATCTTTCCGCATTGTTTCATCTTTCCGCATTGTTTCATCTTTCCGCATTGTTTCATCTTTCCGCATTGTTTCATCTTTCCGCATTGTTTCATCTTTCATCTTTCCGCATTGTTTCATCTTTCATCTTTCCGCATTCTTTCATCTTTCATTTTTCCGCATTGTTTCATCTTTCATCTTTCCGCATTCTTTCATCTTTCATCTTTCCGCATTGTTTCATCTTTCATCTTTCCGCATTCTTTCATCTTTCATCTTTCCGCATTGTTTCATCTTTCATCTTTCCGCATTGTTTCATCTTTCCGCATTGTTTCATCTTTCATCTTCCGCATTCTTTCATCTTTCATCTTTCCGCATTGTTTCATCTTTCATCTTTCCGCATTTTTTCATCTTTCATCTTTCCGCATTGTTTCATCTTTCATCTTTCCGCATTGTTTTATCTTTCATCTTTCCGCATTGTTTCATCTTTCCGCATTGTTTCATCTTTCCGCATTGTTTCATCTTTCATCTTCCTCATTCTTTCATCTTTCATCTTTCCGCATTGTTTCATCTTTCATCTTTCCGCATTTTTTCATCTTTCATCTTTCCGCATTGTTTCATCTTTCATCTTTCCGCATTGTTTCATCTTTCCGCATTGTTTCGTCTTTCCGCATTGTTTCATCTTTCCGCATTGTTTCATCTTTCCGCATTGTTTCATCTTTCCGCATTGTTTCATCTTTCCGCATTGTTTCATCTTTCCGCATTGTTTCATCTTTCCGCATTGTTTCATCTTTCCGCATTGTTTCATCTTTCCGCATTGTTTCATCTTTCCGCATTGTTTCATCTTTCCGCATTGTTTCATCTTTCCGCATTGTTTCATCTTTCCGCATTGTTTCATCTTTCATCTTTCCGCATTGTTTCATCTTTCATCTTTCCGCATTGTTTCATCTTTCATCTTCCGCATTCTTTCATCTTTCATCTTTCCGCATTCTTTCATCTTTCATCTTTCCGCATTGTTTCATCTTTCATCTTTCCGCAATGTTTCATCTTTCATCTTTCCGCATTGTTTCATCTTTCATCTTCCGCATTCTTTCATCTTTCATCTTTCCGCATTCTTTCATCTTTCATCTTTCCGCATTTTTTCATCTTTCATCTTTCCGCATTGTTTCATCTTTCATCTTTCCGCATTGTTTCATCTTTCCGCATTGTTTCATCTTTCATCTTTCCGCATTGTTTCATCTTTCATCTTTCCGCATTTTTTCACCTTTCATCTTTCCGCATTGTTTCATCTTTCATCTTTCCGCATTCTTTCATCTTTCATCTTTCCGCATTCTTTCATCTTTCATCTTTCCGCATTGTTTCATCTTTCCGCATTGTTTCATCTTTCCGCATTGTTTCATCTTTCCGCATTGTTTCATCTTTCCGCATTGTTTCATCTTTCCGCATTGTTTCATCTTTCCGCATTGTTTCATCTTTCCGCATTGTTTCATCTTTCCGCATTGTTTCATCTTTCCGCATTGTTTCATCTTTCCGCATTGTTTCATCTTTCCGCATTGTTTCATCTTTCCGCATTGTTTCATCTTTCCGCATTGTTTCATCTTTCCGCATTGTTTCATCTTTCCGCATTGTTTCATCTTTCCGCATTGTTTCATCTTTCCGCATTGTTTCATCTTTCCGCATTGTTTCATCTTTCCGCATTGTTTCATCTTTCATCTTTCCGCATTGTTTCATCTTTCATCTTTCCGCTTCGTTTCATCTTTCATCTTTCCGCATTGTTTCATCTTTCATCTTTCCGCATTGTTTCATCTTTCCGCATTGTTTCATCTTTCCGCATTGTTTCATCTTTCCGCATTGTTTCATCTTTCCGCATTATTTCATCTTTCCGCATTGTTTCATCTTTCCGCATTGTTTCATCTTTCCGCATTGTTTCATCTTTCCGCATTGTTTCATCTTTCCGCATTGTTTCATCTTTCCGCATTGTTTCATCTTTCCGCATTGTTTCATCTTTCCGCATTGTTTCATCTTTCCGCATTGTTTCATCTTTCCGCATTGTTTCATCTTTCCGCATTGTTTCATCTTTCCGCATTGTTTCATCTTTCCGCATTGTTTCATCTTTCCGCATTGTTTCATCTTTCCGCATTGTTCATCTTTCATCTTTCCGCATTGTTTCATCTTTCATCTTTCCGAATTGTTTCATCTTTCATCTTTTCGCATTGTTTCATCTTTCATCTTTCCGCATTGTTTCATCTTTCATCTTTCCGCATTCTTTCATCTTTCATCTTTCCGCATTGTTTCATCTTTCATCTTTTCGCATTGTTTCATCTTTCATCTTTCCGCATTCTTTCATCTTTCATCTTTCAGCATTCTTTCATCTTTCATCTTTCCGCATTGTTTCATCTTTCATCTTTCCGCATTGTTTCATCTTTCATCTTTCCGCATTGTTTCATCTTTCATCTTCCGCATTCTTTCATCTTTCATCTTTCCTCATTGTTTCATCTTTCATCTTTCCACATTTTTTCATCTTTCATCTTTCCGCATTGTTTCATCTTTCCGCATTGTTTCATCTTTCCGCATTGTTTCATCTTTCCGCATTCTTTCATCTTTCCGCATTGTTTCATCTTTCCGCATTGTTTCATCTTTCCGCATTGTTTCATCCTTCCGCATTGTTTCATTTTTCCGCATTGTTTCATCTTTCATCTTTCCGCATTCTTTCATCTTTCATCTTTCCGCATTGTTTCATCTTTCATCTTTCCGCATTGTTTCATCTTTCATCTTTCCGCATTCTTTCATCTTTCATCTTTCCGCATTGTTTCATCTTTCATCTTTCCGCATTGTTTCATCTTTCATCTTTCCGCATTGTTTCATCTTTCATCTTTCCGCATTGTATCATCTTTCATCTTTCCGCATTGTTTCATCTTTCATCTTCCGCATTCTTTCATCTTTCATCTTTCCGCATTGTTTCATCTTTCATCTTTCCGCATTTTTTCATCTTTCATCTTTCCGCATTGTTTCATCTTTCATCTTTCCGCATTGTTTCATCTTTCATCTTTCCGCATTCTTTCATCTTTCATCTTTCCGCATTTTTTCATCTTTCATCTTTCCGCATTGTTTCATCTTTCCGCATTGTTTCATCTTTCCGCATTGTTTCATCTTTCCGCATTGTTTCATCTTTCCGCATTGTTTCATCTTTCCGCATTGTTTCATCTTTCCGCATTGTTTCATCTTTCCGCATTGTTTCATCTTTCCGCATTGTTTCATCTTTCCGCATTGTTTCATCTTTCATCTTTCCGCATTGTTTCATCTTTCATCTTTCCGAATTGTTTCATCTTTCATCTTTCCGCATTGTTTCATCTTTCATCTTTCCGCATTGTTTCATCTTTCATCTTTCCGCATTCTTTCATCTTTCATCTTTCCGCATTGTTTCATCTTTCATCTTTTCGCATTGTTTCATCTTTCATCTTTCCGCATTCTTTCATCTTTCATCTTTCCGCATTCTTTCATCTTTCATCTTTCCGCATTGTTTCATCTTTCATCTTTCCGCATTGTTTCATCTTTCATCTTTCCGCATTCTTTCATCTTTCATCTTTCCGCATTGTTTCATCTTTCATCTTTCCGCATTGTTTCATCTTTCATCTTTCCGCATTGTTTCATCTTTCATCTTTCCGCATTGATTCATCTTTCATCTTTCCGCATTCTTTCATCTTTCATCTTTCCGCATTGTTTCATCTTTCATCTTTCAGCATTGTTTCATCTTTCATCTTTCCGCATTGTTTCATCTTTCATCTTTCCGCATTGTTTCATCTTTCCGCATTGTTTCATCTTTCCGCATTGTTTCTTCTTTCATCTTCCGCATTCTTTCATCTTTCATCTTTCCGCATTGTTTCATCTTTCATCTTTTCGCATTGTTTCATCTTTCATCTTTCCGCATTCTTTCATCTTTCATCTTTCCGCATTCTTTCATCTTTCATCTTTCCGCATTGTTTCATCTTTCATCTTTCCGCATTGTTTCATCTTTCATCTTTCCGCATTCTTTCATATTTCATCTTTCCGCATTGTTTCATCTTTCCGCATTGTTTCATCTTTCCGCATTGTTTCATCTTTCCGCATTGTTTCATCTTTCATCTTTCCGCATTGTTTCATCTTTCATCTTTCCGCATTCTTTCATCTTTCATTTTTCCGCATTGTTTCATCTTTCATCTTTCCGCATTGTTTCATCTTTCATCTTTCCGCATTCTTTCATCTTTCATCTTTCCGCATTGTTTCATCTTTCATCTTTCCGCATTGTTTCATCTTTCCGCATTGTTTCATCTTTCATCTTCCGCATTCTTTCATCTTTCATCTTTCCGCATTGTTTCATCTTTCATCTTTCCGCATTTTTTCATCTTTCATCTTTCCGCATTGTTTCATCTTTCATCTTTCCGCATTGTTTTATCTTTCATCTTTCCGCATTGTTTCATCTTTCAACTTCCTCATTCTTTCATCTTTCATCTTTCCGCATTGTTTCATCTTTCATCTTTCCGCATTTTTTCATCTTTCATCTTTCCGCATTGTTTCATCTTTCATCTTTCCGCATTGTTTCATCTTTCCGCATTGTTTCATCTTTCCGCATTGTTTCATTTTTCCGCATTGTTTCATCTTTCCGCATTGTTTCATCTTTCCGCATTGTTTCATCTTTCCGCATTGTTTCATCTTACCGCATTGTTTCATCTTTCCGCATTGTTTCATCTTTCCGCATTGTTTCATCTTTCCGCATTGTTTCATCTTTCATCTTTCCGCATTGTTTCATCTTTCATCTTTCCGCATTGTTTCATCTTTCATCTTTCCGCATTGTTTCATCTTTCATCTTTCCGCATTGTTTCATCTTTCATCTTTCCGCATTCTTTCATCTTTCATCTTTCCGCATTGTTTCATCTTTCATCTTTCCGCATTGTTTCATCTTTCATCTTTCCGCATTGTTTCATCTTTCATCTTCCGCATTCTTTCATCTTTCATCTTTCCGCATTCTTTCATCTTTCATCTTTCCGCATTGTTTCATCTTCCATCTTTCCGCAATGTTTCATCTTTCATCTTTCCGCATTCTTTCATCTTTCATCTTTCCGCATTGTTTCATCTTTCCGCATTGTTTCATCTTTCCGCATTGTTTCATCTTTCCGCATTGTTTCATCTTTCCGCATTGTTTCATCTTTCCGCATTGTTTCATCTTTCCGCATTGTTTCATCTTTCCGCATTGTTTCATCTTTCCGCATTGTTTCATCTTTCCGCATTGTTTCATCTTTCATCTTCCGCATTCATTCATCTTTCATCTTTCCGCATTCTTTCATCTTTCATCTTTCCGCATTTTTTCATCTTTCATCTTTCCGCATTGTTTCATCTTTCATCTTTCCGCATTGTTTCATCTTTCCGCATTGTTTCATCTTTCATCTTTCCGCATTGTTTCATCTTTCATCTTTCCGCATTTTTTCACCTTTCATCTTTCCGCATTGTTTCATCTTTCATCTTTCCGCATTGTTTCATCTTTCATCTTTCCGCATTCTTTCATCTTTCATCTTTCCGCATTGTTTCATCTTTCCGCATTGTTTCATCTTTCCGCATTGTTTCATCTTTCCGCATTGTTTCATCTTTCCGCATTGTTTCATCTTTCCGCATTGTTTCATCTTTCCGCATTGTTTCATCTTTCCGCATTGTTTCATCTTTCCGCATTGTTTCATCTTTCCGCATTGTTTCATCTTTCCGCATTGTTTCATCTTTCCGCATTGTTTCATCTTTCCGCATTGTTTCATCTTTCCGCATTGTTTCATCTTTCCGCATTGTTTCATCTTTCCGCATTGTTTCATCTTTCCGCATTGTTTCATCTTTCCGCATTGTTTCATCTTTCCGCATTGTTTCATCTTTCCGCATTGTTTCATCTTTCATCTTTCCGCATTGTTTCATCTTTCATCTTTCCGAATTGTTTCATCTTTCATCTTTCCGCATGGTTTCATCTTTCATCTTTCCGCATTGTTTCATCTTTCATCTTTCCGCATTCTTTCATCTTTCATCTTTCCGCATTGTTTCATCTTTCATCTTTTCGCATTGTTTCATCTTTCATCTTTCCGCATTCTTTCATCTTTCATCTTTCCGCATTTTTTCATCTTTCATCTTTCCGCATTGTTTCATCTTTCATCTTTCCGCATTGTTTCATCTTTCATCTTTCCGCATTCTTTCATCTTTCATCTTTCCGCATTGTTTCATCTTTCCGCATTGTTTCATCTTTCCGCATTGTTTCATCTTTCCGCATTGTTTCATCTTTCCGCATTGTTTCATCTTTCCGCATTGTTTCATCTTTCCGCATTGTTTCATCTTTCCGCATTGTTTCATCTTTCCGCATTGTTTCATCTTTCCGCATTGTTTCATCTTTCCGCATTGTTTCATCTTTCATCTTTCCGCATTGTTTCATCTTTCATCTTTCCGCATTCTTTCATCTTTCATCTTTCCGCATTGTTTCATCTTTCATCTTTCCGCATTGTTTCATCTTTCATCTTTCCGCATTGTTTCATCTTTCCGCATTGTTTCATCTTTCATCTTCCGCATTCTTTCATCTTTCATCTTTCCGCATTGTTTCATCTTTCATCTTTCCGCATTTTTTCATCTTTCATCTTTCCGCATTGTTTCATCTTTCATCTTTCCGCATTGTTTCATCTTTCATCTTTCCGCATTGTTTCATCTTTCATCTTTCCGCATTGTTTCATCTTTCATCTTTCCGCATTCTTTCATCTTTCATCTTTCCGCATTGTTTCATCTTTCATCTTTCCGCATTGTTTCATCTTTCATCTTTCCGCATTGTTTCATCTTTCATCTTTCCGCATTGTTTCATCTTTCATCTTTCCGCATTGTTTCATCTTTCATCTTTCCGCATTGTTTCATCTTTCATCTTTCCGCATTGTTTCATCTTTCCGCATTGTTTCATATTTCCGCATTGTTTCACCTTTCATCTTCCGCATTCTTTCATCTTTCATCTTTCCGCATTGTTTCATCTTTCATCTTTCCGCATTCTTTCATCTTTCATCTTTCCGCAGTGTTTCATCTTTCATCTTTCCGCATTTTTTGATCTTTCATCTTTCCGCATTGTTTCATCTTTCATCTTTCCGCATTGTTTCATCTTTCATCTTTCCGCATTGTTTCATCTTTCATCTTCCGCATTCTTTCATCTTTCATCTTTCCGCATTGTTTCATCTTTCATCTTTCCGCATTCTTTCATCTTTCATCTTTCCGCATTGTTTCATCTTTCATCTTTCCGCATTGTTTCATCTTTCATCTTTCCGCATTGTTTCATCTTTCATCTTTCCGCATTGTTTCATCTTTCATCTTTCAGCATTGTTTCATCTTTCATCTTTCCGCATTGTTTCATCTTTCATCTTTCCGCATTGTTTCATCTTTCCGCATTGTTTCATCTTTCCGCATTGTTTCTTCTTTCATCTTCCGCATTCTTTCATCTTTCATCTTTCCGCATTGTTTCATCTTTCATCTTTTCGCATTGTTTCATCTTTCATCTTTCCGCTTTCTTTCATCTTTAATCTTTCCGCATTGTTTCATCTTTCATCTTTCCGCATTCTTTCATCTTTCATCTTTCCGCATTGTTTCATCTTTCCGCATTGTTTCATCTTTCCGCATTGTTTCATCTTTCCGCATTGTTTCATCTTTCCGCATTGTTTCATCTTTCCGCATTGTTTCATCTTTCATCTTTCCGCATTGTTTCCTCTTTCATCTTTCCGCATTCTTTCATCTTTCATTTTTCCGCATTGTTTCATCTTTCATCTTTCCGCATTGTTTCATCTTTCATCTTTCCGCATTCTTTCATCTTTCATCTTTCCGCATTGTTTCATCTTTCATCTTTCCGCATTGTTTCATCTTTCCGCATTGTTTCATCTTTCATCTTCCGCATTCTTTCATCTTTCATCTTTCCGCATTGTTTCATCTTTCATCTTTCCGCATTTTTTCATCTTTCATCTTTCCGCATTGTTTCATCTTTCATCTTTCCGCATTGTTTTATCTTTCATCTTTCCGCATTGTTTCATCTTTCCGCATTGTTTCATCTTTCATCTTCCTCATTCTTTCATCTTTCATCTTTCCGCATTGTTTCATCTTTCCGCATTGTTTCATCTTTCCGCATTGTTTCATCTTTCCGCATTGTTTCATCTTTCCGCATTGTTTCATCTTTCCGCATTGTTTCATCTTTCCGCATTGTTTCATCTTTCCGCATTGTTTCATCTTTCCGCATTGTTTCATCTTTCCGCATTGTTTCATCTTTCCGCATTGTTTCATCTTTCCGCATTGTTTCATCTTACCGCATTGTTTCATCTTTCCGCATTGTTTCATCTTTCCGCATTGTTTCATCTTTCCGCATTGTTTCATCTTTCATCTTTCCGCATTGTTTCATCTTTCATCTTTCCGCATTGTTTCATCTTTCATCTTTCCGCATTGTTTCATCTTTCATCTTTCCGCATTGTTTCATCTTTCATCTTTCAGCATTGTTTCATCTTTCATCTTTCCGCATCGTTTCATCTTTCATCTTTCCGCATTGTTTCATCTTTCCGCATTGTTTCATCTTTCCGCATTGTTTCTTCTTTCATCTTCCGCATTCTTTCATCTTTCATCTTTCCGCATTGTTTCATCTTTCATCTTTTCGCATTGTTTCATCTTTCATCTTTCCGCATTCTTTCATCTTTCATCTTTCCGCATTCTTTCATCTTTCATCTTTCCGCATTGTTTCATCTTTCATCTTTCCGCATTGTTTCATCTTTCATCTTTCCGCATTCTTTCATCTTTCATCTTTCCGCATTGTTTCATCTTTCCGCATTGTTTCATCTTTCCGCATTGTTTCATCTTTCCGCATTGTTTCATCTTTCATCTTCCGCATTCTTTCATCTTTCATCTTTCCGCATTGTTTCATCTTTCATCTTTCCGCATTTTTTCATCTTTCATCTTTCCGCATTGTTTCATCTTTCATCTTTCCGCATTGTTTTATCTTTCATCTTTCCGCATTGTTTCATCTTTCCGCATTGTTTCATCTTTCATCTTCCTCATTCTTTCATCTTTCATCTTTCCGCATTGTTTCATCTTTCATCTTTCCGCATTTTTTCATCTTTCATCTTTCCGCATTGTTTCATCTTTCATCTTTCCGCATTGTTTCATCTTTCCGCATTGTTTCATCTTTCCGCATTGTTTGATCTTTCCGCATTGTTTCATCTTTCCGCATTGTTTCATCTTTCCGCATTGTTTCATCTTTCCGCATTGTTTCATCTTTCCGCATTGTTTCATCTTTCCGCATTGTTTCATCTTTCCGCATTGTTTCATCTTTCCGCATTGTTTCATCTTTCCGCATTGTTTCATCTTTCCGCATTGTTTCATCTTTCCGCATTGTTTCATCTTACCGCATTGTTTCATCTTTCCGCATTGTTTCATCTTTCCGCATTGTTTCATCTTTCCGCATTGTTTCATCTTTCATCTTTCCGCATTGTTTCATCTTTCATCTTTCCGCATTGTTTCATCTTTCATCTTTCCGCATTGTTTCATCTTTCATCTTTCCGCATTGTTTCATCTTTCATCTTTCCGCATTCTTTCATCTTTCATCTTTCCGCATTGTTTCATCTTTCATCTTTCCGCATTGTTTCATCTTTCATCTTTCCGCATTGTTTCATCTTTCATCTTCCGCATTCTTTCATCTTTCATCTTTCCGCATTCTTTCATCTTTCATCTTTCCGCATTGTTTCATCTTTCATCTTTCCGCAATGTTTCATCTTTCATCTTTCCGCATTGTTTCATCTTTCATCTTCCGCATTCTTTCATCTTTCATCTTTCCGCATTCTTTCATCTTTCATCTTTCCGCATTGTTTCATCTTTCATCTTTCCGCATTTTTTCATCTTTCATCTTTCCGCATTGTTTCATCTTTCATCTTTCCGCATTGTTTTATCTTTCATCTTTCCGCATTGTTTCATCTTTCCGCATTGTTTCATCTTTCATCTTCCTCATTCTTTCATCTTTCATCTTTCCGCATTGTTTCATCTTTCATCTTTCCGCATTTTTTCATCTTTCATCTTTCCGCATTGTTTCATCTTTCATCTTTCCGCATTTTTTCATCTTTCATCTTTCCGCATTGTTTCATCTTTCATCTTTCCGCATTGTTTCATCTTTCCGCATTGTTTCATCTTTCCGCATTGTTTCATCTTTCCGCATTGTTTCATCTTTCCGCATTGTTTCATCTTTCCGCATTGTTTCATCTTTCCGCATTGTTTCATCTTTCCGCATTGTTTCATCTTTCCGCATTGTTTCATCTTACCGCATTGTTTCATCTTTCCGCATTGTTTCATCTTTCCGCATTGTTTCATCTTTCCGCATTGTTTCATCTTTCCGCATTGTTTCATCTTTCATCTTTCCGCATTGTTTCATCTTTCATCTTTCCGCATTGTTTCATCTTTCATCTTTCCGCATTGTTTCATCTTTCATCTTTCCGCATTGTTTCATCTTTCATCTTTCAGCATTGTTTCATCTTTCATCTTTCCGCATTGTTTCATCTTTCATCTTTCAGCATTGTTTCATCTTTCATCTTTCCGAATTGTTTCATCTTTCATCTTTCCGCATTGTTTCATCTTTCCGCATTGTTTCATCTTTCCGCATTGTTTCTTCTTTTATCTTCCGCATTCTTTCATCTTTCATCTTTCCGCATTGTTTCATCTTTCATCTTTTCGCATTGTTTCATCTTTCATCTTTCCGCATTCTTTCATCTTTCATCTTTCCGCATTCTTTCATCTTTCATCTTTCCGCATTGTTTCATCTTTCATCTTTCCGCATTCTTTCATCTTTCATCTTTCCGCATTGTTTCATCTTTCCGCATTGTTTCATCTTTCCGCATTGTTTCATCTTTCCGCATTGTTTCATCTTTCCGCATTGTTTCATCTTTCCGCATTGTTTCATCTTTCCGCATTGTTTCATCTTTCCGCATTGTTTCATCTTTCCGCATTGTTTCATCTTTCCGCATTGTTTCATCTTTCCGCATTGTTTCATCTTTCCGCATTGTTTCATCTTTCATCTTTCCGCATTGTTTCATCTTTCATCTTTCCGCATTCTTTCATCTTTCATCTTTCCGCATTGTTTCATCTTTCATCTTTCCGCATTGTTTCATCTTTCATCTTTCCGCATTGTTTCATCTTTCATCTTTCCGCATTGTTTCATCTTTCATCTTTCCGCATTGTTTCATCTTTCATCTTTCCGCATTGTTTCATCTTTCATCTTTCCGCATTGTTTCATCTTTCCGCATTGTTTCATCTTTCCGCATTGTTTCACCTTTCATCTTCCGCATTCTTTCATCTTTCATCTTTCCGCATTGTTTCATCTTTCATCTTTCCGCATTCTTTCATCTTTCATCTTTCCGCATTGTTTCATCTTTCATCTTTCCGCATTTTTTGATCTTTCATCTTTCCGCATTGTTTCATCTTTCATCTTTCCGCATTGTTTCATCTTTCATCTTTCCGCATTGTTTCATCTTTCATCTTCCGCATTCTTTCATCTTTCATCTTTCCGCATTGTTTCATCTTTCATCTTTCCGCATTCTTTCATCTTTCATCTTTCCGCATTGTTTCATCTTTCATCTTTCCGCATTGTTTCATCTTTCATCTTTCCGCATTGTTTCATCTTTCATCTTTCCGCATTGTTTCATCTTTCATCTTTCAGCATTGTTTCATCTTTCATCTTTCCGCATTGTTTCATCTTTCATCTTTCCGCATTGTTTCATCTTTCCGCATTGTTTCATCTTTCCGCATTGTTTCTTCTTTCATCTTCCGCATTCTTTCATCTTTCATCTTTCCGCATTGTTTCATCTTTCATCTTTTCGCATTGTTTCATCTTTCATCTTTCCGCTTTCTTTCATCTTTAATCTTTCCGCATTGTTTCATCTTTCATCTTTCCGCATTCTTTCATCTTTCATCTTTCCGCATTGTTTCATCTTTCCGCATTGTTTCATCTTTCCGCATTGTTTCATCTTTCCGCATTGTTTCATCTTTCCGCATTGTTTCATCTTTCCGCATTGTTTCATCTTTCCGCATTGTTTCATCTTTCATCTTTCCGCATTGTTTCCTCTTTCATCTTTCCGCATTCTTTCATCTTTCATTTTTCCGCATTGTTTCATCTTTCATCTTTCCGCATTGTTTCATCTTTCATCTTTCCGCATTCTTTCATCTTTCATCTTTCCGCATTGTTTCATCTTTCATCTTTCCGCATTGTTTCATCTTTCCGCATTGTTTCATCTTTCATCTTCCGCATTCTTTCATCTTTCATCTTTCCGCATTGTTTCATCTTTCATCTTTCCGCATTTTTTCATCTTTCATCTTTCCGCATTGTTTCATCTTTCATCTTTCCGCATTGTTTTATCTTTCATCTTTCCGCATTGTTTCATCTTTCCGCATTGTTTCATCTTTCATCTTCCTCATTCTTTCATCTTTCATCTTTCCGCATTGTTTCATCTTTCCGCATTGTTTCATCTTTCCGCATTGTTTCATCTTTCCGCATTGTTTCATCTTTCCGCATTGTTTCATCTTTCCGCATTGTTTCATCTTTCCGCATTGTTTCATCTTTCCGCATTGTTTCATCTTTCCGCATTGTTTCATCTTTCATCTTTCCGCATTTTTTCATCTTTCATCTTTCCGCATTGTTTCATCTTTCATCTTTCCGCATTGTTTTATCTTTCATCTTTCCGCATTGTTTCATCTTTCCGCATTGTTTCATCTTTCATCTTCCTCATTCTTTCATCTTTCATCTTTCCGCATTGTTTCATCTTTCCGCATTGTTTCATCTTTCCGCATTGTTTCATCTTTCCGCATTGTTTCATCTTTCCGCATTGTTTCATCTTTCCGCATTGTTTCATCTTTCCGCATTGTTTCATCTTTCCGCATTGTTTCATCTTTCCGCATTGTTTCATCTTTCCGCATTGTTTCATCTTTCCGCATTGTTTCATCTTTCCGCATTGTTTCATCTTTCCGCATTGTTTCATCTTACCGCATTGTTTCATCTTTCCGCATTGTTTCATCTTTCCGCATTGTTTCATCTTTCCGCATTGTTTCATCTTTCATCTTTCCGCATTGTATCATCTTTCATCTTTCCGCATTGTTTCATCTTTCATCTTTCCGCATTGTTTCATCTTTCATCTTTCCGCATTGTTTCATCTTTCATCTTTCAGCATTGTTTCATCTTTCATCTTTCCGCATCGTTTCATCTTTCATCTTTCCGCATTGTTTCATCTTTCCGCATTGTTTCATCTTTCCGCATTGTTTCTTCTTTCATCTTCCGCATTCTTTCATCTTTCATCTTTCCGCATTGTTTCATCTTTCATCTTTTCGCATTGTTTCATCTTTCATCTTTCCGCATTCTTTCATCTTTCATCTTTCCGCATTCTTTCATCTTTCATCTTTCCGCATTGTTTCATCTTTCATCTTTCCGCATTGTTTCATCTTTCATCTTTCCGCATTCTTTCATCTTTCATCTTTCCGCATTGTTTCATCTTTCCGCATTGTTTCATCTTTCCGCATTGTTTCATCTTTCCGCATTGTTTCATCTTTCATCTTCCGCATTCTTTCATCTTTCATCTTTCCGCATTGTTTCATCTTTCATCTTTCCGCATTTTTTCATCTTTCATCTTTCCGCATTGTTTCATCTTTCATCTTTCCGCATTGTTTTATCTTTCATCTTTCCGCATTGTTTCATCTTTCCGCATTGTTTCATCTTTCATCTTCCTCATTCTTTCATCTTTCATCTTTCCGCATTGTTTCATCTTTCATCTTTCCGCATTTTTTCATCTTTCATCTTTCCGCATTGTTTCATCTTTCATCTTTCCGCATTGTTTCATCTTTCCGCATTGTTTCATCTTTCCGCATTGTTTCATCTTTCCGCATTGTTTCATCTTTCCGCATTGTTTCATCTTTCCGCATTGTTTCATCTTTCCGCATTGTTTCATCTTTCCGCATTGTTTCATCTTTCCGCATTGTTTCATCTTTCCGCATTGTTTCATCTTTCCGCATTGTTTCATCTTTCCGCATTGTTTCATCTTTCCGCATTGTTTCATCTTTCCGCATTGTTTCATCTTACCGCATTGTTTCATCTTTCCGCATTGTTTCATCTTTCCGCATTGTTTCATCTTTCCGCATTGTTTCATCTTTCCGCATTGTTTCATCTTTCCGCATTGTTTCATCTTTCATCTTTCCGCATTGTTTCATCTTTCATCTTTCCGCATTGTTTCATCTTTCATCTTTCCGCATTCTTTCATCTTTCATCTTTCCGCATTGTTTCATCTTTCATCTTTCCGCATTGTTTCATCTTTCATCTTTCCGCATTGTTTCATCTTTCATCTTCCGCATTCTTTCATCTTTCATCTTTCCGCATTCTTTCATCTTTCATCTTTCCGCATTGTTTCATCTTTCATCTTTCCGCAATGTTTCATCTTTCATCTTTCCGCATTGTTTCATCTTTCATCTTCCGCATTCTTTCATCTTTCATCTTTCCGCATTCTTTCATCTTTCATCTTTCCGCATTGTTTCATCTTTCATCTTTCCGCATTTTTTCATCTTTCATCTTTCCGCATTGTTTCATCTTTCATCTTTCCGCATTGTTTTATCTTTCATCTTTCCGCATTGTTTCATCTTTCCGCATTGTTTCATCTTTCCGCATTGTTTCATCTTTCATCTTCCTCATTCTTTCATCTTTCATCTTTCCGCATTGTTTCATCTTTCATCTTTCCGCATTTTTTCATCTTTCATCTTTCCGCATTGTTTCATCTTTCATCTTTCCGCATTGTTTCATCTTTCCGCATTGTTTCATCTTTCCGCATTGTTTCATCTTTCCGCATTGTTTCATCTTTCCGCATTGTTTCATCTTTCCGCATTGTTTCATCTTTCCGCATTGTTTCATTTTTCCGCATTGTTTCATCTTTCCGCATTGTTTCATCTTTCCGCATTGTTTCATCTTTCCGCATTGTTTCATCTTTCCGCATTGTTTCATCTTACCGCATTGTTTCATCTTTCCGCATTGTTTCATCTTTCCGCATTGTTTCATCTTTCCGCATTGTTTCATCTTTCATCTTTCCGCATTGTTTCATCTTTCATCTTTCCGCATTGTTTCATCTTTCATCCTTCCGCATTGTTTCATCTTTCATCTTTCCGCATTGTTTCATCTTTCATCTTTCAGCATTGTTTCATCTTTCATCTTTCCGCATTGTTTCATCTTTCATCTTTCAGCATTGTTTCATCTTTCATCTTTCCGAATTGTTTCATCTTTCATCTTTCCGCATTGTTTCATCTTTCCGCATTGTTTCATCTTTCCGCATTGTTTCATCTTTCCGCATTGTTTCTTCTTTCATCTTCCGCATTCTTTCATCTTTCATCTTTCCGCATTGTTTCATCTTTCATCTTTTCGCATTGTTTCATCTTTCATCTTTCCGCATTCTTTCATCTTTCATCTTTCCGCATTCTTTCATCTTTCATCTTTCCGCATTGTTTCATCTTTCATCTTTCCGCATTCTTTCATCTTTCATCTTTCCGCATTGTTTCATCTTTCCGCATTGTTTCATCTTTCCGCATTGTTTCATCTTTCCGCATTGTTTCATCTTTCCGCATTGTTTCATCTTTCCGCATTGTTTCATCTTTCCGCATTGTTTCATCTTTCCGCATTGTTTCATCTTTCCGCATTGTTTCATCTTTCCGCATTGTTTCATCTTTCCGCATTGTTTCATCTTTCCGCATTGTTTCATCTTTCATCTTTCCGCATTGTTTCATCTTTCATCTTTCCGCATTCTTTCATCTTTCATTTTTCCGCATTGTTTCATCTTTCATCTTTCCGCATTGTTTCATCTTTCATCTTTCCGCATTCTTTCATCTTTCATCTTTCCGCATTGTTTCATCTTTCATCTTTCCGCATTGTTTCATCTTTCCGCATTGTTTCATCTTTCATCTTCCGCATTCTTTCATCTTTCATCTTTCCGCATTGTTTCATCTTTCATCTTTCCGCATTTTTTCATCTTTCATCTTTCCGCATTGTTTCATCTTTCATCTTTCCGCATTGTTTTATCTTTCATCTTTCCGCATTGTTTCATCTTTCCGCATTGTTTCATCTTTCCGCATTGTTTCATCTTTCATCTTCCTCATTCTTTCATCTTTCATCTTTCCGCATTGTTTCATCTTTCATCTTTCCGCATTTTTTCATCTTTCATCTTTCCGCATTGTTTCATCTTTCATCTTTCCGCATTGTTTCATCTTTCCGCATTGTTTCGTCTTTCCGCATTGTTTCATCTTTCCGCATTGTTTCATCTTTCATCTTTCCGCATTGTTTCATCTTTCATCTTTCCGCATTGTTTCATCTTTCATCTTTCCGCATTGTTTCATCTTTCATCTTTCCGCATTGTTTCATCTTTCATCTTTCCGCATTCTTTCATCTTTCATCTTTCCGCATTGTTTCATCTTTCATCTTGCCGCATTGTTTCATCTTTCATCTTTCCGCATTGTTTCATCTTTCATCTTCCGCATTCTTTCATCTTTCATCTTTCCGCATTCTTTCATCTTTCATCTTTCCGCATTGTTTCATCTTTCATCTTTCCGCAATGTTTCATCTTTCATCTTTCCGCATTGTTTCATCTTTCATCTTCCGCATTCTTTCATCTTTCATCTTTCCGCATTCTTTCATCTTTCATCTTTTCGCATTTTTTCATCTTTCATCTTTCCGCATTGTTTCATCTTTCATCTTTCCGCATTGTTTCATCTTTCCGCATTGTTTCATCTTTCATCTTTCCGCATTGTTTCATCTTTCATCTTTCCGCATTTTTTCACCTTTCATCTTTCCGCATTGTTTCATCTTTCATCTTTCCGCATTCTTTCATCTTTCATCTTTCCGCATTCTTTCATCTTTCATCTTTCCGCATTGTTTCATCTTTCCGCATTGTTTCATCTTTCCGCATTGTTTCATCTTTCCGCATTGTTTCATCTTTCCGCATTGTTTCATCTTTCCGCATTGTTTCATCTTTCCGCATTGTTTCATCTTTCCGCATTGTTTCATCTTTCCGCATTGTTTCATCTTTCCGCATTGTTTCATCTTTCCGCATTGTTTCATCTTTCCGCATTGTTTCATCTTTCCGCATTGTTTCATCTTTCCGCATTGTTTCATCTTTCCGCATTGTTTCATCTTTCCGCATTGTTTCATCTTTCCGCATTGTTTCATCTTTCCGCATTGTTTCATCTTTCCGCATTGTTTCATCTTTCATCTTTCCGCATTGTTTCATCTTTCATCTTTCCGCTTCGTTTCATCTTTCATCTTTCCGCATTGTTTCATCTTTCATCTTTCCGCATTGTTTCATCTTTCCGCATTGTTTCATCTTTCCGCATTATTTCATCTTTCCGCATTGTTTCATCTTTCCGCATTGTTTCATCTTTCCGCATTGTTTCATCTTTCCGCATTGTTTCATCTTTCCGCATTGTTTCATCTTTCCGCATTGTTTCATCTTTCCGCATTGTTTCATCTTTCCGCATTGTTTCATCTTTCCGCATTGTTTCATCTTTCCGCATTGTTTCATCTTTCCGCATTGTTTCATCTTTCCGCATTGTTTCATCTTTCCGCATTGTTTCATCTTTCCGCATTGTTTCATCTTTCCGCATTGTTCATCTTTCATCTTTCCGCATTGTTTCATCTTTCATCTTTCCGAATTGTTTCATCTTTCATCTTTCCGCATTGTTTCATCTTTCATCTTTCCGCATTGTTTCATCTTTCATCTTTCCGCATTCTTTCATCTTTCATCTTTCCGCATTGTTTCATCTTTCATCTTTTCGCATTGTTTCATCTTTCATCTTTCCGCATTCTTTCATCTTTCATCTTTCAGCATTCTTTCATCTTTCATCTTTCCGCATTGTTTCATCTTTCATCTTTCCGCATTGTTTCATCTTTCATCTTTCCGCATTCTTTCATCTTTCATCTTTCCGCATTGTTTCATCTTTCATCTTTCCGCATTGTTTCATCTTTCATCTTTCCGCATTCTTTCATCTTTCATCTTTCCGCATTGTTTCATCTTTCCGCATTGTTTCATCTTTCCGCATTGTTTCATCTTTCCGCATTGTTTCATCTTTCATCTTTCCGCATTTTTTCATCTTTCCGCATTGTTTCATCTTTCATCTTCCGCATTCTTTCATCTTTCATCTTTCCGCATTGTTTCATCTTTCATCTTTCCGCATTTCTTCATCTTTCATCTTTCCGTATTGTTTCATCTTTCCGCATTGTTTCATCTTTCCGCATTGTTTCATCTTTCCGCATTGTTTCATCTTTCCGCATTGTTTCATCTTTCATCTTTCCGCATTGTTTCATCTTTCATCTTTCCGCATTCTTTCATCTTTCATCTTTCCGCATTGTTTCATCTTTCATCTTTCCGCATTGTTTCATCTTTCATCTTTCCGCATTCTTTCCTCTTTCATCTTTCCGCATTGTTTCATCTTTCATCTTTCCGCATTGTTTCATCTTTCATCTTTCCGCATTGTTTCATCTTTCATCTTTCCGCATTGTTTCATCTTTCCGCATTGTTTCATCTTTCCGCATTGTTTCATCTTTCCGCATTGTTTCATCTTTCCGCATTGTTTCATCTTTCCGCATTGTTTCATCTTTCCGCATTGTTTCATCTTTCCGCATTGTTTCATCTTTCCGCATTGTTTCATCTTTCCGCATTGTTTCATCTTTCCGCATTGTTTCATCTTTCCGCATTGTTTCATCTTTCCGCATTGTTTCATCTTTCATCTTTCCGCATTGTTTCATCTTTCATCTTTCCGAATTGTTTCATCTTTCATCTTTCCGCATTGTTTCATCTTTCATCTTTCCGCATTGTTTCATCTTTCATCTTTCCGCATTCTTTCATCTTTCATCTTTCCGCATTGTTTCATCTTTCATCTTTTCGCATTGTTTCATCTTTCATCTTTCCGCATTCTTTCATCTTTCATCTTTCCGCATTCTTTCATCTTTCATCTTTCCGCATTGTTTCATCTTTCATCTTTCCGCATTGTTTCATCTTTCATCTTTCCGCATTCTTTCATCTTTCATCTTTCCGCATTGTTTCATCTTTCATCTTTCCGCATTGTTTCATCTTTCATCTTTCCGCATTGTTTCATCTTTCATCTTTCCGCATTGTTTCATCTTTCATCTTTCCGCATTCTTTCATCTTTCATCTTTCCGCATTGTTTCATCTTTCATCTTTCAGCATTGTTTCATCTTTCATCTTTCCGCATTGTTTCATCTTTCATCTTTCCGCATTGTTTCATCTTTCCGCATTGTTTCTTCTTTCATCTTCCGCATTCTTTCATCTTTCATCTTTCCGCATTGTTTCATCTTTCATCTTTTCGCATTGTTTCATCTTTCATCTTTCCGCATTCTTTCATCTTTCATCTTTCCGCATTCTTTCATCTTTCATCTTTCCGCATTGTTTCATCTTTCATCTTTCCGCATTGTTTCATCTTTCATCTTTCCGCATTCTTTCATCTTTCATCTTTCCGCATTGTTTCATCTTTCCGCATTGTTTCATCTTTCCGCATTGTTTCATCTTTCCGCATTGTTTCATCTTTCCGCATTGTTTCATCTTTCCGCATTGTTTCATCTTTCCGCATTGTTTCATCTTTCCGCATTGTTTCATCTTTCATCTTTCCGCATTCTTTCATCTTTCATTTTTCCGCATTGTTTCATCTTTCATCTTTCCGCATTGTTTCATCTTTCATCTTTCCGCATTCTTTCATCTTTCATCTTTCCGCATTGTTTCATCTTTCATCTTTCCGCATTGTTTCATCTTTCCGCATTGTTTCATCTTTCATCTTCCGCATTCTTTCATCTTTCATCTTTCCGCATTGTTTCATCTTTCATCTTTCCGCATTTTTTCATCTTTCATCTTTCCGCATTGTTTCATCTTTCATCTTTCCGCATTGTTTTATCTTTCATCTTTCCGCATTGTTTCATCTTTCCGCATTGTTTCATCTTTCAACTTCCTCATTCTTTCATCTTTCATCTTTCCGCATTGTTTCATCTTTCATCTTTCCGCATTTTTTCATCTTTCATCTTTCCGCATTGTTTCATCTTTCATCTTTCCGCATTGTTTCATCTTTCCGCATTGTTTCATCTTTCCGCATTGTTTCATCTTTCCGCATTGTTTCATCTTTCCGCATTGTTTCATCTTTCCGCATTGTTTCATCTTTCCGCATTGTTTCATCTTACCGCATTGTTTCATCTTTCCGCATTGTTTCATCTTTCCGCATTGTTCCATCTTTCCGCATTGTTTCATCTTTCATCTTTCCGCATTGTTTCATCTTTCATCTTTCCGCATTGTTTCATCTTTCATCTTTCCGCATTGTTTCATCTTTCATCTTTCCGCATTGTTTCATCTTTCATCTTTCCGCATTCTTTCATCTTTCATCTTTCCGCATTGTTTCATCTTTCATCTTTCCGCATTGTTTCATCTTTCATCTTTCCGCATTGTTTCATCTTTCATCTTCCGCATTCTTTCATCTTTCATCTTTCCGCATTCTTTCATCTTTCATCTTTCCGCATTGTTTCATCTTCCATCTTTCCGCAATGTTTCATCTTTCATCTTTCCGCATTGTTTCATCTTTCATCTTCCGCATTCATTCATCTTTCATCTTTCCGCATTCTTTCATCTTTCATCTTTCCGCATTTTTTCATCTTTCATCTTTCCGCATTGTTTCATCTTTCATCTTTCCGCATTGTTTCATCTTTCCGCATTGTTTCATCTTTCATCTTTCCGCATTGTTTCATCTTTCATCTTTCCGCATTTTTTCACCTTTCATCTTTCCGCATTGTTTCATCTTTCATCTTTCCGCATTGTTTCATCTTTCATCTTTCCGCATTCTTTCATCTTTCATCTTTCCGCATTGTTTCATCTTTCCGCATTGTTTCATCTTTCCGCATTGTTTCATCTTTCCGCATTGTTTCATCTTTCCGCATTGTTTCATCTTTCCGCATTGTTTCATCTTTCCGCATTGTTTCATCTTTCCGCATTGTTTCATCTTTCCGCATTGTTTCATCTTTCCGCATTGTTTCATCTTTCCGCATTGTTTCATCTTTCCGCATTGTTTCATCTTTCCGCATTGTTTCATCTTTCCGCATTGTTTCATCTTTCCGCATTGTTTCATCTTTCCGCATTGTTTCATCTTTCCGCATTGTTTCATCTTTCCGCATTGTTTCATCTTTCCGCATTGTTTCATCTTTCCGCATTGTTTCATCTTTCCGCATTGTTTCATCTTTCCGCATTGTTTCATCTTTCCGCATTGTTTCATCTTTCCGCATTGTTTCATCTTTCCGCATTGTTTCATCTTTCCGCATTGTTTCATCTTTCCGCATTGTTTCATCTTTCCGCATTGTTTCATCTTTCCGCATTGTTTCATCTTTCCGCATTGTTTCATCTTTCCGCATTGTTTCATCTTTCCGCATTGTTTCATCTTTCCGCATTGTTTCATCTTTCCGCATTGTTTCATCTTTCCGCATTGTTTCATCTTTCCGCATTGTTTCATCTTTCCGCATTGTTTCATCTTTCCGCATTGTTTCATCTTTCCGCATTGTTTCATCTTTCCGCATTGTTTCATCTTTCCGCATTGTTTCATCTTTCCGCATTGTTTCATCTTTCCGCATTGTTTCATCTTTCCGCATTGTTTCATCTTTCCGCATTGTTTCATCTTTCCGCATTGTTTCATCTTTCATCTTTCCGCATTGTTTCATCTTTCATCTTTCCGCTTTGTTTCATCTTTCATCTTTCCGCATTGTTTCATCTTTCATCTTTCCGCATTGTTTCATCTTTCATCTTTCCGCATTGTTTCATCTTTCATCTTTCCGCATTGTTTCATCTTTCCGCATTGTTTCATCTTTCCGCATTATTTCATCTTTCCGCATTGTTTCATCTTTCCGCATTGTTTCATCTTTCCGCATTGTTTCATCTTTCCGCATTGTTTGATCTTTCCGCATTGTTTCATCTTTCCGCATTGTTTCATCTTTCCGCATTGTTTCATCTTTCCGCATTGTTTCATCTTTCCGCATTGTTTCATCTTTCCGCATTGTTTCATCTTTCCGCATTGTTTCATCTTTCCGCATTGTTTCATCTTTCCGCATTGTTTCATCTTTCCGCATTGTTTCATCTTTCCGCATTGTTTCATCTTTCATCTTTCCGCATTGTTTCATCTTTCATCTTTCCGAATTGTTTCATCTTTCATCTTTCCGCATTGTTTCATCTTTCATCTTTCCGCATTGTTTCATCTTTCATCTTTCCGCATTCTTTCATCTTTCATCTTTCCGCATTGTTTCATCTTTCATCTTTTCGCATTGTTTCATCTTTCATCTTTCCGCATTCTTTCATCTTTCATCTTTCCGCATTCTTTCATCTTTCATCTTTCCGCATTGTTTCATCTTTCATCTTTCCGCATTGTTTCATCTTTCATCTTTCCGCATTCTTTCATCTTTCATCTTTCCGCATTGTTTCATCTTTCATCTTTCCGCATTGTTTCATCTTTCATCTTTCCGCATTCTTTCATCTTTCATCGTTCCGCATTGTTTCATCTTTCCGCATTGTTTCATCTTTCCGCATTGTTTCATCTTTCCGCATTGTTTCATCTTTCCGCATTGTTTCATCTTTCATCTTTCCGCATTGTTTCATCTTTCCGCATTGTTTCATCTTTCATCTTCCGCATTCTTTCATCTTTCATCTTTCCGCATTGTTTCATCTTTCATCTTTCCGCATTTCTTCATCTTTCATCTTTCCGCATTGTTTCATCTTTCCGCATTGTTTCATCTTTCCGCATTGTTTCATCTTTTCGCATTGTTTCATCTTTCATCTTTCCGCATTGTTTCATCTTTCATCTTTCCGCATTCTTTCATCTTTCATCTTTCCGCATTGTTTCATCTTTCATCTTTCCGCATTGTTTCATCTTTCATCTTTCCGCATTCTTTCCTCTTTCATCTTTCCGCATTGTTTCATCTTTCATCTTTCCGCATTGTTTCATCTTTCATCTTTCCGCATTGTTTCATCTTTCATCTTTCCGCATTGTTTCATCTTTCATCTTTCCGCATTCTTTCATCTTTCATCTTTCCGCATTGTTTCATCTTTCATCATTCCGCATTGTTTCATCTTTCATCTTTCCGCATTGTTTCATCTTTCATCTTTCCGCATTCTTTCATCTTTCATCTTTCCGCATTGTTTCATCTTTCATCTTTCCGCATTGTTTCATCTTTCATCTTTCCGCATTGTTTCATCTTTCATCTTCCGCATTCTTTCATCTTTCATCTTTCCTCATTGTTTCATCTTTCATCTTTCCACATTTTTTCATCTTTCATCTTTCCGCATTGTTTCATCTTTCCGGATTGTTTCATCTTTCCGCATTGTTTCATCTTTCCGCATTCTTTCATCTTTCCGCATTTTTTCATCTTTCCGCATTGTTTCATCTTTCCGCATTGTTTCATCCTTCCGCATTGTTTCATTTTTCCGCATTGTTTCATCTTTCATCTTTCCGCATTCTTTCATCTTTCATCTTTCCGCATTGTTTCATCTTTCATCTTTCCGCATTCTTTCATCTTTCATCTTTCCGCGTTGTTTCATCTTTCATCTTTCCGCATTGTTTCATCTTTCATCTTTCCGCATTCTTTCATCTTTCATCTTTCCGCATTGTTTCATCTTTCATCTTTCCGCATTGTTTCATCTTTCATCTTTCCGCATTGTTTCATCTTTCATCTTTCCGCATTGTTTCATCTTTCATCTTTCCGCATTGTTTCATCTTTCATCTTCCGCATTCTTTCATCTTTCATCTTTCCGCATTGTTTCATCTTTCATCTTTCCGCATTTTTTCATCTTTCATCTTTCCGCATTGTTTCATCTTTCATCTTTCCGCATTGTTTCATCTTTCATCTTTCCGCATTCTTTCATCTTTCATCTTTCCGCATTTTTTCATCTTTCATCTTTCCGCATTGTTTCATCTTTCATCTTTCCGCATTGTTTCATCTTTCCGCATTGTTTCATCTTTCCGCATTATTTCATCTTTCCGCATTGTTTCATCTTTCCGCATTGTTTCATCTTTCCGCATTGTTTCATCTTTCCGCATTGTTTCATCTTTCCGCATTGTTTCATCTTTCCGCATTGTTTCATCTTTCCGCATTGTTTCATCTTTCCGCATTGTTTCATCTTTCCGCATTGTTTCATCTTTCCGCATTGTTTCATCTTTCATCTTTCCGCATTGTTTCATCTTTCATCTTTCCGAATTGTTTCATCTTTCATCTTTCCGCATTGTTTCATCTTTCATCTTTCCGCATTGTTTCATCTTTCATCTTTCCGCATTCTTTCATCTTTCATCTTTCCGCATTGTTTCATCTTTCATCTTTTCGCATTGTTTCATCTTTCATCTTTCCGCATTCTTTCATCTTTCATCTTTCCGCATTCTTTCATCTTTCATCTTTCCGCATTGTTTCATCTTTCATCTTTCCGCATTGTTTCATCTTTCATCTTTCCGCATTCTTTCATCTTTCATCTTTCCGCATTGTTTCATCTTTCATCTTTCCGCATTGTTTCATCTTTCATCTTTCCGCATTCTTTCATCTTTCATCTTTCCGCATTGTTTCATCTTTCCGCATTGTTTCATCTTTCCGCATTGTTTCATCTTTCCGCATTGTTTCATCTTTCATCTTTCCGCATTGTTTCATCTTTCATCTTCCGCATTCTTTCATCTTTCATCTTTCCGCATTGTTTCATCTTTCATCTTTCCGCATTTCTTCATCTTTCATCTTTCCGCATTGTTTCATCTTTCCGCATTGTTTCATATTTCCGCATTGTTTCATCTTTCCGCATTGTTTCATCTTTCATCTTTCCGCATTGTTTCATCTTTCATCTTTCCGCATTCTTTCATCTTTCATCTTTCCGCATTGTTTCATCTTTCATCTTTCCGCATTGTTTCATCTTTCATCTTTCCGCATTCTTTCCTCTTTCATCTTTCCGCATTGTTTCATCTTTCATCTTTCCGCATTGTTTCATCTTTCATCTTTCCGCATTGTTTCATCTTTCATCTTTCCGCATTGTTTCATCTTTCATCTTTCCGCATTCTTTCATCTTTCATCTTTCCGCATTGTTTCATCTTTCATCTTTCCGCATTGTTTCATCTTTCATCTTTCCGCATTCTTTCCTCTTTCATCTTTCCGCATTGTTTCATCTTTCATCTTTCCGCATTGTTTCATCTTTCATCTTTCCGCATTGTTTCATCTTTCATCTTTCCGCATTGTTTCATCTTTCATCTTTCCGCATTCTTTCATCTTTCATCTTTCCGCATTGTTTCATCTTTCATCATTCCGCATTGTTTCATCTTTCATCTTTCCGCATTGTTTCATCTTTCATCTTTCCGCATTCTTTCATCTTTCATCTTTCCGCATTGTTTCATCTTTCATCTTTCCGCATTGTTTCATCTTTCATCTTTCCGCATTGTTTCATCTTTCATCTTCCGCATTCTTTCATCTTTCATCTTTCCTCATTGTTTCATCTTTCATCTTTCCGCATTTTTTCATCTTTCATCTTTCCGCATTGTTTCATCTTTCCGCATTGTTTCATCTTTCCGCATTGTTTCATCTTTCCGCATTGTTTCATCTTTCCGCATTGTTTCATCTTTCCGCATTGTTTCATCTTTCCGCATTGTTTCATCCTTCCGCATTGTTTCATTTTTCCGCATTGTTTCATCTTTCATCTTTCCGCATTGTTTCATCTTTCATCTTTCCGCATTGTTTCATCTTTAATCTTTCCGCATTGTTTCATCTTTCATATTTCCGCATTCTTTCATCTTTCATCTTTCCGCATTGTTTCATCTTTCATCTTTCCGCATTGTTTCATCTTTCATCTTCCGCATTCTTTCATCTTTCATCTTTCCGCATTGTTTCATCTTTCATCTTTCCGCATTTTTTCATCTTTCATCTTTCCGCATTGTTTCATCTTTCCGCATTGTTTCATCTTTCATCTTTCCGCATTGTTTCATCTTTCATCTTCCGCATTCTTTCATCTTTCATCTTTCCGCATTGTTTCATCTTTCATCTTTCCGCATTGTTTCATCTTTCATCTTTCCGCATTCTTTCATCTTTCATCTTTCCGCATTCTTTCATCTTTCATCTTTCCGCATTTTTTCATCTTTCATCTTTCCGCATTTTTTCATCTTTCGTCTTTCCGCATTGTTTCATCTTTCATCTTTCGGCATTGTTTCATCTTTCATCTTCCGCATTCTTTCATCTTTCATCTTTCCGCATTGTTTCATCTTTCATCTTTCCGCATTTTTTCATCTTTCATCTTTCCGCATTGTTTCATCTTTCATCTTTCCGCATTGTTTCATCTTTCCGCATTGTTTCATCTTTCCGCATTGTTTCACCTTTCCGCATTGTTTCATCTTTCCGCATTGTTTCATCTTTCCGCATTGTTTCATCTTTCCGCATTGTTTCATCTTTCCGCATTGTTTCATCTTTCCGCATTGTTTCATCTTTCCGCATTGTTTCATCTTTCCGCATTGTTTCATCTTTTCGCATTGTTTCATCTTTCCGCATTGTTTCATCTTTCATCTTTCCGCATTGTTTCATCTTTCATCTTTCCGCATTGTTTCATCTTTCATCTTTCCGCATTGTTTCATCTTTCATCTTTCCGCATTGTTTCATCTTTCATCTTTCCGCATTCTTTCATCTTTCATCTTTCCGCATTGTTTCATCTTTCATCTTTCCGCATTGTTTCATCTTTCATCTTTCCGCATTGTTTCATCTTTCATCTTTCCGCATTCTTTCATCTTTCATCTTTCCGCATTGTTTCATCTTTCATCTTTCCGCATTGTTTCATCTTTCATCTTTCCGCATTGTTTCATCTTTCATCTTTCCGCAATGTTTCATCTTTCCGCATTGTTTCATCTTTCTGCATTGTTTCATCTTTCATCTTCCGCATTCTTTCATCTTTCATCTTTCCGCATTGTTTCATCTTTCATCTTTCCGCATTTTTTCATCTTTCATCTTTCCGCATTGTTTCATCTTTCATCTTTCCGCATTCTTTCATCTTTCATCTTTCCGCATTGTTTCATCTTTCATCTTTCCGCATTCTTTCATCTTTCATCTTTCCGCATTGTTTCATCTTTCATCTTCCGCATTCTTTCATCTTTCATCTTTCCGCATTGTTTCATCTTTCATCTTTCCGCATTTTTTCATCTTTCATCTTTCCGCATTGTTTCATCTTTCATCTTTCCGCATTTTTTCATCTTTCATCTTTCCGCATTGTTTCATCTTTCATCTTTCCGCATTGTTTCATCTTTCCGCATTGTTTCATCTTTCCGCATTGTTTCATCTTTCCGCATTGTTTCATCTTTCCGCATTGTTTCATCTTTCATATTTCCGCATTCTTTCATCTTTCATCTTTCCGCATTGTTTCATCTTTCATCTTTCCGCATTGTTTCATCTTTCATCTTTCCGCATTCTTTCATCTTTCATCCTTCCGCATTGTTTCATCTTTCATCTTTCCGCATTCTTTCATCTTTCATATTTCCGCATTGTTTCATCTTTCATCTTTCCGCATTGTTTCATCTTTCCGCATTGTTTCATCTTTCATCCCTCCGCATTTTTTCATCTTTCATCTTTCCGCATTGTTTCATCTTTCCGCATTGTTTCATCTTTCCGCATTGTTTCATCTTTCCGCATTGTTTCATCTTTCCGCATTGTTTCATCTTTCCGCATTGTTTCATCTTTCATCTTTCCGCATTGTTTCATCTTTCCGCATTGTTTCATCTTTCATCTTTCCGCATTGTTTCATCTTTCATCTTTCCGCATTGTTTCATCTTTCATCTTTCCGCATTGTTTCATCTTTCATCTTTCCGCATTCTTTCATCTTTCATCTTTCCGCATTCTTTCATCTTTCATCTTTCCGCATTGTTTCATCTTTCCGCATTGTTTCATCTTTCCGCATTGTTTCATCTTTCCGCATTGTTTCATCTTTCCGCATTGTTTCATCTTTCCGCATTGTTTCATCTTTCCGCATTGTTTCATCTTTCCGCATTGTTTCATCTTTCCGCATTGTTTCATCTTTCCGCATTGTTTCATCTTTCCGCATTGTTTCATCTTTCCGCATTGTTTCATCTTTCCGCATTGTTTCATCTTTCCGCATTGTTTCATCTTTCCGCATTGTTTCATCTTTCCGCATTGTTTCATCTTTCCGCATTGTTTCATCTTTCCGCATTGTTTCATCTTTCCGCATTGTTTCATCTTTCCGCATTGTTTCATCTTTCCGCATTGTTTCATCTTTCCGCATTGTTTCATCTTTCCGCATTGTTTCATCTTTCATCTTTCCGCATTGTTTCATCTTTCATCTTTCCGCATTGTTTCATCTTTCATCTTTCCGCATTGTTTCATCTTTCATCTTTCCGCATTCTTTCGTCTTTCATCTTTCCGCATTGTTTCATCTTTCATCTTTCCGCATTGTTTCATCTTTCATCTTTCCGCATTGTTTCATCTTTCATCTTTCCGCATTCTTTCATCTTTCATCTTTTCGCATTGTTTCATCTTTCATCTTTCCGCATTGTTTCATCTTTCATCTTTCCGCATTGTTTCATCTTTCCGCATTGTTTCATCTTTCATCTTCCGCATTCTTTCATCTTTCATCTTTCCGCATTGTTTCATCTTTCATCTTTCCGCATTTCTTCATCTTTCATCTTTCCGCATTGTTTCATCTTTCCGCATTGTTTCATCTTTCCGCATTGTTTCATCTTTCCGCATTGTTTCATCTTTCCGCATTGTTTCATCTTTCCGCATTGTTTCATCTTTCATCTTTCCGCATTGTTTCATCTTTCATCTTTCCGCATTCTTTCATCTTTCATCTTTCCGCATTGTTTCATCTTTCATCTTTCCGCATTGTTTCATCTTTCATCTTTCCGCATTCTTTCCTCTTTCATCTTTCCGCATTGTTTCATCGTTCATCTTTCCGCATTGTTTCATCCTTCATCTTTCCGCATTGTTTCATCTTTCATCTTTCCGCATTGTTTCATCTTTCATCTTTCCGCATTCTTTCATCTTTCATCTTTCCGCATTGTTTCATCTTTCATCTTTCCGCATTGTTTCATCTTTCATCTTTCCGCATTGTTTCATCTTTCATCTTTCCGCATTCTTTCATCTTTCATCTTTCCGCATTGTTTTATCTTTCATCTTTCCGCATTGTTTCATCTTTCATCTTTCCGCATTGTTTCATCTTTCATCTTTCCGCATTGTTTCATCTTTCCGCATTGTTTCATCTTTCCGCATTCTTTCATCTTTCCGCATTGTTTCATCTTTCCGCATTGTTTCATCTTTCCGCATTGTTTCATCCTTCCGCATTGTTTCATCTTTCCGCATTGTTTCATCTTTCATCTTTCCGCATTCTTTTATCTTTCATCTTTCCGCATTGTTTCATCTTTCATCTTTCCGCATTGTTTCATCTTTCATCTTTCCGCATTCTTTCATCTTTCATCTTTCCGCATTGTTTCATCTTTCATCTTTCCGCATTGTTTCATCTTTCATCTTTCCGCATTGTTTCATCTTTCATCTTTCCGCATTGTTTCATCTTTCATCTTTCCGCATTGTTTCATCTTTCATCTTTCCGCATTTTTCATCTTTCATCTTTCCGCATTGTTTCATCTTTCATCTTTCCGCATTCTTTCATCTTTCATCTTTCCGCATTGTTTCATCTTTCATCTTTCCGCATTGTTTCATCTTTCATCTTTCCGCATTGTTTCATCTTTCCGCATTGTTTCATCTTTCATCTTCCGCATTCTTTCATCTTTCATCTTTCCTCATTGTTTCATCTTTCATCTTTCCCATTTTTTCATCTTTCATCTTTCCGCATTGTTTCATCTTTCCGCATTTCTTCATCTTTCATCTTTCCGCATTGTTTCATCTTTCCGCATTGTTTCATCTTTCCGCATTGTTTCATCTTTCATCTTTCCGCATTGTTTCATCTTTCATCTTTCCACATTCTTTCATCTTTCATCTTTCCGCATTGTTTCATCTTTCATCTTTCCGCATTGTTTCATCTTTCATCTTTCCGCATTCTTTCCTCTTTCATCTTTCCGCATTGTTTCATCTTTCATCTTTCCGCATTGTTTCATCTTTCATCTTTCCGCATTGTTTCATCTTTCATCTTTCCGCATTGTTTCATCTTTCATCTTTCCGCATTCTTTCATCTTTCATCTTTCCGCATTGTTTCATCTTTCATCTTTCCGCATTGTTTCATCTTTCATCTTTCCGCATTGTTTCATCTTTCATCTTTCCGCATTCTTTCATCTTTCATCTTTCCGCATTGTTTCATCTTTCATCTTTCCGCATTCTTTCATCTTTCATCTTTCCGCATTGTTTCATCTTTCCGCATTCTTTCATCTTTCATCTTTCCGCAATGTTTCATCTTTCATCTTTCCGCATTGTTTCATCTTTCATCTTTCCGCATTGTTTCATCTTTCATCTTTCCGCATTGTTTCATGTTTCATCTTTCCGCATTGTTTCATCTTTCATCTTTCCGCATTGTTTCATCTTTCCGCATTGGTCCATCTTTCATCTTCCGCATTCTTTCATCTTTCATCTTTCCGCATTGTTTCATCTTTCATCTTTCCGCATTTTTTCATCTTTCATCTTTCCGCATTGTTTCATCTTTCATCTTTCCGCATTGTTTCATCTTTCATCTTTCCGCATTCTTTCATCTTTCCGCATTGTTTCATCTTTCATCTTTCCGCATTGTTTCATCTTTCCGCATTGTTTCATCTTTCATCTTCCGCATTCTTTCATCTTTCATCTTTCCGCATTGTTTCATCTTTCATCTTTCCGCATTTTTTCATCTTTCATCTTTCCGCATTGTTTCATCTTTCATCTTTCCGCATTGTTTCATCTTTCATCTTTCCGCATTCTTTCATCTTTCATCTTTCCGCATTTTTTCATCTTTCATCTTTCCGCATTGTTTCATCTTTCATCTTTCCGCATTGTTTCATCTTTCCGCATTGTTTCATCTTTCCGCATTGTTTCATCTTTCCGCATTGTTTCATCTTTCCGCATTGTTTCATCTTTCCGCATTGTTTCATCTTTCCGCATTGTTTCATCTTTCCGCATTGTTTCATCTTTCCGCATTGTTTCATCTTTCCGCATTGTTTCATCTTTCCGCATTGTTTCATCTTTCCGCATTGTTTCATCTTTCCGCATTGTTTCATCTTTCCGCATTGTTTCATCTTTCCGCATTGTTTCATCTTTCCGCATTGTTTCATCTTTCCGCATTGTTTCATCTTTCCGCACTGTTTCATCTTTCCGCATTGTTTCATCTTTCATCTTTTCGCATTGTTTCATCTTTCATCTTTCCGCATTCTTTCATCTTTCATCTTTCCGCATTTTTTCATCTTTCATCTTTCCGCATTGTTTCATCTTTCATCTTTCCGCATTCTTTCATCTTTCATCTTTCCGCATTCTTTCATCTTTCATCTTTCCGCATTGTTTCATCTTTCCGCATTGTTTCATCTTTCCGCATTGTTTCATCTTTCCGCATTGTTTCATCTTTCCGCATTGTTTCATCTTTCCGCATTGTTTCATCTTTCATCTTTCCGCATTGTTTCATCTTTCCGCATTGTTTCATCTTTCATCTTTCCGCATTGTTTCATCTTTCATCTTTCCGCATTGTTTCATCTTTCATCTTTCCGCATTGTTTCATCTTTCATCTTTCCGCATTCTTTCATCTTTCATCTTTCCGCATTCTTTCATCTTTCATCTTTCCGCATTGTTTCATCTTTCCGCATTGTTTCATCTTTCCGCATTGTTTCATCTTTCCGCATTGTTTCATCTTTCCGCATTGTTTCATCTTTCCGCATTGTTTCATCTTTCCGCATTGTTTCATCTTTCCGCATTGTTTCATCTTTCCGCATTGTTTCATCTTTCCGCATTGTTTCATCTTTCCGCATTGTTTCATCTTTCCGCATTGTTTCATCTTTCCGCATTGTTTCATCTTTCCGCATTGTTTCATCTTTCCGCATTGTTTCATCTTTCCGCATTGTTTCATCTTTCCGCATTGTTTCATCTTTCCGCATTGTTTCATCTTTCCGCATTGTTTCATCTTTCCGCATTGTTTCATCTTTCCGCATTGTTTCATCTTTCCGCATTGTTTCATCTTTCCGCATTGTTTCATCTTTCCGCATTGTTTCATCTTTCCGCATTGTTTCATCTTTCCGCATTGTTTCATCTTTCCGCATTGTTTCATCTTTCATCTTTCCGCATTGTTTCATCTTTCATCTTTCCGCATTGTTTCATCTTTCATCTTTCCGCATTGTTTCATCTTTCATCTTTCCGCATTCTTTCGTCTTTCATCTTTCCGCATTGTTTCATCTTTCATCTTTCCGCATTGTTTCATCTTTCATCTTTCCGCATTGTTTCATCTTTCATCTTTCCGCATTCTTTCATCTTTCATCTTTTCGCATTGTTTCATCTTTCATCTTTCCGCATTGTTTCATCTTTCATCTTTCCGCATTGTTTCATCTTTCCGCATTGTTTCATCTTTCATCTTCCGCATTCTTTCATCTTTCATCTTTCCGCATTGTTTCATCTTTCATCTTTCCGCATTTCTTCATCTTTCATCTTTCCGCATTGTTTCATCTTTCCGCATTGTTTCATCTTTCCGCATTGTTTCATCTTTCCGCATTGTTTCATCTTTCCGCATTGTTTCATCTTTCCGCATTGTTTCATCTTTCATCTTTCCGCATTGTTTCATCTTTCATCTTTCCGCATTCTTTCATCTTTCATCTTTCCGCATTGTTTCATCTTTCATCTTTCCGCATTGTTTCATCTTTCATCTTTCCGCATTCTTTCCTCTTTCATCTTTCCGCATTGTTTCATCGTTCATCTTTCCGCATTGTTTCATCCTTCATCTTTCCGCATTGTTTCATCTTTCATCTTTCCGCATTGTTTCATCTTTCATCTTTCCGCATTCTTTCATCTTTCATCTTTCCGCATTGTTTCATCTTTCATCTTTCCGCATTGTTTCATCTTTCATCTTTCCGCATTGTTTCATCTTTCATCTTTCCGCATTCTTTCATCTTTCATCTTTCCGCATTGTTTTATCTTTCATCTTTCCGCATTGTTTCATCTTTCATCTTTCCGCATTGTTTCATCTTTCATCTTTCCGCATTGTTTCATCTTTCCGCATTGTTTCATCTTTCCGCATTCTTTCATCTTTCCGCATTGTTTCATCTTTCCGCATTGTTTCATCTTTCCGCATTGTTTCATCCTTCCGCATTGTTTCATCTTTCCGCATTGTTTCATCTTTCATCTTTCCGCATTCTTTTATCTTTCATCTTTCCGCATTGTTTCATCTTTCATCTTTCCGCATTGTTTCATCTTTCATCTTTCCGCATTCTTTCATCTTTCATCTTTCCGCATTGTTTCATCTTTCATCTTTCCGCATTGTTTCATCTTTCATCTTTCCGCATTGTTTCATCTTTCATCTTTCCGCATTGTTTCATCTTTCATCTTTCCGCATTGTTTCATCTTTCATCTTTCCGCATTTTTCATCTTTCATCTTTCCGCATTGTTTCATCTTTCATCTTTCCGCATTCTTTCATCTTTCATCTTTCCGCATTGTTTCATCTTTCATCTTTCCGCATTGTTTCATCTTTCATCTTTCCGCATTGTTTCATCTTTCCGCATTGTTTCATCTTTCATCTTCCGCATTCTTTCATCTTTCATCTTTCCTCATTGTTTCATCTTTCATCTTTCCCATTTTTTCATCTTTCATCTTTCCGCATTGTTTCATCTTTCCGCATTTCTTCATCTTTCATCTTTCCGCATTGTTTCATCTTTCCGCATTGTTTCATCTTTCCGCATTGTTTCATCTTTCATCTTTCCGCATTGTTTCATCTTTCATCTTTCCACATTCTTTCATCTTTCATCTTTCCGCATTGTTTCATCTTTCATCTTTCCGCATTGTTTCATCTTTCATCTTTCCGCATTCTTTCCTCTTTCATCTTTCCGCATTGTTTCATCTTTCATCTTTCCGCATTGTTTCATCTTTCATCTTTCCGCATTGTTTCATCTTTCATCTTTCCGCATTGTTTCATCTTTCATCTTTCCGCATTCTTTCATCTTTCATCTTTCCGCATTGTTTCATCTTTCATCTTTCCGCATTGTTTCATCTTTCATCTTTCCGCATTGTTTCATCTTTCATCTTTCCGCATTCTTTCATCTTTCATCTTTCCGCATTGTTTCATCTTTCATCTTTCCGCATTCTTTCATCTTTCATCTTTCCGCATTGTTTCATCTTTCCGCATTCTTTCATCTTTCATCTTTCCGCAATGTTTCATCTTTCATCTTTCCGCATTGTTTCATCTTTCATCTTTCCGCATTGTTTCATCTTTCATCTTTCCGCATTGTTTCATGTTTCATCTTTCCGCATTGTTTCATCTTTCATCTTTCCGCATTGTTTCATCTTTCCGCATTGGTCCATCTTTCATCTTCCGCATTCTTTCATCTTTCATCTTTCCGCATTGTTTCATCTTTCATCTTTCCGCATTTTTTCATCTTTCATCTTTCCGCATTGTTTCATCTTTCATCTTTCCGCATTGTTTCATCTTTCATCTTTCCGCATTCTTTCATCTTTCCGCATTGTTTCATCTTTCATCTTTCCGCATTGTTTCATCTTTCCGCATTGTTTCATCTTTCATCTTCCGCATTCTTTCATCTTTCATCTTTCCGCATTGTTTCATCTTTCATCTTTCCGCATTTTTTCATCTTTCATCTTTCCGCATTGTTTCATCTTTCATCTTTCCGCATTGTTTCATCTTTCATCTTTCCGCATTCTTTCATCTTTCATCTTTCCGCATTTTTTCATCTTTCATCTTTCCGCATTGTTTCATCTTTCATCTTTCCGCATTGTTTCATCTTTCCGCATTGTTTCATCTTTCCGCATTGTTTCATCTTTCCGCATTGTTTCATCTTTCCGCATTGTTTCATCTTTCCGCATTGTTTCATCTTTCCGCATTGTTTCATCTTTCCGCATTGTTTCATCTTTCCGCATTGTTTCATCTTTCCGCATTGTTTCATCTTTCCGCATTGTTTCATCTTTCCGCATTGTTTCATCTTTCCGCATTGTTTCATCTTTCCGCATTGTTTCATCTTTCCGCATTGTTTCATCTTTCCGCATTGTTTCATCTTTCCGCATTGTTTCATCTTTCCGCATTGTTTCATCTTTCCGCATTGTTTCATCTTTCCGCACTGTTTCATCTTTCCGCATTGTTTCATCTTTCATCTTTTCGCATTGTTTCATCTTTCATCTTTCCGCATTCTTTCATCTTTCATCTTTCCGCATTTTTTCATCTTTCATCTTTCCGCATTGTTTCATCTTTCATCTTTCCGCATTCTTTCATCTTTCATCTTTCCGCATTCTTTCATCTTTCATCTTTCCGCATTGTTTCATCTTTCCGCATTGTTTCATCTTTCCGCATTGTTTCATCTTTCCGCATTGTTTCATCTTTCATCTTTCCGCATTGTTTCATCTTTCATCTTTCCGCATTCTTTCATCTTTCATCTTTCCGCATTGTTTCATCTTTCATCTTTCCGCATTGTTTCATCTTTCATCTTTCCGCATTGTTTCATCTTTCCGCATTGTTTCATCTTTCATCTTCCGCATTCTTTCATCTTTCATCTTTCCGCATTGTTTCATCTTTCATCTTTCCGCATTCTTTCATCTTTCATCTTTCCGCATTGTTTCATCTTTCATCTTTTCGCATTGTTTCATCTTTCATCTTTCCGCATTCTTTCATCTTTCATCTTTCCGCATTCTTTCATCTTTCATCTTTCCGCATTGTTTCATCTTTCATCTTTCCGCATTGTTTCATCTTTCATCTTTCCGCATTCTTTCATCTTTCATCTTTCCGCATTGTTTCATCTTTCATCTTTCCGCATTGTTTCATCTTTCATCTTTCCGCATTCTTTCATCTTTCATCTTTCCGCATTGTTTCATCTTTCCGCATTGTTTCATCTTTCCGCATTGTTTCATCTTTCCGCATTGTTTCATCTTTCCGCATTGTTTCATCTTTCATCTTTCCGCATTGTTTCATCTTTCCGCATTGTTTCATCTTTCATCTTCCGCATTCTTTCATCTTTCATCTTTCCGCATTGTTTCATCTTTCATCTTTCCGCATTTCTTCATCTTTCATCTTTCCGCATTGTTTCATCTTTCCGCATTGTTTCATCTTTCCGCATTGTTTCATCTTTCCGCATTGTTTCATCTTTCCGCATTGTTTCATCTTTCCGCATTGTTTCATCTTTCATCTTTCCGCATTGTTTCATCTTTCATCTTTCCGCATTCTTTCATCTTTCATCTTTCCGCATTGTTTCATCTTTCATCTTTCCGCATTGTTTCATCTTTCATCTTTCCGCATTCTTTCCTCTTTCATCTTTCCGCATTGTTTCATCTTTCATCTTTCCGCATTGTTTCATCTTTCATCTTTCCGCATTGTTTCATCTTTCATCTTTCCGCATTGTTTCATCTTTCATCTTTCCGCATTCTTTCATCTTTCATCTTTCCGCATTGTTTCATCTTTCATCATTCCGCATTGTTTCATCTTTCATCTTTCCGCATTGTTTCATCTTTCATCTTTCCGCATTCTTTCATCTTTCATCTTTCCGCATTGTTTCATCTTTCATCTTTCCGCATTGTTTCATCTTTCATCTTTCCGCATTGTTTCATCTTTCATCTTCCGCATTCTTTCATCTTTCATCTTTCCTCATTGTTTCATCTTTCATCTTTCCACATTTTTTCATCTTTCATCTTTCCGCATTGTTTCATCTTTCCGGATTGTTTCATCTTTCCGCATTGTTTCATCTTTCCGCATTCTTTCATCTTTCCGCATTTTTTCATCTTTCCGCATTGTTTCATCTTTCCGCATTGTTTCATCCTTCCGCATTGTTTCATTTTTCCGCATTGTTTCATCTTTCATCTTTCCGCATTCTTTCATCTTTCATCTTTCCGCATTGTTTCATCTTTCATCTTTCCGCATTCTTTCATCTTTCATCTTTCCGCGTTGTTTCATCTTTCATCTTTCCGCATTGTTTCATCTTTCATCTTTCCGCATTCTTTCATCTTTCATCTTTCCGCATTGTTTCATCTTTCATCTTTCCGCATTGTTTCATCTTTCATCTTTCCGCATTGTTTCATCTTTCATCTTTCCGCATTGTTTCATCTTTCATCTTTCCGCATTGTTTCATCTTTCATCTTCCGCATTCTTTCATCTTTCATCTTTCCGCATTGTTTCATCTTTCATCTTTCCGCATTTTTTCATCTTTCATCTTTCCGCATTGTTTCATCTTTCATCTTTCCGCATTGTTTCATCTTTCATCTTTCCGCATTCTTTCATCTTTCATCTTTCCGCATTTTTTCATCTTTCATCTTTCCGCATTGTTTCATCTTTCATCTTTCCGCATTGTTTCATCTTTCCGCATTGTTTCATCTTTCCGCATTATTTCATCTTTCCGCATTGTTTCATCTTTCCGCATTGTTTCATCTTTCCGCATTGTTTCATCTTTCCGCATTGTTTCATCTTTCCGCATTGTTTCATCTTTCCGCATTGTTTCATCTTTCCGCATTGTTTCATCTTTCCGCATTGTTTCATCTTTCCGCATTGTTTCATCTTTCCGCATTGTTTCATCTTTCATCTTTCCGCATTGTTTCATCTTTCATCTTTCCGAATTGTTTCATCTTTCATCTTTCCGCATTGTTTCATCTTTCATCTTTCCGCATTGTTTCATCTTTCATCTTTCCGCATTCTTTCATCTTTCATCTTTCCGCATTGTTTCATCTTTCATCTTTTCGCATTGTTTCATCTTTCATCTTTCCGCATTCTTTCATCTTTCATCTTTCCGCATTCTTTCATCTTTCATCTTTCCGCATTGTTTCATCTTTCATCTTTCCGCATTGTTTCATCTTTCATCTTTCCGCATTCTTTCATCTTTCATCTTTCCGCATTGTTTCATCTTTCATCTTTCCGCATTGTTTCATCTTTCATCTTTCCGCATTCTTTCATCTTTCATCTTTCCGCATTGTTTCATCTTTCCGCATTGTTTCATCTTTCCGCATTGTTTCATCTTTCCGCATTGTTTCATCTTTCATCTTTCCGCATTGTTTCATCTTTCATCTTCCGCATTCTTTCATCTTTCATCTTTCCGCATTGTTTCATCTTTCATCTTTCCGCATTTCTTCATCTTTCATCTTTCCGCATTGTTTCATCTTTCCGCATTGTTTCATATTTCCGCATTGTTTCATCTTTCCGCATTGTTTCATCTTTCATCTTTCCGCATTGTTTCATCTTTCATCTTTCCGCATTCTTTCATCTTTCATCTTTCCGCATTGTTTCATCTTTCATCTTTCCGCATTGTTTCATCTTTCATCTTTCCGCATTCTTTCCTCTTTCATCTTTCCGCATTGTTTCATCTTTCATCTTTCCGCATTGTTTCATCTTTCATCTTTCCGCATTGTTTCATCTTTCATCTTTCCGCATTGTTTCATCTTTCATCTTTCCGCATTCTTTCATCTTTCATCTTTCCGCATTGTTTCATCTTTCATCTTTCCGCATTGTTTCATCTTTCATCTTTCCGCATTCTTTCCTCTTTCATCTTTCCGCATTGTTTCATCTTTCATCTTTCCGCATTGTTTCATCTTTCATCTTTCCGCATTGTTTCATCTTTCATCTTTCCGCATTGTTTCATCTTTCATCTTTCCGCATTCTTTCATCTTTCATCTTTCCGCATTGTTTCATCTTTCATCATTCCGCATTGTTTCATCTTTCATCTTTCCGCATTGTTTCATCTTTCATCTTTCCGCATTCTTTCATCTTTCATCTTTCCGCATTGTTTCATCTTTCATCTTTCCGCATTGTTTCATCTTTCATCTTTCCGCATTGTTTCATCTTTCATCTTCCGCATTCTTTCATCTTTCATCTTTCCTCATTGTTTCATCTTTCATCTTTCCGCATTTTTTCATCTTTCATCTTTCCGCATTGTTTCATCTTTCCGCATTGTTTCATCTTTCCGCATTGTTTCATCTTTCCGCATTGTTTCATCTTTCCGCATTGTTTCATCTTTCCGCATTGTTTCATCTTTCCGCATTGTTTCATCCTTCCGCATTGTTTCATTTTTCCGCATTGTTTCATCTTTCATCTTTCCGCATTGTTTCATCTTTCATCTTTCCGCATTGTTTCATCTTTAATCTTTCCGCATTGTTTCATCTTTCATATTTCCGCATTCTTTCATCTTTCATCTTTCCGCATTGTTTCATCTTTCATCTTTCCGCATTGTTTCATCTTTCATCTTCCGCATTCTTTCATCTTTCATCTTTCCGCATTGTTTCATCTTTCATCTTTCCGCATTTTTTCATCTTTCATCTTTCCGCATTGTTTCATCTTTCCGCATTGTTTCATCTTTCATCTTTCCGCATTGTTTCATCTTTCATCTTCCGCATTCTTTCATCTTTCATCTTTCCGCATTGTTTCATCTTTCATCTTTCCGCATTGTTTCATCTTTCATCTTTCCGCATTCTTTCATCTTTCATCTTTCCGCATTCTTTCATCTTTCATCTTTCCGCATTTTTTCATCTTTCATCTTTCCGCATTTTTTCATCTTTCGTCTTTCCGCATTGTTTCATCTTTCATCTTTCGGCATTGTTTCATCTTTCATCTTCCGCATTCTTTCATCTTTCATCTTTCCGCATTGTTTCATCTTTCATCTTTCCGCATTTTTTCATCTTTCATCTTTCCGCATTGTTTCATCTTTCATCTTTCCGCATTGTTTCATCTTTCCGCATTGTTTCATCTTTCCGCATTGTTTCACCTTTCCGCATTGTTTCATCTTTCCGCATTGTTTCATCTTTCCGCATTGTTTCATCTTTCCGCATTGTTTCATCTTTCCGCATTGTTTCATCTTTCCGCATTGTTTCATCTTTCCGCATTGTTTCATCTTTCCGCATTGTTTCATCTTTTCGCATTGTTTCATCTTTCCGCATTGTTTCATCTTTCATCTTTCCGCATTGTTTCATCTTTCATCTTTCCGCATTGTTTCATCTTTCATCTTTCCGCATTGTTTCATCTTTCATCTTTCCGCATTGTTTCATCTTTCATCTTTCCGCATTCTTTCATCTTTCATCTTTCCGCATTGTTTCATCTTTCATCTTTCCGCATTGTTTCATCTTTCATCTTTCCGCATTGTTTCATCTTTCATCTTTCCGCATTCTTTCATCTTTCATCTTTCCGCATTGTTTCATCTTTCATCTTTCCGCATTGTTTCATCTTTCATCTTTCCGCATTGTTTCATCTTTCATCTTTCCGCAATGTTTCATCTTTCCGCATTGTTTCATCTTTCTGCATTGTTTCATCTTTCATCTTCCGCATTCTTTCATCTTTCATCTTTCCGCATTGTTTCATCTTTCATCTTTCCGCATTTTTTCATCTTTCATCTTTCCGCATTGTTTCATCTTTCATCTTTCCGCATTCTTTCATCTTTCATCTTTCCGCATTGTTTCATCTTTCATCTTTCCGCATTCTTTCATCTTTCATCTTTCCGCATTGTTTCATCTTTCATCTTCCGCATTCTTTCATCTTTCATCTTTCCGCATTGTTTCATCTTTCATCTTTCCGCATTTTTTCATCTTTCATCTTTCCGCATTGTTTCATCTTTCATCTTTCCGCATTTTTTCATCTTTCATCTTTCCGCATTGTTTCATCTTTCATCTTTCCGCATTGTTTCATCTTTCCGCATTGTTTCATCTTTCCGCATTGTTTCATCTTTCCGCATTGTTTCATCTTTCCGCATTGTTTCATCTTTCCGCATTGTTTCATCTTTCATATTTCCGCATTCTTTCATCTTTCATCTTTCCGCATTGTTTCATCTTTCATCTTTCCGCATTGTTTCATCTTTCATCTTTCCGCATTCTTTCATCTTTCATCCTTCCGCATTGTTTCATCTTTCATCTTTCCGCATTCTTTCATCTTTCATATTTCCGCATTGTTTCATCTTTCATCTTTCCGCATTGTTTCATCTTTCCGCATTGTTTCATCTTTCATCTTTCCGCATTTTTTCATCTTTCATCTTTCCGCATTGTTTCATCTTTCCGCATTGTTTCATCTTTCCGCATTGTTTCATCTTTCCGCATTGTTTCATCTTTCCGCATTGTTTCATCTTTCCGCATTGTTTCATCTTTCATCTTTCCGCATTGTTTCATCTTTCCGCATTGTTTCATCTTTCATCTTTCCGCATTGTTTCATCTTTCATCTTTCCGCATTGTTTCATCTTTCATCTTTCCGCATTGTTTCATCTTTCATCTTTCCGCATTCTTTCATCTTTCATCTTTCCGCATTCTTTCATCTTTCATCTTTCCGCATTGTTTCATCTTTCCGCATTGTTTCATCTTTCCGCATTGTTTCATCTTTCCGCATTGTTTCATCTTTCCGCATTGTTTCATCTTTCCGCATTGTTTCATCTTTCCGCATTGTTTCATCTTTCCGCATTGTTTCATCTTTCCGCATTGTTTCATCTTTCCGCATTGTTTCATCTTTCCGCATTGTTTCATCTTTCCGCATTGTTTCATCTTTCCGCATTGTTTCATCTTTCCGCATTGTTTCATCTTTCCGCATTGTTTCATCTTTCCGCATTGTTTCATCTTTCCGCATTGTTTCATCTTTCATCTTTCCGCATTGTTTCATCTTTCATCTTTCCGCATTGTTTCATCTTTCATCTTTCCGCATTGTTTCATCTTTCATCTTTCCGCATTCTTTCGTCTTTCATCTTTCCGCATTGTTTCATCTTTCATCTTTCCGCATTGTTTCATCTTTCATCTTTCCGCATTGTTTCATCTTTCATCTTTCCGCATTCTTTCATCTTTCATCTTTTCGCATTGTTTCATCTTTCATCTTTCCGCATTGTTTCATCTTTCATCTTTCCGCATTGTTTCATCTTTCCGCATTGTTTCATCTTTCATCTTCCGCATTCTTTCATCTTTCATCTTTCCGCATTGTTTCATCTTTCATCTTTCCGCATTTCTTCATCTTTCATCTTTCCGCATTGTTTCATCTTTCCGCATTGTTTCATCTTTCCGCATTGTTTCATATTTCCGCATTGTTTCATCTTTCCGCATTGTTTCATCTTTCCGCATTGTTTCATCTTTCATCTTTCCGCATTGTTTCATCTTTCATCTTTCCGCATTCTTTCATCTTTCATCTTTCCGCATTGTTTCATCTTTCATCTTTCCGCATTGTTTCATCTTTCATCTTTCCGCATTCTTTCCTCTTTCATCTTTCCGCATTGTTTCATCGTTCATCTTTCCGCATTGTTTCATCCTTCATCTTTCCGCATTGTTTCATCTTTCATCTTTCCGCATTGTTTCATCTTTCATCTTTCCGCATTCTTTCATCTTTCATCTTTCCGCATTGTTTCATCTTTCATCTTTCCGCATTGTTTCATCTTTCATCTTTCTGCATTGTTTCATCTTTCATCTTTCCGCATTCTTTCATCTTTCATCTTTCCGCATTGTTTTATCTTTCATCTTTCCGCATTGTTTCATCTTTCATCTTTCCGCATTGTTTCATCTTTCATCTTTCCGCATTGTTTCATCTTTCCGCATTGTTTCATCTTTCCGCATTCTTTCATCTTTCCGCATTGTTTCATCTTTCCGCATTGTTTCATCTTTCCGCATTGTTTCATCCTTCCGCATTGTTTCATCTTTCCGCATTGTTTCATCTTTCATCTTTCCGCATTCTTTTATCTTTCATCTTTCCGCATTGTTTCATCTTTCATCTTTCCGCATTGTTTCATCTTTCATCTTTCCGCATTCTTTCATCTTTCATCTTTCCGCATTGTTTCATCTTTCATCTTTCCGCATTGTTTCATCTTTCATCTTTCCGCATTGTTTCATCTTTCATCTTTCCGCATTGTTTCATCTTTCATCTTTCCGCATTGTTTCATCTTTCATCTTTCCGCATTTTTCATCTTTCATCTTTCCGCATTGTTTCATCTTTCATCTTTCCGCATTCTTTCATCTTTCATCTTTCCGCATTGTTTCATCTTTCATCTTTCCGCATTGTTTCATCTTTCATCTTTCCGCATTGTTTCATCTTTCCGCATTGTTTCATCTTTCATCTTCCGCATTCTTTCATCTTTCATCTTTCCTCATTGTTTCATCTTTCATCTTTCCCATTTTTTCATCTTTCATCTTTCCGCATTGTTTCATCTTTCCGCATTTCTTCATCTTTCATCTTTCCGCATTGTTTCATCTTTCCGCATTGTTTCATCTTTCCGCATTGTTTCATCTTTCATCTTTCCGCATTGTTTCATCTTTCATCTTTCCACATTCTTTCATCTTTCATCTTTCCGCATTGTTTCATCTTTCATCTTTCCGCATTGTTTCATCTTTCATCTTTCCGCATTCTTTCCTCTTTCATCTTTCCGCATTGTTTCATCTTTCATCTTTCCGCATTGTTTCATCTTTCATCTTTCCGCATTGTTTCATCTTTCATCTTTCCGCATTGTTTCATCTTTCATCTTTCCGCATTCTTTCATCTTTCATCTTTCCGCATTGTTTCATCTTTCATCTTTCCGCATTGTTTCATCTTTCATCTTTCCGCATTGTTTCATCTTTCATCTTTCCGCATTCTTTCATCTTTCATCTTTCCGCATTGTTTCATCTTTCATCTTTCCGCATTCTTTCATCTTTCATCTTTCCGCATTGTTTCATCTTTCCGCATTCTTTCATCTTTCATCTTTCCGCAATGTTTCATCTTTCATCTTTCCGCATTGTTTCATCTTTCATCTTTCCGCATTGTTTCATCTTTCATCTTTCCGCATTGTTTCATGTTTCATCTTTCCGCATTGTTTCATCTTTCATCTTTCCGCATTGTTTCATCTTTCCGCATTGGTCCATCTTTCATCTTCCGCATTCTTTCATCTTTCATCTTTCCGCATTGTTTCATCTTTCATCTTTCCGCATTTTTTCATCTTTCATCTTTCCGCATTGTTTCATCTTTCATCTTTCCGCATTGTTTCATCTTTCATCTTTCCGCATTCTTTCATCTTTCCGCATTGTTTCATCTTTCATCTTTCCGCATTGTTTCATCTTTCCGCATTGTTTCATCTTTCATCTTCCGCATTCTTTCATCTTTCATCTTTCCGCATTGTTTCATCTTTCATCTTTCCGCATTTTTTCATCTTTCATCTTTCCGCATTGTTTCATCTTTCATCTTTCCGCATTGTTTCATCTTTCATCTTTCCGCATTCTTTCATCTTTCATCTTTCCGCATTTTTTCATCTTTCATCTTTCCGCATTGTTTCATCTTTCATCTTTCCGCATTGTTTCATCTTTCCGCATTGTTTCATCTTTCCGCATTGTTTCATCTTTCCGCATTGTTTCATCTTTCCGCATTGTTTCATCTTTCCGCATTGTTTCATCTTTCCGCATTGTTTCATCTTTCCGCATTGTTTCATCTTTCCGCATTGTTTCATCTTTCCGCATTGTTTCATCTTTCCGCATTGTTTCATCTTTCCGCATTGTTTCATCTTTCCGCATTGTTTCATCTTTCCGCATTGTTTCATCTTTCCGCATTGTTTCATCTTTCCGCATTGTTTCATCTTTCCGCATTGTTTCATCTTTCCGCACTGTTTCATCTTTCCGCATTGTTTCATCTTTCATCTTTTCGCATTGTTTCATCTTTCATCTTTCCGCATTCTTTCATCTTTCATCTTTCCGCATTTTTTCATCTTTCATCTTTCCGCATTGTTTCATCTTTCATCTTTCCGCATTCTTTCATCTTTCATCTTTCCGCATTCTTTCATCTTTCATCTTTCCGCATTGTTTCATCTTTCCGCATTGTTTCATCTTTCCGCATTGTTTCATCTTTCCGCATTGTTTCATCTTTCATCTTTCCGCATTGTTTCATCTTTCATCTTTCCGCATTCTTTCATCTTTCATCTTTCCGCATTGTTTCATCTTTCATCTTTCCGCATTGTTTCATCTTTCATCTTTCCGCATTGTTTCATCTTTCATCTTTCCGCATTGTTTCATCTTTCATCTTTCCGCATTGTTTCATCTTTCATCTTTCCGCATTGTTTCATCTTTCATCTTTCCGCATTTTTTCATCTTTCATCTTTCCGCATTGTTTCATCTTTCATCTTTCCGCATTGTTTCATCTTTCATCTTTCCGCATTGTTTCATCTTTCATCTTTCCGAATTGTTTCATCTTTCATCTTTCCGCATTCTTTCATCTTTCATCTTTCCGCATTGTTTCATCTTTCATCTTTCCGCATTGTTTCATCTTTCATCTTTCCGCATTGTTTCATCTTTTATCTTTCCGCATTGTTTCATCTTTCATCTTTCCGCATTGTTTCATCTTTCATCTTTCCGCATTGTTTCATCTTTCATCTTTCCGCATTGTTTCATCTTTCATCTTTCCGCATTGTTTCATCTTTCCGCATTGTTTCATCTTTCCGCATTGTTTCATCTTTCCGCATTGTTTCATCTTTCATCTTCCGCATTCTTTCATCTTTCATATTTCCGCATTGTTTCATCTTTCATCTTTCCGCATTCTTTCATCTTTCATCTTTCCGCATTGTTTCATGTTCAATCTTTCCGCATTTTTTCATCTTTCATCTTTCCGCATTGTTTCATCTTTCATCTTTCCGCATTGTTTCATCTTTCATCTTTCCGCATTGTTTCATCTTTCATCTTCCGCATTCTTTCATCTTTCATCTTTCCGCATTGTTTCATCTTTCATCTTTCCGCATTCTTTCATCTTTCATCTTTCCGCATTGTTTCATCTTTCATCTGTCCGCATTGTTTCATCTTTCATCTTTCCGCATTGTTTCATCTTTCATCTTTCCGCATTGTTTCATCTTTCATCTTTCAGCATTGTTTCATCTTTCATCTTTCCGCATTGTTTCATCTTTCATCTTTCCGCATTGTTTCATCTTTCCGCATTGTTTCATCTTTCCGCATTGTTTCTTCTTTCATCTTCCGCATTCTTTCATCTTTCATCTTTCCGCATTGTTTCATCTTTCATCTTTTCGCATTGTTTCATCTTTCATCTTTCCGCATTCTTTCATCTTTCATCTTTCCGCAATGTTTCATCTTTCATCTTTCCGCATTGTTTCATCTTTCATCTTTCCGCATTGTTTCATCTTTCATCTTTCCGCATTCTTTCATCTTTCATCTTTCCGCATTGTTTCATCTTTCCGCATTGTTTCATCTTTCCGCATTGTTTCATCTTTCCGCATTGTTTCATCTTTCCGCATTGTTTCATCTTTCATCTTTCCGCATTGTTTCATCTTTCATCTTTCCGCATTCTTTCATCTTTCATTTTTCCGCATTGTTTCATCTTTCCTCTTTCCGCATTGTTTCATCTTTCATCTTTCCGCATTCTTTCATCTTTCATCTTTCCGCATTGTTTCATCTTTCATCTTTCCGCATTGTTTCATCTTTCCGCATTGTTTCATCTTTCATCTTCCGCATTCTTTCATCTTTCATCTTTCCGCATTGTTTCATCTTTCATCTTTCCGCATTTTTTCATCTTTCATCTTTCCGCATTGTTTCATCTTTCATCTTTCCGCATTGTTTTATCTTTCATCTTTCCGCATTGTTTCATCTTTCCGCATTGTTTCATCTTTCATCTTCCTCATTCTTTCATCTTTCATCTTTCCGCATTGTTTCATCTTTCATCTTTCCGCATTTTTTCATCTTTCATCTTTCCGCACTGTTTCATCTTTCATCTTTCCTCATTGTTTCATCTTTCCGCATTGTTTCATCTTTTATCTTCCGCATTCTTTCATCTTTCATCTTTCCGCATTGTTTCATCTTTCATCTTTCCGCATTTTTCATCTTTCATCTTTCCGCATTGTTTCATCTTTCATCTTTCCGCATTGTTTCATCTTTCCGCATTGTTTCATCTTTCCGCATTGTTTCATCTTTCCGCATTGTTTCATCTTTCCGCATTGTTTCATCTTTCCGCATTGTTTCATCTTTCCACATTGTTTCATCTTTCCGCATTGTTTCATCTTTCCGCATTGTTTCATCTTTCCGCATTGTTTCATCTTACCGCATTGTTTCATCTTTCCGCATTGTTTCATCTTTCCGCATTGTTTCATCTTTCCGCATTGTTTCATCTTTCCGCATTGTTTCATCTTTCCGCATTGTTTCATCTTTCCACATTGTTTCATCTTTCCGCATTGTTTCATCTTTCCGCATTATTTCATCTTTCCGCATTGTTTCATCTTACCGCATTGTTTCATCTTTCCGCATTGTTTCATCTTTCCGCATTGTTTCATCTTTCCGCATTGTTTCATCTTTCATCTTTCCGCATTGTTTCATCTTTCATCTTTCCGCATTGTTTCATCTTTCATCTTTCCGCATTGTTTCATCTTTCATCTTTCCGCATTGTTTCATCTTTCATCTTTCCGCATTCTTTCATCTTTCATCTTTCCGCATTGTTTCATCTTTCATCTTTCCGCATTGTTTCATCTTTCATCTTTCCGCATTGTTTCATCTTTCATCTTCCGCATTCTTTCATCTTTCATCTTTCCGCATTCTTTCATCTTTCATCTTTCCGCATTGTTTCATCTTTCATCTTTCCGCAATGTTTCATCTTTCATCTTTCCGCATTGTTTCATCTTTCATCTTCCGCATTCTTTCATCTTTCATCTTTCCGCATTCTTTCATCTTTCATCTTTCCGCATTTTTTCATCTTTCATCTTTCCGCATTGTTTCATCTTTCATCTTTCCGCATTGTTTCATCTTTCCGCATTGTTTCATCTTTCATCTTTCCGCATTGTTTCATCTTTCATCTTTCCGCATTTTTTCACCTTTCATCTTTCCGCATTGTTTCATCTTTCATCTTTCCGCATTGTTTCATCTTTCATCTTTCCGCATTCTTTCATATTTCATCTTTCCGCATTGTTTCATCTTTCCGCATTGTTTCATCTTTCCGCATTGTTTCATCTTTCCGCATTGTTTCATCTTTCCGCATTGTTTCATCTTTCCGCATTGTTTCATCTTTCCGCATTGTTTCATCTTTCCGCATTGTTTCATCTTTCCGCATTGTTTCATCTTTCCGCATTGTTTCATCTTTCCGCATTGTTTCATCTTTCCGCATTGTTTCATCTTTCCGCATTGTTTCATCTTTCCGCATTGTTTCATCTTTCCGCATTGTTTCATCTTTCCGCATTGTTTCATCTTTCCGCATTGTTTCATCTTTCATCTATCCGCATTGTTTCATCTTTCATCTTTCCGCTTTGTTTCATCTTTCATCTTTCCGCATTGTTTCATCTTTCCGCATTGTTTCATCTTTCATCTTTCCGCATTGTTTCATCTTTCATCTTTCCGCTTTGTTTCATCTTTCATCTTTCCGCATTCTTTCATCTTTCATCTTTCCGCATTGTTTCATCTTTCCGCATTGTTTCATCTTTCCGCATTGTTTCATCTTTCCGCATTGTTTCATCTTTCCGCATTGTTTCATCTTTCCGCATTGTTTCATCTTTCCGCATTGTTTCATCTTTCATCTTTCCGCATTGTTTCATCTTTCATCTTTCCGCATTCTTTCATCTTTCATCTTTCCGCATTGTTTCATCTTTCATCTTTCCGCATTGTTTCATCTTTCATCTTTCCGCATTGTTTCATCTTTCATCTTTCCGCATTGTTTCATCTTTCATCTTTCCGCATTTTTTTATCTTTCATCTTTCCGCATTGTTTCATCTTTCATCTTTCCGCATTGTTTCATCTTTCATCTTTCCGCATTGTTTCATCTTTCATCTTTCCGAATTGTTTCATCTTTCATCTTTCCGCATTCTTTCATCTTTCATCTTTCCGCATTGTTTCATCTTTCATCTTTCCGCATTGTTTCATCTTTCATCTTTCCGCATTGTTTCATCTTTCATCTTTCCGCATTGTTTCATCTTTCATCTTTCCGCATTGTTTCATCTTTCCGCATTGTTTCATCTTTCCGCATTGTTTCATCTTTCATCTTCCGCATTCTTTCATCTTTCATCTTTCCGCATTGTTTCATCTTTCATCTTTCCGCATTCTTTCATCTTTCATCTTTCCGCATTGTTTCATCTTTCATCTTTCCGCATTTTTTCATCTTTCATCTTTCCGCATTGTTTCATCTTTCATCTTTCCGCATTGTTTCATCTTTCATCTTTCCGCATTGTTTCATCTTTCATCTTCCGCATTCTTTCATCTTTCATCTTTCCGCATTGTTTCATCTTTCATCTTTCCGCATTCTTTCATCTTTCATCTTTCCGCATTGTTTCATCTTTCATCTTTCCGCATTGTTTCATCTTTCATCTTTCCGCATTGTTTCATCTTTCATCTTTCCGCATTGTTTCATATTTCATCTTTCAGCATTGTTTCATCTTTCATCTTTCCGCATTGTTTCATCTTTCATCTTTCCGCATTGTTTCATCTTTCCGCATTGTTTCATCTTTCCGCATTGTTTCTTCTTTCATCTTCCGCATTCTTTCATCTTTCATCTTTCCGCATTGTTTCATCTTTCATCTTTTCGCATTGTTTCATCTTTCATCTTTCCGCATTTTTTCATCTTTCATCTTTCCGCATTCTTTCATCTTTCATCTTTCCGCATTGTTTCATCTTTCATCTTTCCGCATTGTTTCATCTTTCATCTTTCCGCATTCTTTCATCTTTCATCTTTCCGCAGTGTTTCATCTTTCCGCATTGTTTCATCTTTCCGCATTGTTTCATCTTTCCGCATTGTTTCATCTTTCCGCATTGTTTCATCTTTCCGCATTGTTTCATCTTTCATCTTTCCGCATTGTTTCATCTTTCATCTTTCCGCATTCTTTCATCTTTCATTTTTCCGCATTGTTTCATCTTTCATCTTTCCGCATTGTTTCATCTTTCATCTTTCCGCATTCTTTCATCTTTCATCTTTCCGCATTGTTTCATCTTTCATCTTTCCGCATTGTTTCATCTTTCCGCATTGTTTCATCTTTCATCTTCCGCATTCTTTCATCTTTCATCTTTCCGCATTGTTTCATCTTTCATCTTTCCGCATTTTTTCATCTTTCATCTTTCCGCATTGTTTCATCTTTCATCTTTCCGCATTGTTTTATCTTTCATCTTTCCGCATTGTTTCATCTTTCCGCATTGTTTCATCTTTCATCTTCCTCATTCTTTCATCTTTCATCTTTCCGCATTGTTTCATCTTTCATCTTTCCGCATTTTTTCATCTTTCATCTTTCCGCATTGTTTCATCTTTCATCTTTCCTCATTGTTTCATCTTTCCGCATTGTTTCATCTTTTATCTTCCGCATTCTTTCATCTTTCATCTTTCCGCATTGTTTCATCTTTCATCTTTCCGCATTTTTCATCTTTCATCTTTCCGCATTGTTTCATCTTTCATCTTTCCGCATTGTTTCATCTTTCCGCATTGTTTCATCTTTCCGCATTGTTTCATCTTTCCGCATTGTTTCATCTTTCCGCATTGTTTCATCTTTCCGCATTGTTTCATCTTTCCACATTGTTTCATCTTTCCGCATTGTTTCATCTTTCCGCATTGTTTCATCTTTCCGCATTGTTTCATCTTACCGCATTGTTTCATCTTTTCGCATTGTTTCATCTTTCCGCATTGTTTCATCTTTCCGCATTGTTTCATCTTTCATCTTTCCGCATTGTTTCATCTTTCATCTTTCCGCATTGTTTCATCTTTCATCTTTCCGCATTGTTTCATCTTTCATCTTTCCGCATTGTTTCATCTTTCATCTTTCCGCATTCTTTCATCTTTCATCTTTCCGCATTGTTTCATCTTTCATCTTTCCGCATTGTTTCATCTTTCATCTTTCCGCATTGTTTCATCTTTCATCTTCCGCATTCTTTCATCTTTCATCTTTCCGCATTCTTTCATCTTTCATCTTTCCGCATTGTTTCATCTTTCATCTTTCCGCAATGTTTCATCTTTCATCTTTCCGCATTGTTTCATCTTTCATCTTCCGCATTCTTTCATCTTTCATCTTTCCGCATTCTTTCATCTTTCATCTTTCCGCATTTTTTCATCTTTCATCTTTCCGCATTGTTTCATCTTTCATCTTTCCGCATTGTTTCATCTTTCATCTTTCCGCATTGTTTCATCTTTCATCTTTCCGCATTTTTTCACCTTTCATCTTTCCGCATTGTTTCATCTTTCATCTTTCCGCATTGTTTTATCTTTCATCTTTCCGCATTCTTTCATCTTTCATCTTTCCGCATTGTTTCATCTTTCCGCATTGTTTCATCTTTCCGCATTGTTTCATCTTTCCGCATTGTTTCATCTTTCCGCATTGTTTCATCTTTCCGCATTGTTTCATCTTTCCGCATTGTTTCATCTTTCCGCATTGTTTCATCTTTCCGCATTGTTTCATGTTTCCGAATTGTTTCATCTTTCCGCATTGTTTCATCTTTCCGCATTGTTTCATCTTTCCGCATTGTTTCATCTTTCATCTTTCCGCATTGTTTCATCTTTCATCTTTCCGCTTTGTTTCATCTTTCATCTTTCCGCATTGTTTCATCTTTCCGCATTGTTTCATCTTTCCGCATTGTTTCATCTTTCCGCATTGTTTCATCTTTCCGCATTGTTTCATCTTTCCGCATTGTTTCATCTTTCCGCATTGTTTCATCTTTCATCTTTCCGCATTGTTTCATCTTTCATCTTTCCGCTTTGTTTCATCTTTCATCTTTCCGCATTGTTTCATCTTTCATCTTTCCGCATTGTTTCATCTTTCATCTTTCCGCATTGTTTCATCTTTCATCTTTCCGCATTGTTTCATCTTTCATCTTTCCGCATTGTTTCATCTTTCATCTTCCGCATTCTTTCATCTTTCATCTTTCCGCATTGTTTCATCTTTCATCTTTCCGCATTCTTTCATCTTTCATCTTTCCGCATTGTTTCATCTTTCCGCATTGTTTCATCTTTCCGCATTGTTTCATCTTTCCGCATTGTTTCATCTTTCCGCATTGTTTCATCTTTCCGCATTGTTTCATCTTTCCGCATTGTTTCATCTTTCCGCATTGTTTCATCTTTCCGCATTGTTTCATCTTTCCGCATTGTTTCATCTTTCATCTTCCGCATTCTTTCATCTTTCATCTTTCCGCATTGTTTCATCTTTCATCTTTCCGCATTGTTTCATCTTTCATCTTTCCGCATTCTTTCCTCTTTCATCTTTCCGCATTGTTTCATCTTTCGTCTTTCCGCATTGTTTCAACTTTCATCTTTCCGCATTGTTTCATCTTTCATCTTTCCGCATTGTTTCATCTTTCATCTTTCCGCATTCTTTCATCTTTCATCTTTCCGCATTGTTTCATCTTTCATCATTCCGCATTGTTTCATCTTTCATCTTTCCGCATTGTTTCATCTTTCATCTTTCCGCATTCTTTCATCTTTCATCTTTCCGCATTGTTTCATCTTTCATCTTTCCGCATTGTTTCATCTTTCATCTTTCCGCATTGTTTCATCTTTCATCTTCCGCATTCTTTCATCTTTCATCTTTCCTCATTGTTTCATCTTTCATCTTTCCGCATTTTTTCATCTTTCATCTTTCCGCATTGTTTCATCTTTCCGCATTGTTTCATCTTTCCGCATTGTTTCATCTTTCCGCATTCTTTCATCTTTCCGCATTGTTTCATCTTTCCGCATTGTTTCATCTTTCCGCATTGTTTCATCCTTCCGCATTGTTTCATTTTTCCGCATTGTTTCATCTTTCATCTTTCCGCATTGTTTCATCTTTCATCTTTCCGCATTGTTTCATCTTTCATCTTTCCGCATTGTTTCATCTTTCATCTTTCCGCATTGTTTCATCTTTCATCTTTCCGCATTGTTTCATCTTTCATCTTCCGCATTCTTTCATCTTTCATCTTTCCGCATTGTTTCATCTTTCATCTTTCCGCATTTTTTCATCTTTCATCTTTCCGCATTGTTTCATCTTTCATCTTTCCGCATTGTTTCATCTTTCATCTTTCCGCATTCTTTCATCTTTCATCTTTCCGCATTTTTTCATCTTTCATATTTCCGCATTGTTTCATCTTTCATATTTCTGCATTGTTTCATCTTTCCGCATTGTTTCATCTTTCCGCATTATTTCATCTTTCCGCATTGTTTCATCTTTCCGCATTGTTTCATCTTTCCGCATTGTTTCATCTTTCCGCATTGTTTCATCTTTCCGCATTGTTTCATCTTTCCGCATTGTTTCATCTTTCCGCATTGTTTCATCTTTCCGCATTGTTTCATCTTTCCGCATTGTTTCATCTTTCCGCATTGTTTCATCTTTCCGCATTGTTTCATCTTTCCGCATTGTTTCATCTTTCATCTTTCCGCATTGTTTCATCTTTCATCTTTCCGAATTGTTTCATCTTTCATCTTTCCGCATTGTTTCATCTTTCATCTTTCCGCATTGTTTCATCTTTCATCTTTCCGCATTCTTTCATCTTTCATCTTTCCGCATTGTTTCATCTTTCATCTTTTCGCATTGTTTCATCTTTCATCTTTCCGCATTCTTTCATCTTTCATCTTTCCGCATTCTTTCATCTTTCATCTTTCCGCATTGTTTCATCTTTCATCTTTCCGCATTGTTTCATCTTTCCGCATTCTTTCATCTTTCATCTTTCCGCATTGTTTCATCTTTCATCTTTCCGCATTGTTTCATCTTTCATCTTTCCGCATTCTTTCATCCTTCATCTTTCCGCATTGTTTCATCTTTCCGCATTGTTTCATCTTTCCGCATTGTTTCATCTTTCCGCATTGATTCATCTTTCCGCATTGTTTCATCTTTCCGCATTGTTTCATCTTTCATCTTTCCGCATTGTTTCATCTTTCCGCATTGTTTCATCTTTCATCTTCCGCATTCTTTCATCTTTCATCTTTCCGCATTGTTTCATCTTTCATCTTTCCGCATTTCTTCATCTTTCATCTTTCCGCATTGTTTCATCTTTCCGCATTGTTTCATCTTTCCGCATTGTTTCATCTTTCATCTTTCCGCATTGTTTCATCTTTCATCTTTCCGCATTCTTTCATCTTTCATCTTTCCGCATTGTTTCATCTTTCATCTTTCCGCATTGTTTCATCTTTCATCTTTCCGCATTCTTTCATCTTTCATCTTTCAGCATTGTTTCATCATTCATCTTTCCGCATTGTTTCATCTTTCCGCATTGTTTCATCTTTCATCTTCCGCATTTTTTCATCTTTCATCTTTCCGCATTGTTTCATCTTTCATCTTTCCGCATTGTTTCATCTTTCCGCATTGTTTCATCTTTCCGCATTGTTTCATCTTTCCGCATTGTTTCATCTTTCATCTTTCCGCATTGTTTCATCTTTCATCTTTCCGCATTCTTTCATCTTTCATCTTTCCGCATTGTTTCATCTTTCATCTTTCCGCATCGTTTCATCTTTCATCTTTCCGCATTCTTTCATCTTTAATCTTGCCGCATTCTTTCATCTTTCATCTTTCCGCATTGTTTCATCTTTCCGCATTCTTTCATCTTTCATCTTTCCGCATTGTTTCATCTTTCCGCATTGTTTCATCTTTCATCTTCCGCATTCTTTCATCTTTAATCTTGCCGCATTCTTTCATCTTTCATCTTTCCGCATTGTTTCATCTTTCCGCATTCTTTCATCTTTCATCTTTCGGCATTGTTTCATCTTTCCGCATTGTTTCATCTTTCATCTTCCGCATTCTTTCATCTTTCATCTTTCCGCATTGTTTCATCTTTCATCTTTCCGCATTGTTTCATCTTTCATCTTTCCGCATTGTTTCATCTTTCCGCATTGTTTCATCTTTCCGCATTGTTTCAACTTTCATCTTTCCGCATTGTTTCATCTTTCATCTTTCCGCATTGTTTCATCTTTCATCTTTCCGCATTGTTTCATCTTTCATCTTTCCGCATTGTTTCATCTTTCATCTTTCCGCATTCTTTCATCTTTCATCTTTCCGCATTGTTTCATCTTTCATCTTTCCGCATTGTTTCATCTTTCCGCATTGTTTCATCTTTCATCTTCCGCATTTTTTCATCTTTCATCTTTCCGCATTGTTTCATCTTTCATCTTTCCGCATTGTTTCATCTTTCATCTTTCCGCATTGTTTCATCTTTCCGCATTGTTTCATCTTGTCGCATTGTTACATCTTTCCGCATTGTTTCATCTTTCCGCATTGTTTCATCTTTCCGCATTCTTTCATCTTTCCGCATTGTTTCATCTTTCCGCATTGTTTCATCTTTCCGCATTGTTTCATCTTTCCGCATTGTTTCATCTTTCCGCATTGTTTCATCTTTCCGCATTGTTTCATCTTTCCGCATTGTTTCATCTTTCCGCCTTGTTTCATCTTTCCGCATTGTTTCATCTTTCATCTTTCCGCATTGTTTCATCTTTCATCTTTCCGCATTGTTTCATCTTTCATCTTTCCGCATTGTTTCATCTTTCATCTTTCCGCATTGTTTCATCTTTCATCTTTCCGCATTGTTTCATCTTTCATCTTTCCGCATTGTTTCATCTTTCATCTTTCCGCATTGTTTCATCTTTCCGCATTGTTTCATCTTTCCGCATTGTTTCATCTTTCATCTTCCGCATTCTTTCATCTTTCATCTTTCCGCATTGTTTCATCTTTCATCTTTCCGCATTCTTTCATCTTTCATCTTTCCGCATTGTTTCATCTTTCATCTTTCCGCATTTTTTCATCTTTCATCTTTCCGCATTGTTTCATCTTTCATCTTTCCGCATTGTTTCATCTTTCATCTTTCCGCATTGTTTCATCTTTCATCTTCCGCATTCTTTCATCTTTCATCTTTCCGCATTGTTTCATCTTTCATCTTTCCGCATTCTTTCATCTTTCATCTTTCCGCATTGTTTCATCTTTCATCTTTCCGCATTGTTTCATCTTTCATCTTTCCGCATTGTTTCATCTTTCATCTTTCCGCATTGTTTCATCTTTCATCTTTCAGCATTGTTTCATCTTTCATCTTTCCGCATTGTTTCATCTTTCATCTTTCCGCATTGTTTCATCTTTCCGCATTGTTTCATCTTTCCGCATTGTTTCTTCTTTCATCTTCCGCATTCTTTCATCTTTCATCTTTCCGCATTGTTTCATCTTTCATCTTTTCGCATTGTTTCATCTTTCATCCTTCCGCATTCTTTCATCTTTCATCTTTCCGCATTCTTTCATCTTTCATCTTTCCGCATTGTTTCATCTTTCATCTTTCCGCATTGTTTCATCTTTCATCTTTCCGCATTCTTTCATCTTTCATCTTTCCGCATTGTTTCATCTTTCCGCATTGTTTCATCTTTCCGCATTGTTTCATCTTTCCGCATTGTTTCATCTTTCCGCATTGTTTCATCTTTCCGCATTGTTTCATCTTTCCGCATTGTTTCATCTTTCATCTTTCCGCATTGTTTCATCTTTCATCTTTCCGCATTCTTTCATCTTTCATTTTTCCGCATTGTTTCATCTTTCATCTTTCCGCATTGTTTCATCTTTCATCTTTCCGCATTCTTTCATCTTTCATCTTTCCGCATTGTTTCATCTTTCATCTTTCCGCATTGTTTCATCTTTCCGCATTGTTTCATCTTTCATCTTCCGCATTCTTTCATCTTTCATCTTTCCGCATTGTTTCATCTTTCATCTTTCCGCATTTTTTCATCTTTCATCTTTCCGCATTGTTTCATCTTTCATCTTTCCGCATTGTTTTATCTTTCATCTTTCCGCATTGTTTCATCTTTCCGCATTGTTTCATCTTTCATCTTCCTCATTCTTTCATCTTTCATCTTTCCGCATTGTTTCATCTTTCATCTTTCCGCATTTTTTCATCTTTCATCTTTCCGCATTGTTTCATCTTTCATCTTTCCTCATTGTTTCATCTTTCCGCATTGTTTCATCTTTTATCTTCCGCATTCTTTCATCTTTCATCTTTCCGCATTATTTCATCTTTCATCTTTCCGCATTTTTCATCTTTCATCTTTCCGCATTGTTTCATCTTTCATCTTTCCGCATTGTTTCATCTTTCCGCATTGTTTCATCTTTCCGCATTGTTTCATCTTTCCGCATTGTTTCATCTTTCCGCATTGTTTCATCTTTCCGCATTGTTTCATCTTTCCACATTGTTTCATCTTTCCGCATTGTTTCATCTTTCCGCATTGTTTCATCTTTCCGCATTGTTTCATCTTACCGCATTGTTTCATCTTTCCGCATTGTTTCATCTTTCCGCATTGTTTCATCTTTCCGCATTGTTTCATCTTTCATCTTTCCGCATTGTTTCATCTTTCATCTTTCCGCATTGTTTCATCTTTCATCTTTCCGCATTGTTTCATCTTTCATCTTTCCGCATTGTTTCATCTTTCATCTTTCCGCATTCTTTCATCTTTCATCTTTCCGCATTGTTTCATCTTTCATCTTTCCGCATTGTTTCATCTTTCATCTTTCCGCATTGTTTCATCTTTCATCTTCCGCATTCTTTCATCTTTCATCTTTCCGCATTCTTTCATCTTTCATCTTTCCGCATTGTTTCATCTTTCATCTTTCCGCAATGTTTCATCTTTCATCTTTCCGCATTGTTTCATCTTTCATCTTCCGCATTCTTTCATCTTTCATCTTTCCGCATTCTTTCATCTTTCATCTGTCCGCATTTTTTCATCTTTCATCTTTCCGCATTGTTTCATCTTTCATCTTTCCGCATTGTTTCATCTTTCCGCATTGTTTCATCTTTCATCTTTCCGCATTGTTTCATCTTTCATCTTTCCGCATTTTTTCACCTTTCATCTTTCCGCATTGTTTCATCTTTCATCTTTCCGCATTGTTTCATCTTTCATCTTTCCGCATTCTTTCATCTTTCATCTTTCCGCATTGTTTCATCTTTCCGCATTGTTTCATCTTTCCGCATTGTTTCATCTTTCCGCATTGTTTCATCTTTCCGCATTGTTTCATCTTTCCGCATTGTTTCATCTTTCCGCATTGTTTCATCTTTCCGCATTGTTTCATCTTTCCGCATTGTTTCATCTTTCCGCATTGTTTCATCTTTCCGCATTGTTTCATCTTTCATCTTTCCGCATTGTTTCATCTTTCATCTTTCCGCTTTGTTTCATCTTTCATCTTTCCGCATTGTTTCATCTTTCATCTTTCCGCATTGTTTCATCTTTCATCTTTCCGCATTGTTTCATCTTTCATCTTTCCGCATTGTTTCATCTTTCATCTTTCCGCATTGTTTCATCTTTCATCTTCCGCATTCTTTCATCTTTCATCTTTCCGCATTGTTTCATCTTTCATCTTTCCGCATTTTTTCATCTTTCTTCTTTCCGCATTGTTTCATCTTTCATCCTTCCGCATTGTTTCATCTTTCCGCATTGTTTCATCTTTCCGCATTGTTTCATCTTTCATCTTTCCGCATTGTTTCATCTTTCATCTTTCCGCATTCTTTCATCTTTCATCTTTCCGCATTTTTTCATCTTTCATCTTTCCGCATTGTTTCATCTTTCATCTTTCCGCATTGTTTCATCTTTCCGCATTGTTTCATCTTTCATCTTTCCGCATTGTTTCATCTTTCATCTTTCCGCTTTGTTTCATCTTTCATCTTTCCGCATTGTTTCATCTTTCATCTTTCCGCATTGTTTCATCTTTCATCTTTCCGCATTGTTTCATCTTTCATCTTTCCGCATTGTTTCATCTTTCATCTTTCCGCATTGTTTCATCTTTCATCTTCCGCATTCTTTCATCTTTCATCTTTCCGCATTGTTTCATCTTTCATCTTTCCGCATTCTTTCATCTTTCATCTTTCCGCATTGTTTCATCTTTCCGCATTGTTTCATCTTTCCGCATTGGTTCATCTTTCCGCATTGTTTCATCTTTCCGCATTGTTTCATCTTTCATCTTTCCGCATTGTTTCATCTTTCCGCATTGTTTCATCTTTCATCTTCCGCATTCTTTCATCTTTCCGCATTGTTTCATCTTTCATCTTTCCGCATTTCTTCATCTTTCATCTTTCCGCATTGTTTCATCTTTCCGCATTGTTTCATCTTTCCGCATTGTTTCATCTTTCCGCATTGTTTCATCTTTCCGCATTGTTTCATCTTTCATCTTTCCGCATTGTTTCATCTTTCATCTTTCCGCATTCTTTCATCTTTCATCTTTCCGCATTGTTTCATCTTTCATCTTTCCGCATTGTTTCATCTTTCATCTTTCCGCATTCTTTCCTCTTTCATCTTTCCGCATTGTTTCATCTTTCGTCTTTCCGCATTGTTTCATCTTTCATCTTTCCGCATTGTTTCATCTTTCATCTTTCCGCATTGTTTCATCTTTCATCTTTCCGCATTCTTTCATCTTTCATCTTTCCGCATTGTTTCATCTTTCATCATTCCGCATTGTTTCATCTTTCATCTTTCCGCATTGTTTCATCTTTCATCTTTCCGCATTCTTTCATCTTTCATCTTTCCGCATTGTTTCATCTTTCATCTTTCCGCATTGTTTCATCTTTCATCTTTCCGCATTGTTTCATCTTTCATCTTCCGCATTCTTTCATCTTTCATCTTTCCTCATTGTTTCATCTTTCATCTTTCCGCATTTTTTCATCTTTCATCTTTCCGCATTGTTTCATCTTTCCGCATTGTTTCATCTTTCCGCATTGTTTCATCTTTCCGCATTCTTTCATCTTTCCGCATTGTTTCATCTTTCCGCATTGTTTCATCTTTCCGCATTGTTTCATCCTTCCGCATTGTTTCATTTTTCCGCATTGTTTCATCTTTCATCTTTCCGCATTCTGTCATCTTTCATCTTTCCGCATTGTTTCATCTTTCATCTTTCCGCATTGTTTCATCTTTCATCTTTCCGCATTCTTTCATCTTTCATCTTTCCGCATTGTTTCATCTTTCATCTTTCCGCATTGTTTCATCTTTCATCTTTCCGCATTGTTTCATCTTTCATCTTTCCGCATTGTTTCATCTTTCATCTTTCCGCATTGTTTCATCTTTCATCTTTCCGCATTGTTTCATCTTTCATCTTTCCGCATTGTTTCATCTTTCATCTTTCCGCATTCTTTCATCTTTCATCTTTCCGCATTGTTTCATCTTTCATCTTTCCGCATTGTTTCATCTTTCATCTTTCCGCATTGTTTCATCTTTCATCTTCCGCATTCTTTCATCTTTCATCTTTCCGCATTCTTTCATCTTTCATCTTTCCGCATTGTTTCATCTTTCATCTTTCCGCAATGTTTCATCTTTCATCTTTCCGCATTGTTTCATCTTTCATCTTCCGCATTCTTTCATCTTTCATCTTTCCGCATTCTTTCATCTTTCATCTGTCCGCATTTTTTCATCTTTCATCTTTCCGCATTGTTTCATCTTTCATCTTTCCGCATTGTTTCATCTTTCCGCATTGTTTCATCTTTCATCTTTCCGCATTGTTTCATCTTTCATCTTTCCGCATTTTTTCACCTTTCATCTTTCCGCATTGTTTCATCTTTCATCTTTCCGCATTGTTTCATCTTTCATCTTTCCGCATTCTTTCATCTTTCATCTTTCCGCATTGTTTCATCTTTCCGCATTGTTTCATCTTTCCGCATTGTTTCATCTTTCCGCATTGTTTCATCTTTCCGCATTGTTTCATCTTTCCGCATTGTTTCATCTTTCCGCATTGTTTCATCTTTCTGCATTGTTTCATCTTTCCGCATTGTTTCATCTTTCCGCATTGTTTCATCTTTCCGCATTGTTTCATCTTTCCGCATTGTTTCATCTTTCCGCATTGTTTCATCTTTCTGCATTGTTTCATCTTTCCGCATTGTTTCATCTTTCCGCATTGTTTCATCTTTCCGCATTGTTTCATCTTTCATCTTTCCGCATTGTTTCATCTTTCATCTTTCCGCTTTGTTTCATCTTTCATCTTTCCGCATTGTTTCATCTTTCATCTTTCCGCATTGTTTCATCTTTCATCTTTCCGCATTGTTTCATCTTTCATCTTTCCGCATTGTTTCATCTTTCATCTTTCCGCATTGTTTCATCTTTCATCTTCCGCATTCTTTCATCTTTCATCTTTCCGCATTGTTTCATCTTTCATCTTTCCGCATTTTTTCATCTTTCTTCTTTCCGCATTGTTTCATCTTTCATCCTTCCGCATTGTTTCATCTTTCCGCATTGTTTCATCTTTCCGCATTGTTTCATCTTTCATCTTTCCGCATTGTTTCATCTTTCATCTTTCCGCATTCTTTCATCTTTCATCTTTCCGCATTTTTTCATCTTTCATCTTTCCGCATTGTTTCATCTTTCATCTTTCCGCATTGTTTCATCTTTCCGCATTGTTTCATCTTTCATCTTTCCGCATTGTTTCATCTTTCATCTTTCCGCTTTGTTTCATCTTTCATCTTTCCGCATTGTTTCATCTTTCATCTTTCCGCATTGTTTCATCTTTCATCTTTCCGCATTGTTTCATCTTTCATCTTTCCGCATTGTTTCATCTTTCATCTTTCCGCATTGTTTCATCTTTCATCTTCCGCATTCTTTCATCTTTCATCTTTCCGCATTGTTTCATCTTTCATCTTTCCGCATTCTTTCATCTTTCATCTTTCCGCATTGTTTCATCTTTCCGCATTGTTTCATCTTTCCGCATTGGTTCATCTTTCCGCATTGTTTCATCTTTCCGCATTGTTTCATCTTTCATCTTTCCGCATTGTTTCATCTTTCCGCATTGTTTCATCTTTCATCTTCCGCATTCTTTCATCTTTCCGCATTGTTTCATCTTTCATCTTTCCGCATTTCTTCATCTTTCATCTTTCCGCATTGTTTCATCTTTCCGCATTGTTTCATCTTTCCGCATTGTTTCATCTTTCCGCATTGTTTCATCTTTCCGCATTGTTTCATCTTTCATCTTTCCGCATTGTTTCATCTTTCATCTTTCCGCATTCTTTCATCTTTCATCTTTCCGCATTGTTTCATCTTTCATCTTTCCGCATTGTTTCATCTTTCATCTTTCCGCATTCTTTCCTCTTTCATCTTTCCGCATTGTTTCATCTTTCGTCTTTCCGCATTGTTTCATCTTTCATCTTTCCGCATTGTTTCATCTTTCATCTTTCCGCATTGTTTCATCTTTCATCTTTCCGCATTCTTTCATCTTTCATCTTTCCGCATTGTTTCATCTTTCATCATTCCGCATTGTTTCATCTTTCATCTTTCCGCATTGTTTCATCTTTCATCTTTCCGCATTCTTTCATCTTTCATCTTTCCGCATTGTTTCATCTTTCATCTTTCCGCATTGTTTCATCTTTCATCTTTCCGCATTGTTTCATCTTTCATCTTCCGCATTCTTTCATCTTTCATCTTTCCTCATTGTTTCATCTTTCATCTTTCCGCATTTTTTCATCTTTCATCTTTCCGCATTGTTTCATCTTTCCGCATTGTTTCATCTTTCCGCATTGTTTCATCTTTCCGCATTCTTTCATCTTTCCGCATTGTTTCATCTTTCCGCATTGTTTCATCTTTCCGCATTGTTTCATCCTTCCGCATTGTTTCATTTTTCCGCATTGTTTCATCTTTCATCTTTCCGCATTCTGTCATCTTTCATCTTTCCGCATTGTTTCATCTTTCATCTTTCCGCATTGTTTCATCTTTCATCTTTCCGCATTCTTTCATCTTTCATCTTTCCGCATTGTTTCATCTTTCATCTTTCCGCATTGTTTCATCTTTCATCTTTCCGCATTGTTTCATCTTTCATCTTTCCGCATTGTTTCATCTTTCATCTTTCCGCATTGTTTCATCTTTCATCTTTCCGCATTGTTTCATCTTTCATCTTTCCGCATTGTTTCATCTTTCATCTTTCCGCATTCTTTCATCTTTCATCTTTCCGCATTTTTTCATCTTTCATCTTTCCGCATTGTTTCATCTTTCATCTTTCTGCATTGTTTCATCTTTCCGCATTGTTTCATCTTTCCGCATTATTTCATCTTTCCGCATTGTTTCATCTTTCCGCATTGTTTCATCTTTCCGCATTGTTTCATCTTTCCGCATTGTTTCATCTTTCCGCATTGTTTCATCTTTCCGCATTGTTTCATCTTTCCGCATTGTTTCATCTTTCCGCATTGTTTCATCTTTCCGCATTGTTTCATCTTTCCGCATTGTTTCATCTTTCCGCATTGTTTCATCTTTCCGCATTGTTTCATCTTTCATCTTTCCGCATTGTTTCATCTTTCATCTTTCCGAATTGTTTCATCTTTCATCTTTCCGCATTGTTTCATCTTTCATCTTTCCGCATTGTTTCATCTTTCATCTTTCCGCATTCTTTCATCTTTCATCTTTCCGCATTGTTTCATCTTTCATCTTTTCGCATTGTTTCATCTTTCATCTTTCCGCATTCTTTCATCTTTCATCTTTCCGCATTCTTTCATCTTTCATCTTTCCGCATTGTTTCATCTTTCATCTTTCCGCATTGTTTCATCTTTCATCTTTCCGCATTCTTTCATCTTTCATCTTTCCGCATTGTTTCATCTTTCATCTTTCCGCATTGTTTCATCTTTCATCTTTCCGCATTCTTTCATCTTTCATCTTTCCGCATTGTTTCATCTTTCCGCATTGTTTCATCTTTCCGCATTGTTTCATCTTTCCGCATTGTTTCATCTTTCCGCATTGTTTCATCTTTCCGCATTGTTTCATCTTTCATCTTTCCGCATTGTTTCATCTTTCCGCATTGTTTCATCTTTCATCTTCCGCATTCTTTCATCTTTCATCTTTCCGCATTGTTTCATCTTTCATCTTTCCGCATTTCTTCATCTTTCATCTTTCCGCATTGTTTCATCTTTCCGCATTGTTTCATCTTTCCGCATTGTTTCATCTTTCATCTTTCCGCATTGTTTCATCTTTCATCTTTCCGCATTCTTTCATCTTTCATCTTTCCGCATTGTTTCATCTTTCATCTTTCCGCATTGTTTCATCTTTCATCTTTCCGCATTCTTTCATCTTTCATCTTTCCGCATTGTTTCATCTTTCATCTTTCCGCATTGTTTCATCTTTCCGCATTGTTTCATCTTTCATCTTCCGCATTTTTTCATCTTTCATCTTTCCGCATTGTTTCATCTTTCATCTTTCCGCATTGTTTCATCTTTCATCTTTCCGCATTGTTTCATCTTTCCGCATTGTTTCATCTTTCCGCATTGTTTCATCTTTCCGCATTGTTTCATCTTTCCGCATTGTTTCATCTTTCCGCATTGTTTCATCTTTCCGCATTGTTTCATCTTTCCGCATTGTTTCATCTTTCATCTTTCCGCATTGTTTCATCTTTCATCTTTCCGCATTCTTTCATCTTTCATCTTTCCGCATTGTTTCATCTTTCATCTTTCCGCATCGTTTCATCTTTCATCTTTCCGCATTCATTCATCTTTCATCTTTCCGCATTGTTTCATCTTTAATCTTGCCGCATTCTTTCATCTTTCATCTTTCCGCATTGTTTCATCTTTCCGCATTCTTTCATCTTTCATCTTTCCGCATTGTTTCATCTTTCCGCATTGTTTCATCTTTCATCTTCCGCATTCTTTCATCTTTCATCTTTCCGCATTGTTTCATCTTTCATCTTTCCGCATTGTTTCATCTTTCATCTTTCCGCATTCTTTCATCTTTCATCTTTCCGCATTGTTTCATCTTTCATCTTTCCGCATTGTTTCATCTTTCCGCATTGTTTCATCTTTCCGCATTGTTTCATCTTTCCGCATTGTTTCATCTTTCATCTTTCCGCATTGTTTCATCTTTCATCTTTCCGCAATGTTTCATCTTTCATCTTTCCGCATTGTTTCATCTTTCATCTTCCGCATTCTTTCATCTTTCATCTTTCCGCATTGTTTCATCTTTCATCTTTCCGCATTTTTTCATCTTTCATCTTTCCGAATTGTTTCATCTTTCCGCATTGTTTCATCTTTCCGCATTGTTTCATCTTTCATCTTTCCGCATTGTTTCATCTTTCATCTTTCCGCATTCTTTCATCTTTCATCTTTCCGCATTTTTTCATCTTTCATCTTTCCGCATTGTTTCATCTTTCATCTTTCCGCATTGTTTCATCTTTCATCTTTCCGCATTCTTTCATCTTTCATCTTTCCGCATTGTTTCATCTTTCCGCATTGTTTCATCTTTCATCTTTCATCTTTCCGCATTGTTTCATCTTTCCGCACTGTTTCATCTTTCCGCATTGTTTCATCTTTCATCTTCCGCATTCTTTCATCTTTCATCTTTCCGCATTGTTTCATCTTTCATCTTTCCGCATTTTTTCATCTTTCATCTTTCCGCATTGTTTCATCTTTCATCTTTCCGCATTTTTTCATCTTTCATCTTTCCGCATTGTTTCATCTTTCATCTTTCCGCATTGTTTCATCTTTCATCTTTCCGCATTGTTTCATCTTTCATCATCCGCATTCTTTCATCTTTCATCTTTCCGCATTATTTCATCTTTCATCTTTCCGCATTTTTTCATCTTTCATCTTTCCGCATTGTTTCATCTTTCATCTTTCTGCATTGTTTCATCTTTCATCTTTCCGCATTGTTTCATCTTTCATCTTTCCGCATTGTTTCATCTTTCATCTTTCCGCATTGTTTCATCTTTCATCTTTCCGCATTCTTTCATCTTTCATCTTTCCGCATTGTTTCATCTTTAATCTTTCCGCATTGTTTCATCTTTCATCTTTCCGCATTGTTTCATCTTTCATCTTTCCGCATTGTTTCATCTTACATCTTTCCGCATTGTTTCATCTTTCATCTTTCCGCATTGTTTCATCTTTCATCTTTCCGCATTGTTTCATCTTTCATCTTTCCGCATTGTTTCATCTTTCCGCATTGTTTCATCTTTCCGCATTGTTTCATCTTTCCGCATTGTTTCATCTTTCCGCATTGTTTCATCTTTCCGCATTGTTTCATCTTTCCGCATTGTTTCATCTTTCCGCATTGTTTCATCTTTCCGCATTGTTTCATCTTTCCGCATTGTTTCATCTTTCCGCATTGTTTCATCTTTCCGCATTGTTTCATCTTTCCGCATTGTTTCATCTTTCCGCATTGTTTCATCTTTCCGCATTGTTTCATCTTTCATCTTTCCGCATTGTTTCATCTTTCATCTTTCCGCATTCTTTCATCTTTCATCTTTCCGCATTTTTTCATCTTTCATCTTTCCGCATTGTTTCATCTTTCATCTTTCCGCATTGTTTCATCTTTCATCTTTCCGCATTCTTTCATCTTTCATCTTTCCGCATTGTTTCATCTTTCCGCATTGTTTCATCTTTCATCTTTCATCTTTCCGCATTGTTTCATCTTTCCGCATTGTTTCATCTTTCATCTTCCGCATTCTTTCATCTTTCATCTTTCCGCATTGTTTCATCTTTCATCTTTCCGCATTTTTTCATCTTTCATCTTTCCGCATTGTTTCATCTTTCATCTTTCCGCATTTTTTCATCTTTCATCTTTCCGCATTGTTTCATCTTTCATCTTTCCGCATTGTTTCATCTTTCATCTTCCGCATTCTTTCATCTTTCATCTTTCCGCATTATTTCATCTTTCATCTTTCCCCATTTTTTCATCTTTCATCTTTCCGCATTGTTTCATCTTTCATCTTTCCGCATTGTTTCATCTTTCATCTTTCCGCATTGTTTCATCTTTCATCTTTCCGCATTGTTTCATCTTTCATCTTTCCGAATTGTTTCATCTTTCATCTTTCCGCATTGTTTCATCTTTCATCTTTCCGCATTGTTTCATCTTTCATCTTTCCGCATTGTTTCATCTTTCATCTTTCCGCATTCTTTCATCTTTCATCTTTCCGCATTGTTTCATCTTTCATCTTTCCGCATTGTTTCATCTTTCATCTTTCCGCATTGTTTCATCTTTCATCTTTCCACATTGTTTCATCTTTCCGCAATGTTTCATCTTTCCGCATTGATTCATCTTTCATCTTCCGCATTCTTTCATCTTTCATCTTTCCGCATTGTTTCATCTTTCATCTTCCGCATTCTTTCATCTTTCATCTTTCCGCATTGTTTCATCTTTCATCTTTTCGCATTGTTTCATCTTTCATCTTTCCGCATTCTTTCATCTTTCATCTTTCCGCATTCTTTCATCTTTCATCTTTCCGCATTGTTTCATCTTTCATCTTTCCGCATTGTTTCATCTTTCATCTTTCCGCATTCTTCCATCTTTCATCTTTCCGCATTGTTTCATCTTTCCGCATTGTTTCATCTTTCCGCATTGTTTCATCTTTCCGCATTGTTTCATCTTTCCGCATTGTTTCATCTTTCCGCATTGTTTCATCTTTCCGCATTGTTTCATCTTTCCGCATTGTTTCATCTTTCCGCATTGTTTCATCTTTCATCTTTCCGCATTGTTTCATCTTTCATCTTTCAGCATTGTTTCATCTTTCATCTTTCCGCATTGTTTCATCTTTCATCTTTCCGCATTGTTTCATCTTTCATCTTTCCGCATTCTTTCATCTTTCATCTTTCCGCATTGTTTCATCTTTCATCTTTCCGCATTGTTTCATCTTTCATCTTTCCGCATTGTTTCATCTTTCATCTTCCGCATTCTTTCATCTTTCATCTTTCCGCATTCTTTCATCTTTCATCTTTCCGCATTGTTTCATCTTTCATCTTTCCGCAATGTTTCATCTTTCATCTTTCCGCATTGTTTCATCTTTCATCTTCCGCATTCTTTCATCTTTCATCTTTCCGCATTGTTTCATCTTTCATCTTTCCGCATTTTTTCATCTTTCATCTTTCCGCATTGTTTCATCTTTCCGCATTGTTTCATCTTTCATCTTTCCGCATTGTTTCATCTTTCATCTTTCCGCATTTTTTCACCTTTTATCTTTCCGCATTGTTTCATCTTTCATCTTCCGCATTCTTTCATCTTTCATCTTTCCGCATTCTTTCATCTTTCATCTTTCCGCATTGTTTCATCTTTCATCTTTCCGCATTGTTTCATCTTTCATCTTCCGCATTCTTTCATCTTTCATCTTTCCGCATTCTTTCATCTTTCATCTTTCCGCATTTTTTCATCTTTCATCTTTCCGCATTGTTTCATCTTTCATCTTTCCGCATTGTTTCATCTTTCATCTTTCCGCATTGTTTCATCTTTCATCTTCCGCATTCTTTCATCTTTCATCTTTCCGCATTATTTCATCTTTCATCTTTCCGCATTTTTTCATCTTTCATCTTTCCGCATTGTTTCATCTTTCATCTTTCTGCATTGTTTCATCTTTCATCTTTCCGCATTGTTTCATCTTTCATCTTTCCGCATTGTTTCATCTTTCATCTTTCCGCATTGTTTCATCTTTCATCTTTCCGCATTCTTTCATCTTTCATCTTTCCGCATTGTTTCATCTTTAATCTTTCCGCATTGTTTCATCTTTCATCTTTCCGCATTGTTTCATCTTTCATCTTTCCGCATTGTTTCATCTTACATTTTTCCGCATTGTTTCATCTTTCATCTTTCCGCATTGTTTCATCTTTCATCTTTCCGCATTGTTTCATCTTTCATCTTTCCGCATTGTTTCATCTTTCCGCATTGTTTCATCTTTCCGCATTGTTTCATCTTTCCGCATTGTTTCATCTTTCCGCATTGTTTCATCTTTCCGCATTGTTTCATCTTTCCGCATTGTTTCATCTTTCCGCATTGTTTCATCTTTCCGCATTGTTTCATCTTTCCGCATTGTTTCATCTTTCCGCATTGTTTCATCTTTCATCTTTCCGCATTGTTTCATCTTTCATCTTTCCGCATTCTTTCATCTTTCATCTTTCCGCATTTTTTCATCTTTCATCTTTCCGCATTGTTTCATCTTTCATCTTTCCGCATTGTTTCATCTTTCATCTTTCCGCATTCTTTCATCTTTCATCTTTCCGCATTGTTTCATCTTTCCGCATTGTTTCATCTTTCCGCATTGTTTCATCTTTCATCTTTCATCTTTCCGCATTGTTTCATCTTTCCGCATTGTTTCATCTTTCATCTTCCGCATTCTTTCATCTTTCATCTTTCCGCATTGTTTCATCTTTCATCTTTCCGCATTTTTTCATCTTTCATCTTTCCGCATTGTTTCATCTTTCATCTTTCCGCATTTTTTCATCTTTCATCTTTCCGCATTGTTTCATCTTTCATCTTTCCGCATTGTTTCATCTTTCATCTTTCCGCATTGTTTCATCTTTCATCTTCCGCATTCTTTCATCTTTCATCTTTCCGCATTATTTCATCTTTCATCTTTCCGCATTTTTTCATCTTTCATCTTTCCGCATTGTTTCATCTTTCATCTTTCCGCATTGTTTCATCTTTCATCTTTCCGCATTGTTTCATCTTTCATCTTTCCGCATTGTTTCATCTTTCATCTTTCCGAATTGTTTCATCTTTCATCTTTCCGCATTGTTTCATCTTTCATCTTTCCGCATTGTTTCATCTTTCATCTTTCCGCATTGTTTCATCTTTCATCTTTCCGCATTCTTTCATCTTTCATCTTTCCGCATTGTTTCATCTTTCATCTTTCCGCATTGTTTCATCTTTCATCTTTCCGCATTGTTTCATCTTTCATCTTTCCGCATTGTTTCATCTTTCCGCATTGTTTCATCTTTCCGCATTGTTTCATCTTTCATCTTCCGCATTCTTTCATCTTTCATCTTTCCGCATTGTTTCATCTTTCATCTTCCGCATTCTTTCATCTTTCATCTTTCCGCATTGTTTCATCTTTCATCTTTTCGCATTGTTTCATCTTTCATCTTTCCGCATTCTTTCATCTTTCATCTTTCCGCATTCTTTCATCTTTCATCTTTCCGCATTGTTTCATCTTTCATCTTTCCGCATTGTTTCATCTTTCATCTTTCCGCATTCTTTCATCTTTCATCTTTCCGCATTGTTTCATCTTTCCGCATTGTTTCATCTTTCCGCATTGTTTCATCTTTCCGCATTGTTTCATCTTTCCGCATTGTTTCATCTTTCCGCATTGTTTCATCTTTCCGCATTGTTTCATCTTTCCGCATTGTTTCATCTTTCCGCATTGTTTCATCTTTCCGCATTGTTTCATCTTTCCGCATTGTTTCATCTTTCCGCATTGTTTCATCTTTCCGCATTGTTTCATCTTTCCGCATTGTTTCATCTTTCATCTTTCCGCATTGTGTCATCTTTCATCTTTCAGCATTGATTCATCTTTCATCTTTCCGCATTGTTTCATCTTTCATCTTTCCGCATTGTTTCATCTTTCATCTTTCCGCATTCTTTCATCTTTCATCTTTCCGCATTGTTTCATCTTTCATCTTTCCGCATTGTTTCATCTTTCATCTTTCCGCATTGTTTCATCTTTCATCTTCCGCATTCTTTCATCTTTCATCTTTCCGCATTCTTTCATCTTTCATCTTTCCGCATTGTTTCATCTTTCATCTTTCCGCAATGTTTCATCTTTCATCTTTCCGCATTGTTTCATCTTTCATCTTCCGCATTCTTTCATCTTTCATCTTTCCGCATTGTTTCATCTTTCATCTTTCCGCATTTTTTCATCTTTCATCTTTCCGCATTGTTTCATCTTTCCGCATTGTTTCATCTTTCATCTTTCCGCATTGTTTCATCTTTCATCTTTCCGCATTTTTTCACCTTTTATCTTTCCGCATTGTTTCATCTTTCATCTTTCCGCATTGTTTCATCTTTCATCTTTCCGCATTCTTTCATCTTTCATCTTTCCGCATTGTTTCATCTTTCCGCATTGTTTCATCTTTCCGCATTGTTTCATTTTTCCGCATTGTTTCATCTTTCCGCATTGTTTCATCTTTCCGCATTGTTTCATCTTTCCGCATTGTTTCATCTTTCCGCATTGTTTCATCTTTCCGCATTGTTTCATCTTTCCGCATTGTTTCATCTTTCCGCATTGTTTCATCTTTCCGCATTGTTTCATCTTTCCGCATTGTTTCATCTTTCATCTTTCCGCATTGTTTCATCTTTCATCTTTCCGCATTGTTTCACCTTTCATCTTTCCGCATTGTTTCATCTTTCATCTTTCCGCATTGTTTCATCTTTCATCTTTCCGCATTGTTTCATCTTTCATCTTTCCGCATTTTTTCATCTTACATCTTTCCGCATTGTTTCATCTTTCATCTTTCCGCATTGTTTCATCTTTCCGCATTGTTTCATCTTTCCGCATTGTTTCATCTTTCCGCATTGTTTCATCTTTCCGCATTGTTTCATCTTTCCGCATTGTTTCATCTTTCCGCATTGTTTCATCTTTCCGCATTGTTTCATCTTTCCGCATTGTTTCATCTTTCCGCATTGTTTCATCTTTCCGCATTGTTTCATCTTTCCGCATTGTTTCATCTTTCCGCATTGTTTCATCTTTCCGCATTGTTTCATCTTTCATCTTTCCGCATTGTTTCATCTTTCATCTTTCCGCATTGTTTCATCTTTCATCTTTCCGCATTGTTTCATCTTTCATCTTTCCGCATTGTTTCATCTTTCATCTTTCCGCATTGTTTCATCTTTCATCTTTCCGCATTGTTTCATCTTTCATCTTTCCGCATTGTTTCATCTTTCATCTTTCCGCATTGTTTCATCTTTCATCGTCCGCATTCTTTCATCTTTCATCTTTCCGCATTATTTCATCTTTCATCTTTCCGCATTTTTTCATCTTTCATCTTTCCGCATTGTTTCATCTTTCATCTTTCCGCATTGTTTCATCTTTCATCTTTCCGCATTGTTTCATCTTTCATCTTTCCGCATTGTTTCATCTTTCATCTTTCCGAATTGTTTCATCTTTCATCTTTCCGCATTGTTTCATCTTTCATCTTTCCGCATTGTTTCATCTTTCATCTTTCCGCATTGTTTCATCTTTCATCTTTCCGCATTCTTTCATCTTTCATCTTTCCGCATTGTTTCATCTTTCATCTTTCCGCATTGTTTCATCTTCCATCTTTCCGCTTTGTTTCATCTTTTATCTTTCCGCATTGTTTCATCTTTCATCTTTCCGCATTGTTTCATCTTTCATCTTTCCGCATTGTTTCATGTTTCATCTTTCCGCATTGTTTCATCTTTCATCTTTCCGCATTGTTTCATCTTTCATCTTCCGCATTCTTTCATCTTTCATCTTTCCGCATTGTTTCATCTTTCATCTTTCCGCATTCTTTCATCTTTCATCTTTCCGCATTGTTTCATCTTTCCGCATTGTTTCATCTTTCCGCATTGTTTCATCTTTCCGCATTGTTTCATCTTTCCGCATTGTTTCATCTTTCCGCATTGTTTCATCTTTCCGCATTGTTTCATCTTTCATCTTTCCGCATTGTTTCATCTTTCCGCATTGTTTCATCTTTCATCTTCCGCATTCTTTCATCTTTCCGCATTGTTTCATCTTTCATCTTTCCGCATTTCTTCATCTTTCATCTTTCCGCATTGTTTCATCTTTCCGCATTGTTTCATCTTTCCGCATTGTTTCATCTTTCCGCATTGTTTCATCTTTCATCTTTCCGCATTGTTTCATCTTTCATCTTTCCGCATTCTTTCATCTTTCATCTTTCCGCATTGTTTCATCTTTCATCTTTCCGCATTGTTTCATCTTTCATCTTTCCGCATTCTTTCCTCTTTCATCTTTCCGCATTGTTTCATCTTTCGTCTTTCCGCATTGTTTCATCTTTCATCTTTCCGCATTGTTTCATCTTTCATCTTTCCGCATTGTTTCATCTTTCATCTTTCCGCATTCTTTCATCTTTCATCTTTCCGCATTGTTTCATCTTTCATCATTCCGCATTGTTTCATCTTTCATCTTTCCGCATTGTTTCATCTTTCATCTTTCCGCATTCTTTCATCTTTCATCTTTCCGCATTGTTTCATCTTTCCGCATTGTTTCATCTTTCATCTTTCCGCATTGTTTCATCTTTCATCTTCCGCATTCTTTCATCTTTCATCTTTCCTCATTGTTTCATCTTTCATCTTTCCGCATTTTTTCATCTTTCATCTTTCCGCATTGTTTCAACTTTCCGCATTGTTTCATCTTTCCGCATTGTTTCATCTTTCCGCATTCTTTCATCTTTCCGCATTGTTTCATCTTTCCGCATTGTTTCATCTTTCCGCATTGTTTCATCCTTCCGCATTGTTTCATTTTTCCGCATTGTTTCATCTTTCATCTTTCCGCATTCTTTCATCTTTCATCTTTCCGCATTGTTTCATCTTTCATCTTTCCGCATTGTTTCATCTTTCATCTTTCCGCATTCTTTCATCTTTCATCTTTCCGCATTGTTTCATCTTTCATCTTTCCGCATTGTTTCATCTTTCATCTTTCCGCATTGTTTCATCTTTCATCTTTCCGCATTGTTTCATCTTTCATCTTTCCGCATTGTTTCATCTTTCATCTTCCGCATTCTTTCATCTTTCATCTTTCCGCATTGTTTCATCTTTCATCTTTCCGCATTTTTTCATCTTTCATCTTTCCGCATTGTTTCATCTTTCATCTTTCCGCATTGTTTCATCTTTCATCTTTCCGCATTCTTTCATCTTTCATCTTTCCGCATTTTTTCATCTTTCATCTTTCCGCATTGTTTCATCTTTCATCTTTCTGCATTGTTTCATCTTTCATCTTTCCTCATTGTTTCATCTTTCATCTTTCCGCATTTTTTCATCTTTCATCTTTCCGCATTGTTTCAACTTTCCGCATTGTTTCATCTTTCCGCATTGTTTCATCTTTCCGCATTCTTTCATCTTTCCGCATTGTTTCATCTTTCCGCATTGTTTCATCTTTCCGCATTGTTTCATCCTTCCGCATTGTTTCATTTTTCCGCATTGTTTCATCTTTCATCTTTCCGCATTCTTTCATCTTTCATCTTTCCGCATTGTTTCATCTTTCATCTTTCCGCATTGTTTCATCTTTCATCTTTCCGCATTCTTTCATCTTTCATCTTTCCGCATTGTTTCATCTTTCATCTTTCCGCATTGTTTCATCTTTCATCTTTCCGCATTGTTTCATCTTTCATCTTTCCGCATTGTTTCATCTTTCATCTTTCCGCATTGTTTCATCTTTCATCTTCCGCATTCTTTCATCTTTCATCTTTTCGCATTGTTTCATCTTTCATCTTTCCGCATTTTTTCATCTTTCATCTTTCCGCATTGTTTCATCTTTCATCTTTCCGCATTGTTTCATCTTTCATCTTTCCGCATTCTTTCATCTTTCATCTTTCCGCATTTTTTCATCTTTCATCTTTCCGCATTGTTTCATCTTTCATCTTTCTGCATTGTTTCATCTTTCCGCATTGTTTCATCTTTCCGCATTATTTCATCTTTCCGCATTGTTTCATCTTTCCGCATTGTTTCATCTTTCCGCATTGTTTCATCTTTCCGCATTGTTTCATCTTTCCGCATTGTTTCATCTTTCCGCATTGTTTCATCTTTCCGCATTGTTTCATCTTTCCGCATTGTTTCATCTTTCCGCATTGTTTCATCTTTCCGCATTGTTTCATCTTTCCGCATTGTTTCATCTTTCCGCATTGTTTCATCTTTCCGCATTGTTTCATCTTTCATCTTTCCGCATTGTTTCATCTTTCATCTTTCCGAATTGTTTCATCTTTCATCTTTCCGCATTGTTTCATCTTTCATCTTTCCGCATTGTTTCATCTTTCATCTTTCCGCATTCTTTCATCTTTCATCTTTCCGCATTGTTTCATCTTTCATCTTTTCGCATTGTTTCATCTTTCATCTTTCCGCATTCTTTCATCTTTCATCTTTCCGCATTCTTTCATCTTTCATCTTTCCGCATTGTTTCATCTTTCATCTTTCCGCATTGTTTCATCTTTCATCTTTCCGCATTCTTTCATCTTTCATCTTTCCGCATTGTTTCATCTTTCATCTTTCCGCATTGTTTCATCTTTCATCTTTCCGCATTCTTTCATCTTTCATCTTTCCGCATTGTTTCATCTTTCCGCATTGTTTCATCTTTCCGCATTGTTTCATCTTTCCGCATTGTTTCATCTTTCCGCATTGTTTCATCTTTCCGCATTGTTTCATCTTTCCGCATTGTTTCATCTTTCCGCATTGTTTCATCTTTCCGCATTGTTTCATCTTTCCGCATTGTTTCATCTTTCCGCATTGTTTCATCTTTCCGCATTGTTTCATCTTTCCGCATTGTTTCATCTTTCATCTTTCCGCATTGTTTCATCTTTCCGCATTGTTTCATCTTTCCGCATTGTTTCATCTTTCATCTTCCGCATTCTTTCATCTTTCATCTTTCCGCATTGTTTCATCTTTCATCTTTCCGCATTTCTTCATCTTTCATCTTTCCGCATTGTTTCATCTTTCCGCATTGTTTCATCTTTCCGCATTGTTTCATCTTTCCGCATTGTTTCATCTTTCATCTTTCCGCATTGTTTCATCTTTCATCTTTCCGCATTCTTTCATCTTTCATCTTTCCGCATTGTTTCATCTTTCATCTTTCCGCATTGTTTCATCTTTCATCTTTCCGCATTCTTTCATCTTTCATCTTTCCGCATTGTTTCATCTTTCATCTTTCCGCATTGTTTCATCTTTCCGCATTGTTTCATCTTTCATCTTCCGCATTTTTTCATCTTTCATCTTTCCGCATTGTTTCATCTTTCATCTTTCCGCATTGTTTCATCTTTCATCTTTCCGCATTGTTTCATCTTTCCGCATTGTTTCATCTTTCCGCATTGTTTCATCTTTCCGCATTGTTTCATCTTTCCGCATTGTTTCATCTTTCCGCATTGTTTCATCTTTCCGCATTGTTTCATCTTTCCGCATTGTTTCATCTTTCATCTTTCCGCATTGTTTCATCTTTCCGCATTCTTTCATCTTTCATCTTTCCGCATTGTTTCATCTTTCATCTTTCCGCATCGTTTCATCTTTCATCTTTCCGCATTCTTTCATCTTTCATCTTTCCGCATTGTTTCATCTTGAATCTTGCCGCATTCTTTCATCTTTCATCTTTCCGCATTGTTTCATCTTTCCGCATTCTTTCATCTTTCATCTTTCCGCATTGTTTCATCTTTCCGCATTGTTTCATCTTTCATCTTCCGCATTCTTTCATCTTTCATCTTTCCGCATTGTTTCATCTTTCATCTTTCCGCATTGTTTCATCTTTCCGCATTGTTTCATCTTGTCGCATTGTTACATCTTTCCGCATTGTTTCATCTTTCCGCATTGTTTCATCTTTCCGCATTCTTTCATCTTTCCGCATTGTTTCATCTTTCCGCATTGTTTCATCTTTCCGCATTGTTTCATCTTTCCGCATTGTTTCATCTTTCCGCATTGTTTCATCTTTCCGCATTGTTTCATCTTTCCGCATTGTTTCATCTTTCCGCATTGTTTCATCTTTCCGCATTGTTTCATCTTTCCGCATTGTTTCATCTTTCCGCATTGTTTCATCTTTCCGCATTGTTTCATCTTTCCGCATTGTTTCATCTTTCCGCATTGTTTCATCTTTCATCTTTCCGCATTGTTTCATCTTTCATCTTTCCGCAATGTTTCATCTTTCATCTTTCCGCATTGTTTCATCTTTCATCTTCCGCATTCTTTCATCTTTCATCTTTCCGCATTGTTTCATCTTTCATCTTTCCGCATTTTTTCATCTTTCATCTTTCCGAATTGTTTCATCTTTCCGCATTGTTTCATCTTTCCGCATTGTTTCATCTTTCATCTTTCCGCATTGTTTCATCTTTCATCTTTCCGCATTCTTTCATCTTTCATCTTTCCGCATTTTTTCATCTTTCATCTTTCCGCATTGTTTCATCTTTCATCTTTCCGCATTGTTTCATCTTTCATCTTTCCGCATTCTTTCATCTTTCATCTTTCCGCATTTTTTCATCTTTCCGCATTGTTTCATCTTTCATCTTTCATCTTTCCGCATTGTTTCATCTTTCCGCACTGTTTCATCTTTCCGCATTGTTTCATCTTTCATCTTCCGCATTCTTTCATCTTTCATCTTTCCGCATTGTTTCATCTTTCATCTTTCCGCATTTTTTCATCTTTCATCTTTCCGCATTGTTTCATCTTTCATCTTTCCGCATTTTTTCATCTTTCATCTTTCCGCATTGTTTCATCTTTCATCTTTCCGCATTGTTTCATCTTTCATCTTTCCGCATTGTTTCATCTTTCATCTTCCGCATTCTTTCATCTTTCATCTTTCCGCATTATTTCATCTTTCATCTTTCCGCATTTTTTCATCTTTCATCTTTCCGCATTGTTTCATCTTTCATCTTTCTGCATTGTTTCATCTTTCATCTTTCCGCATTGTTTCATCTTTCATCTTTCCGCATTGTTTCATCTTTCATCTTTCCGCATTGTTTCATCTTTCATCTTTCCGCATTCTTTCATCTTTCATCTTTCCGCATTGTTTCATCTTTAATCTTTCCGCATTGTTTCATCTTTCATCTTTCCGCATTGTTTCATCTTTCATCTTTCCGCATTGTTTCATCTTACATCTTTCCGCATTGTTTCATCTTTCATCTTTCCGCATTGTTTCATCTTTCATCTTTCCGCATTGTTTCATCTTTCATCTTTCCGCATTGTTTCATCTTTCCGCATTGTTTCATCTTTCCGCATTGTTTCATCTTTCCGCATTGTTTCATCTTTCCGCATTGTTTCATCTTTCCGCATTGTTTCATCTTTCCGCATTGTTTCATCTTTCCGCATTGTTTCATCTTTCCGCATTGTTTCATCTTTCCGCATTGTTTCATCTTTCCGCATTGTTTCATCTTTCATCTTTCCGCATTGTTTCATCTTTCATCTTTCCGCATTCTTTCATCTTTCATCTTTCCGCATTTTTTCATCTTTCATCTTTCCGCATTGTTTCATCTTTCATCTTTCCGCATTGTTTCATCTTTCATCTTTCCGCATTCTTTCATCTTTCATCTTTCCGCATTGTTTCATCTTTCCGCATTGTTTCATCTTTCATCTTTCATCTTTCCGCATTGTTTCATCTTTCATCTTCCGCATTCTTTCATCTTTCATCTTTCCGCATTGTTTCATCTTTCATCTTTCGGCATTTTTTCATCTTTCATCTTTCCGCATTGTTTCATCTTTCATCTTTCCGCATTTTTTCATCTTTCATCTTTCCGCATTGTTTCATCTTTCATCTTTCCGCATTGTTTCATCTTTCATCTTTCCGCATTGTTTCATCTTTCATCTTCCGCATTCTTTCATCTTTCATCTTTCCGCATTATTTCATCTTTCATCTTTCCGCATTTTTTCATCTTTCATCTTTCCGCATTGTTTCATCTTTCATCTTTCCGCATTGTTTCATCTTTCATCTTTCCGCATTGTTTCATCTTTCATCTTTCCGCATTGTTTCATCTTTCATCTTTCCGAATTGTTTCATCTTTCATCTTTCCGCATTGTTTCATCTTTCATCTTTCCGCATTGTTTCATCTTTCATCTTTCCGCATTGTTTCATCTTTCATCTTTCCGCATTCTTTCATCTTTCATCTTTCCGCATTGTTTCATCTTTCATCTTTCCGCATTGTTTCATCTTCCGCATTCTTTCATCTTTCATCTTTCCGCATTGTTTCATCTTTCATCTTCCGCATTCTTTCATCTTTCATCTTTCCGCATTGTTTCATCTTTCATCTTTTCGCATTGTTTCATCTTTCATCTTCCGCATTCTTTCATCTTTCATCTTTCCGCATTGTTTCATCTTTCATTTTTCCGCATTGTTTCATCTTTCATCTTTCCGCATTCTTTCATCTTTCATCTTTCCGCATTGTTTCATCTTTCCGCATTGTTTCATCTTTCCGCATTGTTTCATCTTTCCGCATTGTTTCATCTTTCCGCATTGTTTCATCTTTCCGCATTGTTTCATCTTTCCGCATTGTTTCATCTTTCCGCATTGTTTCATCTTTCCGCATTGTTTCATCTTTCCGCATTGTTTCATCTTTCCGCATTGTTTCATCTTTCCGCATTGTTTCATCTTTCCGCATTGTTTCATCTTTCCGCATTGTTTCATCTTTCCGCATTGTTTCATCTTTCCGCATTGTTTCATCTTTCCGCATTGTTTCATCTTTCCGCATTGTTTCATCTTTCCGCATTGTTTCATCTTTCCGCATTGTTTCATCTTTCCGCATTGTTTCATCTTTCCGCATTGTTTCATCTTTCCGCATTGTTTCATCTTTCCGCATTGTTTCATCTTTCATCTTTCCGCATTGTTTCATCTTTCATCTTTCCGCATTGTTTCATCTTTCATCTTTCCGCATTGTTTCATCTTTCATCTTTCCGCATTGTTTCATCTTTCATCTTTCCGCATTGTTTCATCTTTCATCTTTCCGCATTTTTTCATCTTTCATCTTTCCGCATTGTTTCATCTTTCATCTTTCCGCATTGTTTCATCTTTCCGCATTGTTTCATCTTTCCGCATTGTTTCATCTTTCCGCATTGTTTCATCTTTCCGCATTGTTTCATCTTTCCGCATTGTCTCATCTTTCCGCATTGTTTCATCTTTCCGCATTGTTTCATCTTTCCGCATTGTTTCATCTTTCCGCATTGTTTCATCTTTCCGCATTGTTTCATCTTTCCGCATTGTTTCATCTTTCCGCATTGTTTCATCTTTCCGCATTGTTTCATCTTTCCGCATTGTTTCATCTTTCATCTTTCCGCATTGTTTCATCTTTCATCTTTCCGCATTGTTTCATCTTTCATCTTTCCGCATTGTTTCATCTTTCATCTTTCCGCATTGTTTCATCTTTCATCTTTCCGCATTGTTTCATCTTTCATCTTTCCGCATTGTTTCATCTTTCATCTTCCGCATTCTTTCATCTTTCATCTTTCCGCATTATTTCATCTTTCATCTTTCCGCATTTTTTCATCTTTCATCTTTCCGCATTGTTTCATCTTTCATCTTTCCGCATTGTTACATCTTTCATCTTTCCGCATTGTTTCATCTTTCATCTTTCCGCATTGTTTCATCTTTCATCTTTCCGAATTGTTTCATCTTTCATCTTTCCGCATTGTTTCATCTTTCATCTTTCCGCATTGTTTCATCTTTCATCTTTCCGCATTGTTTCATCTTTCATCTTTCCGCATTCTTTCATCTTTCATCTTTCCGCATTGTTTCATCTTTCATCTTTCCGCATTGTTTCATCTTTCATCTTTCCGCATTGTTTCATCTTTCATCTTTTCGCATTGTTTCATCTTTCATCTTTCCGCATTCTTTCATCTTTCATCTTTCCGCATTGTTTCATCTTTCATCTTTCCGCATTGTTTCATCTTTCATCTTTCCGCATTGTTCCATCTTTCATCTTTCCGCATTCTTTCATATTTCATCTTTCCGCATTGTTTCATCTTTCCGCATTGTTTCATCTTTCCGCATTGTTTCATCTTTCATCTTTCCGCATTGTTTCATCTTTCATCTTTCCTCATTGTTTCATCTTTCCGCATTGTTTCATCTTTTATCTTCCGCATTCTTTCATCTTTCATCTTTCCGCATTGTTTCATCTTTCATCTTTCCGCATTTTTTCATCTTTCATCTTTCCGCATTGTTTCATCTTTCATCTTTCCGCATTGTTTCATCTTTCCGCATTGTTTCATCTTTCCGCATTGTTTCATCTTTCCGCATTGTTTCATCTTTCATCTTTCCGCATTGTTTCATCTTTCATCTTTCCGCATTGTTTCATCTTTCATCTTTCCGCATTGTTTCATCTTTCCGCATTGTTTCATCTTTCATCTTCCGCATTCTTTCATCTTTCATCTTTCCGCATTGTTTCATCTTTCATCTTTTCGCATTGTTTCATCTTTCATCTTTCCGCATTCTTTCATCTTTCATCTTTCCGCATTCTTTCATCTTTCATCTTTCCGCATTGTTTCATCTTTCATCTTTCCGCATTGTTTCATCTTTCATCTTTCCGCATTCTTTCATATTTCATCTTTCCGCATTGTTTCATCTTTCCGCATTGTTTCATCTTTCCGCATTGTTTCATCTTTCATCTTTCCGCATTGTTTCATCTTTCATCTTTCCTCATTGTTTCATCTTTCCGCATTGTTTCATCTTTTATCTTCCGCATTCTTTCATCTTTCATCTTTCCGCATTGTTTCATCTTTCATCTTTCCGCATTTTTTCATCTTTCATCTTTCCGCATTGTTTCATCTTTCATCTTTCCGCATTGTTTCATCTTTCCGCATTGTTTCATCTTTCCGCATTGTTTCATCTTTCCGCATTGTTTCATCTTTCCTCATTGTTTCATCTTTCCGCATTGTTTCATCTTTTATCTTCCGCATTCTTTCATCTTTCATCTTTCCGCATTGTTTCATCTTTCATCTTTCCGCATTGTTTCATCTTTCCGCATTGTTTCATCTTTCATCTTTCCGCATTGTTTCATCTTTCATCTTTCCGCATTCTTTCATCTTTCATCTTTCCGCATTCTTTCATCTTTCATCTTTCCGCATTGTTTCATCTTTCATCTTTCCGCATTGTTTCATCTTTCATCTTTCCGCATTCTTTCATATTTCATCTTTCCGCATTGTTTCATCTTTCCGCATTGTTTCATCTTTCCGCATTGTTTAATCTTTCCGCATTGTTTCATCTTTCATCTTTCCGCATTGTTTCATCTTTCATCTTTCCTCATTGTTTCATCTTTCCGCATTGTTTCATCTTTTATCTTCCGCATTCTTTCATCTTTTATCTTTCCGCATTGTTTCATCTTTCATCTTTCCGCATTTTTTCATCTTTCATCTTTCCGCATTGTTTCATCTTTCATCTTTCCGCATTGTTTCATCTTTCCGCATTGTTTCATCTTTCCGCATTGTTTCATCTTTCCGCATTGTTTCATCTTTCCGCATTGTTTCATCTTTCCGCATTGTTTCATCTTTCCGCATTGTTTCATCTTTCCGCATTGTTTCATCTTTCCGCATTGTTTCATCTTTCCGCATTGTTTCATCTTACCGCATTGTTTCATCTTTCCGCATTGTTTCATCTTTCCGCATTGTTTCATCTTTCCGCATTGTTTCATCTTTCATCTTTCCGCATTGTTTCATCTTTCATCTTTCAGCATTGTTTCATCTTTCATCTTTCCGCATTGTTTCATCTTTCATCTTTCCGCATTGTTTCATCTTTCATCTTTCCGCATTCTTTCATCTTTCATCTTTCCGCATTGTTTCATCTTTCATCTTTCCGCATTGTTTCATCTTTCATCTTTCCGCATTGTTTCATCTTTCATCTTCCGCATTCTTTCATCTTTCATCTTTCCGCATTCTTTCATCTTTCATCTTTCCGCATTGTTTCATCTTTCATCTTTCCGCAATGTTTCATCTTTCATCTTTCCGCATTGTTTCATCTTTCATCTTCCGCATTCTTTCATCTTTCATCTTTCCGCATTGTTTCATCTTTCATCTTTCCGCATTTTTTCATCTTTCATCTTTCCGCATTGTTTCATCTTTCCGCATTGTTTCATCTTTCCGCATTGTTTCATCTTTCATCTTTCCGCATTGTTTCATCTTTCATCTTTCCTCATTGTTTCATCTTTCCGCATTGTTTCATCTTTTATCTTCCGCATTCTTTCATCTTTTATCTTCCGCATTCTTTCATCTTTCATCTTTCCGCATTGTTTCATCTTTCATCTTTCCGCATTTTTTCATCTTTCATCTTTCCGCATTGTTTCATCTTTCATCTTTCCGCATTGTTTCATCTTTCCGCATTGTTTCATCTTTCCGCATTGTTTCATCTTTCCGCATTGTTTCATCTTTCCGCATTGTTTCATCTTTCCGCATTGCTTCATCTTTCCGCATTGTTTCATCTTTCCGCATTGTTTCATCTTTCCGCATTGTTTCATCTTTCCGCATTGTTTCATCTTACCGCATTGTTTCATCTTTCCGCATTGTTTCATCTTTCCGCATTGTTTCATCTTTCCGCATTGTTTCATCTTTCATCTTTCCGCATTGTTTCATCTTTCATCTTTCAGCATTGTTTCATCTTTCATCTTTCCGCATTGTTTCATCTTTCATCTTTCCGCATTGTTTCATCTTTCATCTTTCCGCATTCTTTCATCTTTCATCTTTCCGCATTGTTTCATCTTTCATCTTTCCGCATTGTTTCATCTTTCATCTTTCCGCATTGTTTCATCTTTCATCTTCCGCATTCTTTCATCTTTCATCTTTCCGCATTCTTTCATCTTTCATCTTTCCGCATTGTTTCATCTTTCATCTTTCCGCAATGTTTCATCTTTCATCTTTCCGCATTGTTTCATCTTTCATCTTCCGCATTGTTTCATCTTTCATCTTTCCGCATTGTTTCATCTTTCATCTTTCCGCATTCTTTCATCTTTCATCTTTCCGCATTGTTTCATCTTTCATCTTTCCGCATTGTTTCATCTTTCATCTTCCGCATTCTTTCATCTTTCATCTTTCCGCATTGTTTCATCTTTCATCTTTCCGCATTCTTTCATCTTTCATCTTTCCGCATTGTTTCATCTTTCCGCATTGTTTCATCTTTCCGCATTGTTTCATCTTTCCGCATTGTTTCATCTTTCCGCATTGTTTCATCTTTCCGCATTGTTTCATCTTTCCGCATTGTTTCATCTTTCCGCATTGTTTCATCTTTCCGCATTGTTTCATCTTTCCGCATTGTTTCATCTTTCCGCATTGTTTCATCTTTCCGCATTGTTTCATCTTTCCGCATTGTTTCATCTTTCCGCATTGTTTCATCTTTCCGCATTGTTTCATCTTTCCGCATTGTTTCATCTTTCCGCATTGTTTCATCTTTCCGCATTGTTTCATCTTTCATCTTTCCGCATTGTTTCATCTTTCATCTTTCCGCATTGTTTCATCTTTCATCTTTCCGCATTGTTTCATCTTTCATCTTTCCGCATTGTTTCATCTTTCATCTTTCCGCATTGTTTCATCTTTCATCTTTCCGCATTTTTTCATCTTTCATCTTTCCGCATTGTTTCATCTTTCATCTTTCCGCATTGTTTCATCTTTCCGCATTGTTTCATCTTTCCGCATTGTTTCATCTTTCCGCATTGTTTCATCTTTCCGCATTGTTTCATCTTTCCGCATTGTTTCATCTTTCCGCATTGTTTCATCTTTCCGCATTTTTTAATCTTTCATCTTTCCGCATTGTTTCATCTTTCATCTTTCCGCATTTTTTCATCTTTCATCTTTCCGCATTGTTTCATCTTTCATCTTTCCGCATTGTTTCATCTTTCATCTTTACGCATTGTTTCATCTTTCATCTTCCGCATTCTTTCATCTTTCATCTTTCCGCATTATTTCATCTTTCATCTTTCCGCATTTTTTCATCTTTCATCTTTCCGCATTGTTTCATCTTTCATCTTTCCGCATTGTTTCATCTTTCATCTTTCCGCATTGTTTCATCTTTCATCTTTCCGCATTGTTTCATCTTTCATCTTTCCGAATTGTTTCATCTTTCATCTTTCCGCATTGTTTCATCTTTCATCTTTCCGCATTGTTTCATCTTTCATCTTTCCGCATTGTTTCATCTTTCATCTTTCCGCATTATTTCATCTTTCATCTTTCCGCATTGTTTCATCTTTCATCTTTCCGCATTGTTTCATCTTTCATCTTTCCGCATTGTTTCGTCTTTCATCTTTCCGCATTGTTTCATCTTTCATCTTTCCGCATTGTTTCATCTTTCATCTTTCCGCATTGTTTCATCTTTCATCTTTCCGCATTGTTTCATCTTTCATCTTTCCGCATTCTTTCATCTTTCATCTTTCCGCATTGTTTCATCTTTCATCTTTCCGCATTTTTTCATCTTTCATCTTTCCGCATTGTTTCATCTTTCATCTTTCCGCATTGTTTCATCTTTCATCTTTCCGCATTGTTTCATCTTTCATCTTTCCGCATTCTTTCATCTTTCCGCATTGTTTCATCTTTCATCTTCCGCATTCTTTCATCTTTCATCTTTCCGCATTGTTTCATCTTTCATCTTTCCGCATTGTTTCATCTTTCATCTTTCCGCATTGTTTCATCTTTCATCTTTCCGCATTGTTTCATCTTTCATCTTTCCGCATTTTTTCATCTTTCATCTTTCCGCATTGTTTCATCTTTCATCTTTCCGCATTGTTTCATCTTTCCGCATTGTTTCATCTTTCCGCATTGTTTCATCTTTCCGCATTGTTTCATCTTTCCGCATTGTTTCATCTTTCATCTTTCCGCATTGTTTCATCTTTCATCTTTCCGCATTGTTTCATCTTTCATCTTTCCGCATTGTTTCATCTTTCATCTTTCCGCATTGTTTCATCTTTCATCTTTCCGCATTGTTTCATCTTTCATCTTTCCGCATTGTTTCATCTTTCATCTTTCCGCATTTTTTCATCTTTCATCTTTCCGCATTGTTTCATCTTTCATCTTTCCGCATTGTTTCATCTTTCCGCATTGTTTCATCTTTCCGCATTGTTTCATCTTTCCGCATTGTTTCATCTTTCCGCATTGTTTCATCTTTCCGCATTGTTTCATCTTTCCGCATTGTTTCATCTTTCCGCATTGTTTCATCTTTCCGCATTGTTTCATCTTTCCGCATTGTTTCATCTTTCCGCATTTTTTAATCTTTCATCTTTCCGCATTGTTTCATCTTTCATCTTTCCGCATTTTTTCATCTTTCATCTTTCCGCATTGTTTCATCTTTCATCTTTCCGCATTGTTTCATCTTTCATCTTTCCGCATTGTTTCATCTTTCATCTTCCGCATTCTTTCATCTTTCATCTTTCCGCATTATTTCATCTTTCATCTTTCCGCATTTTTTCATCTTTCATCTTTCCGCATTGTTTCATCTTTCATCTTTCCGCATTGTTTCATCTTTCATCTTTCCGCATTGTTTCATCTTTCATCTTTCCGCATTGTTTCATCTTTCATCTTTCCGAATTGTTTCATCTTTCATCTTTCCGCATTGTTTCATCTTTCATCTTTCCGCATTCTTTCATCTTTCATCTTTCCGCATTCTTTCATCTTTCATCTTTCCGCATTGTTTCATCTTTCATCTTTCCGCATTGTTTCATCTTTCATCTTTCCGCATTCTTTCATATTTCATCTTTCCGCATTGTTTCATCTTTCCGCATTGTTTCATCTTTCCGCATTGTTTAATCTTTCCGCATTGTTTCATCTTTCATCTTTCCGCATTGTTTCATCTTTCATCTTTCATCTTTCCGCATTGTTTCATCTTTCATCTTTCCGCATTTTTTCATCTTTCATCTTTCCGCATTGTTTCATCTTTCATCTTTCCGCATTGTTTCATCTTTCATCTTTCCGCATTGTTTCATCTTTCATCTTTCCGCATTCTTTCATCTTTCCGCATTGTTTCATCTTTCATCTTCCGCATTCTTTCATCTTTCATCTTTCCGCATTGTTTAATCTTTCATCTTTCCGCATTGTTTCATCTTTCATCTTTCCGCATTGTTTCATCTTCCATCTTTCCGCATTATTTCATATTTCATCTTTCCGCATTGTTTCATCTTTCCGCATTGTTTCATCTTTCCGCATTGTTTCATCTTTCCGCATTGTTTCATCTTTCCGCATTGTTTCATCTTTCATCTTTCCGCATTGTTTCATCTTTCCGCATTGTTTCATCTTTCCGCATTGTTTCATCTTTCATCTTTCCGCATTGTTTCATCTTTCATCTTTCCGCATTGTTTCATCTTTCATCTTTCCGCATTGTTTCATCTTTAATCTTTCCGCATTGTTTCATCTTTCATATTTCCGCATTCTTTCATCTTTCATCTTTCCGCATTGTTTCATCTTTCATCTTTCCGCATTGTTTCATCTTTCATCTTCCGCATTCTTTCATCTTTCATCTTTCCGCATTGTTTCATCTTTCATCTTTCCGCATTTTTTCATCTTTCATCTTTCCGCATTGTTTCATCTTTCATCATTCCGCATTTTTTCATCTTTCATCTTTCCGCATTGTTTCATCTTTCATCTTTCCGCATTGTTTCATCTTTCATCTTTCCGCATTGTTTCATCTTTCCGCATTGTTTCATCTTTCCGCATTGTTTCATCTTTCCGCATTGTTTCATCTTTCCGCATTGTTTCATCTTTCCGCATTGTTTCATCTTTCCGCATTGTTTCATCTTTCCGCATTGTTTCATCTTTCCGCATTGTTTCATCTTTCATCTTTCCGCATTGTTTCATCTTTCATCTTTCCGCATTGTTTCATCTTTCATCTTTCCGCATTCTTTCATCTTTCCGCATTGTTTCATCTTTCATCTTCCGCATTCTTTCATCTTTCATCTTTCCGCATTGTTTCATCTTTCATCTTTCCGCATTGTTTCATCTTTCATCTTTCCGCATTCTTTCATCTTTCCGCATTGTTTCATCTTTCATCTTCCGCATTCTTTCATCTTTCATCTTTCCGCATTGTTTCATCTTTCCGCATTGTTTCATCTTTCCGCATTGTTTCATCTTTCCGCATTGTTTCATCTTTCCTCATTGTTTCATCTTTCCGCATTGTTTCATCTTTTATCTTCCGCATTCTTTCATCTTTCATCTTTCCGCATTGTTTCATCTTTCATCTTTCCGCATTGTTTCATCTTTCCGCATTGTTTCATCTTTCATCTTTCCGCATTGTTTCATCTTTCATCTTTCCGCATTCTTTCATCTTTCATCTTTCCGCATTCTTTCATCTTTCATCTTTCCGCATTGTTTCATCTTTCATCTTTCCGCATTGTTTCATCTTTCATCTTTCCGCATTCTTTCATATTTCATCTTTCCGCATTGTTTCATCTTTCCGCATTGTTTCATCTTTCCGCATTGTTTAATCTTTCCGCATTGTTTCATCTTTCATCTTTCCGCATTGTTTCATCTTTCATCTTTCCTCATTGTTTCATCTTTCCGCATTGTTTCATCTTTTATCTTCCGCATTCTTTCATCTTTTATCTTTCCGCATTGTTTCATCTTTCATCTTTCCGCATTTTTTCATCTTTCATCTTTCCGCATTGTTTCATCTTTCATCTTTCCGCATTGTTTCATCTTTCCGCATTGTTTCATCTTTCCGCATTGTTTCATCTTTCCGCATTGTTTCATCTTTCCGCATTGTTTCATCTTTCCGCATTGTTTCATCTTTCCGCATTGTTTCATCTTTCCGCATTGTTTCATCTTTCCGCATTGTTTCATCTTTCCGCATTGTTTCATCTTACCGCATTGTTTCATCTTTCCGCATTGTTTCATCTTTCCGCATTGTTTCATCTTTCCGCATTGTTTCATCTTTCATCTTTCCGCATTGTTTCATCTTTCATCTTTCAGCATTGTTTCATCTTTCATCTTTCCGCATTGTTTCATCTTTCATCTTTCCGCATTGTTTCATCTTTCATCTTTCCGCATTCTTTCATCTTTCATCTTTCCGCATTGTTTCATCTTTCATCTTTCCGCATTGTTTCATCTTTCATCTTTCCGCATTGTTTCATCTTTCATCTTCCGCATTCTTTCATCTTTCATCTTTCCGCATTCTTTCATCTTTCATCTTTCCGCATTGTTTCATCTTTCATCTTTCCGCAATGTTTCATCTTTCATCTTTCCGCATTGTTTCATCTTTCATCTTCCGCATTCTTTCATCTTTCATCTTTCCGCATTGTTTCATCTTTCATCTTTCCGCATTTTTTCATCTTTCATCTTTCCGCATTGTTTCATCTTTCCGCATTGTTTCATCTTTCCGCATTGTTTCATCTTTCATCTTTCCGCATTGTTTCATCTTTCATCTTTCCTCATTGTTTCATCTTTCCGCATTGTTTCATCTTTTATCTTCCGCATTCTTTCATCTTTTATCTTCCGCATTCTTTCATCTTTCATCTTTCCGCATTGTTTCATCTTTCATCTTTCCGCATTTTTTCATCTTTCATCTTTCCGCATTGTTTCATCTTTCATCTTTCCGCATTGTTTCATCTTTCCGCATTGTTTCATCTTTCCGCATTGTTTCATCTTTCCGCATTGTTTCATCTTTCCGCATTGTTTCATCTTTCCGCATTGTTTCATCTTTCCGCATTGTTTCATCTTTCCGCATTGTTTCATCTTTCCGCATTGTTTCATCTTTCCGCATTGTTTCATCTTACCGCATTGTTTCATCTTTCCGCATTGTTTCATCTTTCCGCATTGTTTCATCTTTCCGCATTGTTTCATCTTTCATCTTTCCGCATTGTTTCATCTTTCATCTTTCAGCATTGTTTCATCTTTCATCTTTCCGCATTGTTTCATCTTTCATCTTTCCGCATTGTTTCATCTTTCAACTTTCCGCATTCTTTCATCTTTCATCTTTCCGCATTGTTTCATCTTTCATCTTTCCGCATTGTTTCATCTTTCATCTTCCGCATTCTTTCATCTTTCATCTTTCCGCATTGTTTCATCTTTCATCTTTCCGCATTCTTTCATCTTTCATCTTTCCGCATTGTTTCATCTTTCCGCATTGTTTCATCTTTCCGCATTGTTTCATCTTTCCGCATTGTTTCATCTTTCCGCATTGTTTCATCTTTCCGCATTGTTTCATCTTTCCGCATTGTTTCATCTTTCCGCATTGTTTCATCTTTCCGCATTGTTTCATCTTTCCGCATTGTTTCATCTTTCCGCATTGTTTCATCTTTCCGCATTGTTTCATCTTTCCGCATTGTTTCATCTTTCCGCATTGTTTCATCTTTCCGCATTGTTTCATCTTTCCGCATTGTTTCATCTTTCCGCATTGTTTCATCTTTCCGCATTGTTTCATCTTTCCGCATTGTTTCATCTTTCCGCATTGTTTCATCTTTCCGCATTGTTTCATCTTTCCGCATTGTTTCATCTTTCATCTTTCCGCATTGTTTCATCTTTCATCTTTCCGCATTGTTTCATCTTTCATCTTTCCGCATTGTTTCATCTTTCATCTTTCCGCATTGTTTCATCTTTCATCTTTCCGCATTGTTTCATCTTTCATCTTTCCGCATTTTTTCATCTTTCATCTTTCCGCATTGTTTCATCTTTCATCTTTCCGCATTGTTTCATCTTTCCGCATTGTTTCATCTTTCCGCATTGTTTCATCTTTCCGCATTGTTTCATCTTTCCGCATTGTTTCATCTTTCCGCATTGTTTCATCTTTCCGCATTGTTTCATCTTTCCGCATTTTTTAATCTTTCATCTTTCCGCATTGTTTCATCTTTCATCTTTCCGCATTTTTTCATCTTTCATCTTTCCGCATTGTTTCATCTTTCATCTTTCCGCATTGTTTCATCTTTCATCTTTACGCATTGTTTCATCTTTCATCTTCCGCATTCTTTCATCTTTCATCTTTCCGCATTATTTCATCTTTCATCTTTCCGCATTTTTTCATCTTTCATCTTTCCGCATTGTTTCATCTTTCATCTTTCCGCATTGTTTCATCTTTCATCTTTCCGCATTGTTTCATCTTTCATCTTTCCGCATTGTTTCATCTTTCATCTTTCCGAATTGTTTCATCTTTCATCTTTCCGCATTGTTTCATCTTTCATCTTTCCGCATTGTTTCATCTTTCATCTTTCCGCATTGTTTCATCTTTCATCTTTCCGCATTATTTCATCTTTCATCTTTCCGCATTGTTTCATCTTTCATCTTTCCGCATTGTTTCATCTTTCATCTTTCCGCATTGTTTCGTCTTTCATCTTTCCGCATTGTTTCATCTTTCATCTTTCCGCATTGTTTCATCTTTCATCATTCCGCATTTTTTCATCTTTCATCTTTCCGCATTGTTTCATCTTTCATCTTTCCGCATTGTTTCATCTTTCATCTTTCCGCATTGTTTCATCTTTCCGCATTGTTTCATCTTTCCGCATTGTTTCATCTTTCCGCATTGTTTCATCTTTCCGCATTGTTTCATCTTTCCGCATTGTTTCATCTTTCCGCATTGTTTCATCTTTCCGCATTGTTTCATCTTTCATCTTTCCGCATTGTTTCATCTTTCATCTTTCCGCATTGTTTCATCTTTCATCTTTCCGCATTCTTTCATCTTTCCGCATTGTTTCATCTTTCATCTTCCGCATTCTTTCATCTTTCATCTTTCCGCATTGTTTCATCTTTCATCTTTCCGCATTGTTTCATCTTTCATCTTTCCGCATTCTTTCATCTTTCCGCATTCTTTCATCTTTCCGCATTGTTTCATCTTTCATCTTCCGCATTCTTTCATCTTTCATCTTTCCGCATTCTTTCATCTTTCATCTTTCCGCATTGTTTCATCTTTCATCTTTCCGCATTGTTTCATCTTTCATCTTTCCGCATTATTTCATCTTTCATCTTTCCGCATTGTTTCATCTTTCATCTTTCCGCATTGTTTCATCTTTCATCTTTCCGCATTGTTTCATCTTTCATCTTTCCGCATTGTTTCATCTTTCATCTTTCCGCATTGTTTCATCTTTCATCTTTCCGCATTGTTTCATCTTTCATCTTTCCGCATTCTTTCATCTTTCCGCATTGTTTCATCTTTCATCTTTCCGCATTCTTTCATCTTTCCGCATTGTTTCATCTTTCATCTTCCGCATTCTTTCATCTTTCATCTTTCCGCATTGTTTCATCTTTCATCTTTCCGCATTGTTTCATCTTTCATCTTTCCGCATTGTTTCATCTTTAATCTTTCCGCATTGTTTCATCTTTCATATTTCCGCATTCTTTCATCTTTCATCTTTCCGCATTGTTTCATCTTTCATCTTTCCGCATTGTTTCATCTTTCATCTTTCCGCATTGTTTCATCTTTCATCTTTCCGCATTGTTTCATCTTTCATCTTTCCGCATTGTTTCATCTTTCATCTTTCCGCATTCTTTCATCTTTCCGCATTGTTTCATCTTTAATCTTTCCGCATTATTTCATCTTTCATCTTTCCGCATTGTTTCATCTTTCATCTTTCCGCATTGTTTCATCTTTCATCTTTCCGCATTGTTTCATCTTTCATCTTCCCGCATTGTTTCATCTTTCATCTTTCCGCATTGTTTCATCTTTCATCTTTCCGCATTGTTTCATCTTTCATCTTCCGCATTCTTTCATCTTTCATCTTTCCGCATTGTTTCATCTTTCATCTTTCCGCATTGTTTCATCCTTCATCTTTCCGCATTCTTTCATCTTTCATCTTTCCGCATTGTTTCATCTTTCATCTTTCCGCATTGTTTCATCTTTCAACTTTCCGCATTGTTTCATCTTTCATCTTTCCGCATTTTTTCATCTTTCATCTTTCCGCATTGTTTCATCTTTTATCTTTCCGCATTGTTTCTTCTTTCATCTTTCCGCATTGTTTCATCTTTCATCTTTCCGCATTGTTTCATCTTTCATCTTTCCGCATTGTTTCATCTTTCCGCATTGTTTCATCTTTCCGAATTGTTTCATCTTTCCGCATTGTTTCATCTTTCCGCATTGTGTCATCTTTCCGCATTGTTTCATCTTTCCGCATTGTTTCATCTTTCCGCATTGTTTCATCTTTCATCTTTCCGCATTGTTTCATCTTTTATCTTTCCTCATTGTTTCATCTTTCATCTTTCCGCATTGTTTCATCTTTCATATTTCCTCATTGTTTCATCTTTCATCTTTCCGCATTGTTTCATCTTTCATCTTTCCGCATTCTTTCATCTTTCATCTTTCCGCATTGTTTCATCTTTCATCTTTCCGCATTGTTTCATCTTTCATCTTTCCGCATTGTTTCATCTTTCATCTTTCCGCATTGTTTCATCTTTCATCTTTCAGCATTGTTTCATCTTTCCGCATTGTTTCATCTTTCCGCATTGTTTCATCTTTCATCTTCCGCATTCTTTCATCTTTCATCTTTCCGTATTGTTTCATCTTTCATCTTTCCGCATTTTTTCATCTTTCATCTTTCCGCATTGTTTCATCTTTCATCTTTCCGCATTTTTTCATCTTTCATCTTTCCGCATTGTTTCATCTTTCATCTTTCCGCATTGTTTCATCTTTCATCTTTCCGCATTGTTTCATCTTTCCGCATTGTTTCATCTTTCATCTTCCGCATTCTTTCATCTTTCATCTTTCCGCATTTTTTCATCTTTCATCTTCCGCATTCTTTCATCTTTCATCTTTCCGCATTGTTTCATCTTTCATCTTTCCGCATTTTTTCATCTTTCATCTTTCCGCATTGTTTCATCTTTAATCTTTCCGCATTGTTTCATCTTTCATCTTTCCGCATTGTTTCATCTTTCATCTTTCCGCATTGTTTCATCTTTCATCTTTCCGCATTCTTTCATCTTTCATCTTTCCGCATTGTTTCATCTTTCATCTTTCCGCATTGTTTCATCTTTCATCTTTCCGCATTGTTTCATCTTTCATCTTTCCGCATTGTTTCATCTTTCATCTTTCCGCATTGTTTCATCTTTCCGCATTGTTTCATCTTTCATCTTCCGCATTCTTTCATCTTTCATCTTTCCGCATTGTTTCATCTTTCATCTTTCCGCATTCTTTCATCTTTCATCTTTCCGCATTGTTTCATCTTTCATCTTTCCGCATTTTTTCATCTTTCATCTTTCCGCATTGTTTCATCTTTCATCTTTCCGCATTGTTTCATCTTTCCGCATTGTTTCATCTTTCATCTTTCCGCATTGTTTCATCTTTCATCTTTCCGCATTGTTTCATCTTTCATCTTTCCGCATTGTTTCATCTTTCATCTTTCCGCATTGTTTCATCTTTCATCTTTCCGCATTGTTTCATCTTTCATCTTTCCGCATTGTTTCATCTTTCATCTTTCCGCATTGTTTCATCTTTCATCTTTCCGCATTCTTTCATCTTTCCGCATTGTTTCATCTTTCATCTTCCGCATTCTTTCATCTTTCATCTTTCCGCATTGTTTCATCTTTCATCTTTCCGCATTGTTTCATCTTTCATCTTTCCGCATTGTTTCATCTTTCATCTTTCCGCATTATTTCATCTTTCATCTTTCCGCATTGTTTCATCTTTCCGCATTGTTTCATCTTTCATCTTTCCGCATTGTTTCATCTTTCCGCATTGTTTCATCTTTCATCTTTCCACATTGTTTCATCTTTCCGCATTGTTTCATCTTTCATCTTTCCGCATTGTTTCATCTTTCATCTTTCCGCATTGTTTCATCTTTCATCTTTCCGCATTGTTTCATCTTTAATCTTTCCGCATTGTTTCATCTTTCATATTTCCGCATTCTTTCATCTTTCATCTTTCCGCATTGTTTCATCTTTCATCTTTCCGCATTGTTTCATCTTTCATCTTCCGCATTCTTTCATCTTTCATCTTTCCGCATTGTTTCATCTTTCATCTTTCCGCATTTTTTCATCTTTCATCTTTCCGCATTATTTCATCTTTCATCTTTCCGCATTTTTTCATCTTTCATCTTTCCGCATTGTTTCATCTTTCATCTTTCCGCATTGTTTCATCTTTCCGCATTGTTTCATCTTTCCGCATTGTTTCATCTTTCCGCATTGTTTCATCTTTCCGCATTGTTTCATCTTTCCGCATTGTTTCATCTTTCCGCATTGTTTCATCTTTCCGCATTGTTTCATCTTTCCGCATTGTTTCATCTTTCCGCATTGTTTCATCTTTCCGCATTGTTTCATCTTTCCGCATTGTTTCATCTTTCCGCATTGTTTCATCTTTCCGCATTGTTTCATCTTTCATCTTTCCGCATTGTTTCATCTTTCATCTTTCCGCATTGTTTCATCTTTCATCTTTCCGCATTGTTTCATCTTTCCGCATTGTTTCATCTTTCATCCTCCGCATTCTTTCATCTTTCATCTTTCCGCATTGTTTCATCTTTCATCTTTCCGCATTTTTCATCTTTCATCTTTCCGCATTGTTTCATCTTTCATCTTTCCGCATTGTTTCATCTTTCATCTTTCCGCATTGTTTCATCTTTCATCTTTCCGCATTGTTTCATCTTTCATCTTTCCGCATTGTTTCATCTTTCATCTTTCCGCATTGTTTCATCTTTCATCTTTCCGCATTGTTTCATCTTTCATCTTTCCGCATTGTTTCATCTTTCATCTTTCCGCATTGTATCATCTTTCCGCATTGTTTCATCTTTCATCTTTCCGCATTGTTTCATCTTTCATCTTTCCGCATTGTTTCATCTTTCATCTTTCCGCATTGTTTCATCTTTCATCTTCCCGCATTGTTTCATCTTTCATCTTTCCGCATTGTTTCATCTTTCATCTTTCCGCATTGTTTCATCTTTCATCTTCCGCATTCTTTCATCTTTCATCTTTCCGCATTGTTTCATCTTTCATCTTTCCGCATTTTTTCATCTTACATCTTTCCGCATTGTTTCATCTTTTATCTTTCCGCATTGTTTCATCTTTCATCTTTCCGCATTGTTTCATCTTTCATCTTTCCGCATTGTTTCATCCTTCATCTTTCCGCATTCGTTCATCTTTCATCTTTCCGCATTGTTTCATCTTTCATCTTTCCGCATTGTTTCATCTTTCAACTTTCCGCATTGTTTCATCTTTCATCTTTCCGCATTTTTTCATCTTTCATCTTTCCGCATTGTTTCATCTTTTATCTTTCCGCATTGTTTCATCTTTCATCTTTCCGCATTGTTTCATCTTTCCGCATTGTTTCATCTTTTATCTTCCGCATTCTTTCATCTTTCATCTTTCCGCATTGTTTCATCTTTCATCTTTCCGCATTGTTTCATCTTTCCGCATTGTTTCATCTTTCCGCATTGTTTCATCTTTCATCTTTCCGCATTGTTTCATCTTTCATCTTTCCGCATTCTTTCATCTTTCATCTTTCCGCATTCTTTCATCTTTCATCTTTCCGCATTGTTTCATCTTTCATCTTTCCGCATTGTTTCATCTTTCATCTTTCCGCATTCTTTCATATTTCATCTTTCCGCATTGTTTCATCTTTCCGCATTGTTTCATCTTTCCGCATTGTTTCATCTTTCATCTTTCCGCATTGTTTCATCTTTCATCTTTCCTCATTGTTTCATCTTTCCGCATTGTTTCATCTTTTATCTTCCGCATTCTTTCATCTTTTATCTTTCCGCATTGTTTCATCTTTCATCTTTCCGCATTTTTTCATCTTTCATCTTTCCGCATTGTTTCATCTTTCATCTTTCCGCATTGTTTCATCTTTCCGCATTGTTTCATCTTTCCGCATTGTTTCATCTTTCCGCATTGTTTCATCTTTCCGCATTGTTTCATCTTTCCGCATTGTTTCATCTTTCCGCATTGTTTCATCTTTCCGCATTGTTTCATCTTTCCGCATTGTTTCATCTTACCGCATTGTTTCATCTTTCCGCATTGTTTCATCTTTCCGCATCGTTTCATCTTTCCGCATTGTTTCATCTTTCATCTTTCCGCATTGTTTCATCTTTCATCTTTCAGCATTGTTTCATCTTTCATCTTTCCGCATTGTTTCATCTTTCATCTTTCCGCATTGTTTCATCTTTCATCTTTCCGCATTCTTTCATCTTTCATCTTTCCGCATTGTTTCATCTTTCATCTTTCCGCATTGTTTCATCTTTCATCTTTCCGCATTGTTTCATCTTTCATCTTCCGCATTCTTTCATCTTTCATCTTTCCGCATTCTTTCATCTTTCATCTTTCCGCATTGTTTCATCTTTCATCTTTCCGCAATGTTTCATCTTTCATCTTTCCGCATTGTTTCATCTTTCATCTTCCGCATTCTTTCATCTTTCATCTTTCCGCATTGTTTCATCTTTCATCTTTCCGCATTTTTTCATCTTTCATCTTTCCGCATTGTTTCATCTTTCCGCATTGTTTCATCTTTCCGCATTGTTTCATCTTTCCGCATTGTTTCATCTTTCCGCATTGTTTCATCTTTCCGCATTGTTTCATCTTTCCGCATTGTTTCATCTTTCCGCATTGTTTCATCTTTCCGCATTGTTTCATCTTTCCGCATTGTTTCATCTTTCCGCATTGTTTCATCTTTCCGCATTGTTTCATCTTTCCGCATTGTTTCATCTTTCCGCATTGTTTCATCTTTCCGCATTGTTTCATCTTTCCGCATTGTTTCATCTTTCCGCATTGTTTCATCTTTCCGCATTGTTTCATCTTTCCGCATTGTTTCATCTTTCCGCATTGTTTCATCTTTCATCTTTCCGCATTGTTTCATCTTTCATCTTTCCGCATTGTTTCATCTTTCATCTTTCCGCATTGTTTCATCTTTCATCTTTCCGCATTGTTTCATCTTTCATCTTTCCGCATTGTTTCATCTTTCATCTTTCCGAATTGTTTCATCTTTCATCTTTCCGCATTGTTTCATCTTTCATCTTTCCGCATTGTTTCATCTTTCATCTTTCCGCATTGTTTCATCTTTCATCTTTCCGCATTCTTTCATCTTTCATCTTTCCGCATTGTTTCATCTTTCATCTTTCCGCATTGTTTCATCTTTCATCTTTCCGCATTGTTTCATCTTTCATCTTTTCGCATTGTTTCATCTTTCATCTTTCCGCATTCTTTCATCTTTCATCTTTCCGCATTCTTTCATCTTTCATCTTTCCGCATTGTTTCATCTTTCATCTTTCCGCATTGTTTCATCTTTCATCTTTCCGCATTCTTTCATATTTCATCTTTCCGCATTGTTTCATCTTTCCGCATTGTTTCATCTTTCATCTTTCCGCATTGTTTCATCTTTCCGCATTGTTTCATCTTTCCGCATTGTTTCATCTTTCCTCATTGTTTCATCTTTCCGCATTGTTTCATCTTTTATCTTCCGCATTCTTTCATCTTTTATCTTCCGCATTCTTTCATCTTTCATCTTTCCGCATTGTTTCATCTTTCATCTTTCCGCATTTTTTCATCTTTCATCTTTCCGCATTGTTTCATCTTTCATCTTTCCGCATTGTTTCATCTTTCCGCATTGTTTCATCTTTCCGCATTGTTTCATCTTTCCGCATTGTTTCATCTTTCCGCATTGTTTCATCTTTCCGCATTGTTTCATCTTTCCGCATTGTTTCATCTTTCCGCATTGTTTCATCTTTCCGCATTGTTTCATCTTTCCGCATTGTTTCATCTTTCCGCATTGTTTCATCTTTCCGCATTGTTTCATCTTTCCGCATTGTTTCATCTTACCGCATTGTTTCATCTTTCCGCATTGTTTCATCTTTCCGCATTGTTTCATCTTTCCGCATTGTTTCATCTTTCATCTTTCCGCATTGTTTCATCTTTCATCTTTCAGCATTGTTTCATCTTTCATCTTTCCGCATTGTTTCATCTTTCATCTTTCCGCATTGTTTCATCTTTCATCTTTCCGCATTCTTTCATCTTTCATCTTTCCGCATTGTTTCATCTTTCATCTTTCCGCATTGTTTCATCTTTCATCTTTCCGCATTGTTTCATCTTTCATCTTCCGCATTCTTTCATCTTTCATCTTTCCGCATTGTTTCATCTTTCATCTTTCCGCAATCTTTCATCTTTCATCTTTCCGCATTGTTTCATCTTTCCGCATTGTTTCATCTTTCCGCATTGTTTCATCTTTCCGCATTGTTTCATCTTTCCGCATTGTTTCATCTTTCCGCATTGTTTCATCTTTCCGCATTGTTTCATCTTTCCGCATTGTTTCATCTTTCCGCATTGTTTCATCTTTCCGCATTGTTTCATCTTTCCGCATTGTTTCATCTTTCCGCATTGTTTCATCTTTCCGCATTGTTTCATCTTTCCGCATTGTTTCATCTTTCCGCATTGTTTCATCTTTCCGCATTGTTTCATCTTACCGCATTGTTTCATCTTTCCGCATTGTTTCATCTTTCCGCATTGTTTCATCTTTCCGCATTGTTTCATCTTTCATCTTTCCGCATTGTTTCATCTTTCATCTTTCAGCATTGTTTCATCTTTCATCTTTCCGCATTGTTTCATCTTTCATCTTTCCGCATTGTTTCATCTTTCATCTTTCCGCATTCTTTCATCTTTCATCTTTCCGCATTGTTTCATCTTTCATCTTTCCGCATTGTTTCATCTTTCATCTTTCCGCATTGTTTCATCTTTCATCTTCCGCATTCTTTCATCTTTCATCTTTCCGCATTGTTTCATCTTTCATCTTTCCGCATTCTTTCATCTTTCATCTTTCCGCATTGTTTCATCTTTCCGCATTGTTTCATCTTTCCGCATTGTTTCATCTTTCCGCATTGTTTCATCTTTCCGCATTGTTTCATCTTTCCGCATTGTTTCATCTTTCCGCATTGTTTCATCTTTCCGCATTGTTTCATCTTTCCGCATTGTTTCATCTTTCCGCATTGTTTCATCTTTCCGCATTGTTTCATCTTTCCGCATTGTTTCATCTTTCCGCATTGTTTCATCTTTCCGCATTGTTTCATCTTTCCGCATTGTTTCATCTTTCATCTTTCCGCATTGTTTCATCTTTCATCTTTCCGCATTGTTTCATCTTTCATCTTTCCGCATTGTTTCATCTTTAATCTTTCCGCATTGTTTCATCTTTCATATTTCCGCATTCTTTCATCTTTCATCTTTCCGCATTGTTTCATCTTTCATCTTTCCGCATTGTTTCATCTTTCATCTTCCGCATTCTTTCATCTTTCATCTTTCCGCATTGTTTCATCTTTCATCTTTCCGCATTTTTTCATCTTTCATCTTTCCGCATTGTTTCATCTTTCATCATTCCGCATTTTTTCATCTTTCATCTTTCCGCATTGTTTCATCTTTCATCTTTCCGCATTGTTTCATCTTTCATCTTTCCGCATTGTTTCATCTTTCCGCATTGTTTCATCTTTCCGCATTGTTTCATCTTTCCGCATTGTTTCATCTTTCCGCATTGTTTCATCTTTCCGCATTGTTTCATCTTTCATCTTTCCGCATTGTTTCATCTTTCATCTTTCCGCATTGTTTCATCTTTCATCTTTCCGCATTCTTTCATCTTTCCGCATTGTTTCATCTTTCATCTTCCGCATTCTTTCATCTTTCATCTTTCCGCATTGTTTCATCTTTCATCTTTCCGCATTCTTTCATCTTTCCGCATTGTTTCATCTTTCATCTTCCGCATTCTTTCATCTTTCATCTTTCCGCATTCTTTCATCTTTCATCTTTCCGCATTGTTTCATCTTTCATCTTTCCGCATTGTTTCATCTTTCATCTTTCCGCATTATTTCATCTTTCATCTTTCCGCATTGTTTCATCTTTCATCTTTCCGCATTGTTTCATCTTTCATCTTTCCGCATTGTTTCATCTTTCATCTTTCCGCATTGTTTCATCTTTCATCTTTCCGCATTGTTTCATCTTTCATCTTTCCGCATTGTTTCATCTTTCATCTTTCCGCATTCTTTCATCTTTCCGCATTGTTTCATCTTTCATCTTTCCGCATTCTTTCATCTTTCCGCATTGTTTCATCTTTCATCTTCCGCATTCTTTCATCTTTCATCTTTCCGCATTGTTTCATCTTTCATCTTTCCGCATTGTTTCATCTTTCATCTTTCCGCATTGTTTCATCTTTAATCTTTCCGCATTGTTTCATCTTTCATATTTCCGCATTCTTTCATCTTTCATCTTTCCGCATTGTTTCATCTTTCATCTTTCCGCATTGTTTCATCTTTCATCTTTCCGCATTGTTTCATCTTTCATCTTTCCGCATTGTTTCATCTTTCATCTTTCCGCATTGTTTCATCTTTCATCTTTCCGCATTCTTTCATCTTTCCGCATTGTTTCATCTTTAATCTTTCCGCATTGTTTCATCTTTCATCTTTCCGCATTGTTTCATCTTTCATCTTTCCGCATTGTTTCATCTTTCATTTTTCCGCATTGTTTCATCTTTCATCTTCCCGCATTGTTTCATCTTTCATCTTTCCGCATTGTTTCATCTTTCATCTTTCCGCATTGTTTCATCTTTCATCTTCCGCATTCTTTCATCTTTCATCTTTCCGCATTGTTTCATCTTTCATCTTTCCGCATTGTTTCATCCTTCATCTTTCCGCATTCTTTCATCTTTCATCTTTCCGCATTGTTTCATCTTTCATCTTTCCGCATTGTTTCATCTTTCAACTTTCCGCATTGTTTCATCTTTCATCTTTCCGCATTTTTTCATCTTTCATCTTTCCGCATTGTTTCATCTTTTATCTTTCCGCATTGTTTCTTCTTTCATCTTTCCGCATTGTTTCATCTTTCATCTTTCCGCATTGTTTCATCTTTCATCTTTCCGCATTGTTTCATCTTTCCGCATTGTTTCATCTTTCATCTTCCGCATTCTTTCATCTTTCATCTTTCCGCATTGTTTCATCTTTCATCTTTCCGCATTGTTTCATCTTTCATCTTTCCGCATTGTTTCATCTTTAATCTTTCCGCATTGTTTCATCTTTCATATTTCCGCATTCTTTCATCTTTCATCTTTCCGCATTGTTTCATCTTTCATCTTTCCGCATTGTTTCATCTTTCATCTTTCCGCATTGTTTCATCTTTCATCTTTCCGCATTGTTTCATCTTTCATCTTTCCGCATTGTTTCATCTTTCATCTTTCCGCATTCTTTCATCTTTCCGCATTGTTTCATCTTTAATCTTTCCGCATTGTTTCATCTTTCATCTTTCCGCATTGTTTCATCTTTCATCTTTCCGCATTGTTTCATCTTTCATTTTTCCGCATTGTTTCATCTTTCATCTTCCCGCATTGTTTCATCTTTCATCTTTCCGCATTGTTTCATCTTTCATCTTTCCGCATTGTTTCATCTTTCATCTTCCGCATTCTTTCATCTTTCATCTTTCCGCATTGTTTCATCTTTCATCTTTCCGCATTGTTTCATCCTTCATCTTTCCGCATTCTTTCATCTTTCATCTTTCCGCATTGTTTCATCTTTCATCTTTCCGCATTGTTTCATCTTTCAACTTTCCGCATTGTTTCATCTTTCATCTTTCCGCATTTTTTCATCTTTCATCTTTCCGCATTGTTTCATCTTTTATCTTTCCGCATTGTTTCTTCTTTCATCTTTCCGCATTGTTTCATCTTTCATCTTTCCGCATTGTTTCATCTTTCATCTTTCCGCATTGTTTCATCTTTCCGCATTGTTTCATCTTTCCGAATTGTTTCATCTTTCCGCATTGTTTCATCTTTCCGCATTGTGTCATCTTTCCGCATTGTTTCATCTTTCCGCATTGTTTCATCTTTCCGCATTGTTTCATCTTTCATCTTTCCGCATTGTTTCATCTTTTATCTTTCCTCATTGTTTCATCTTTCATCTTTCCGCATTGTTTCATCTTTCATATTTCCTCATTGTTTCATCTTTCATCTTTCCGCATTGTTTCATCTTTCATCTTTCCGCATTCTTTCATCTTTCATCTTTCCGCATTGTTTCATCTTTCATCTTTCCGCATTGTTTCATCTTTCATCTTTCCGCATTGTTTCATCTTTCATCTTTCCGCATTGTTTCATCTTTCATCTTTCAGCATTGTTTCATCTTTCCGCATTGTTTCATCTTTCCGCATTGTTTCATCTTTCATCTTCCGCATTCTTTCATCTTTCATCTTTCCGTATTGTTTCATCTTTCATCTTTCCGCATTTTTTCATCTTTCATCTTTCCGCATTGTTTCATCTTTCATCTTTCCGCATTTTTTCATCTTTCATCTTTCCGCATTGTTTCATCTTTCATCTTTCCGCATTGTTTCATCTTTCATCTTTCCGCATTGTTTCATCTTTCCGCATTGTTTCATCTTTCATCTTCCGCATTCTTTCATCTTTCATCTTTCCGCATTGTTTCATCTTTCATCTTCCGCATTCTTTCATCTTTCATCTTTCCGCATTGTTTCATCTTTCATCTTTCCGCATTTTTTCATCTTTCATCTTTCCGCATTGTTTCATCTTTAATCTTTCCGCATTGTTTCATCTTTCATCTTTCCGCATTGTTTCATCTTTCATCTTTCCGCATTGTTTCATCTTTCATCTTTCCGCATTCTTTCATCTTTCATCTTTCCGCATTGTTTCATCTTTCATCTTTCCGCATTGTTTCATCTTTCATCTTTCCGCATTGTTTCATCTTTCATCTTTCCGCATTGTTTCATCTTTCATCTTTCCGCATTGTTTCATCTTTCCGCATTGTTTCATCTTTCATCTTCCGCATTCTTTCATCTTTCATCTTTCCGCATTGTTTCATCTTTCATCTTTCCGCATTCTTTCATCTTTCATCTTTCCGCATTGTTTCATCTTTCATCTTTCCGCATTTTTTCATCTTTCATCTTTCCGCATTGTTTCATCTTTCATCTTTCCGCATTGTTTCATCTTTCCGCATTGTTTCATCTTTCATCTTTCCGCATTGTTTAATCTTTCATCTTTCCGCATTGTTTCATCTTTCATCTTCCGCATTCTTTCATCTTTCATCTTTCCGCATTGTTTCATCTTTCATCTTTCCGCATTGTTTCATCTTTCATCTTTCCGCATTGTTTCATCTTTCATCTTTCCGCATTGTTTCATCTTTCATCTTTCCGCATTATTTCATCTTTCATCTTTCCGCATTGTTTCATCTTTCCGCATTGTTTCATCTTTCATCTTTCCGCATTGTTTCATCTTTCCGCATTGTTTCATCTTTCATCTTTCCACATTGTTTCATCTTTCCGCATTGTTTCATCTTTCATCTTTCCGCATTGTTTCATCTTTCATCTTTCCGCATTGTTTCATCTTTCATCTTTCCGCATTGTTTCATCTTTAATCTTTCCGCATTGTTTCATCTTTCATATTTCCGCATTCTTTCATCTTTCATCTTTCCGCATTGTTTCATCTTTCATCTTTCCGCATTGTTTCATCTTTCATTTTCCGCATTCTTTCATCTTTCATCTTTCCGCATTGTTTCATCTTTCATCTTTCCGCATTTTTTCATCTTTCATCTTTCCGCATTATTTCATCTTTCATCTTTCCGCATTTTTTCATCTTTCATCTTTCCGCATTGTTTCATCTTTCATCTTTCCGCATTGTTTCATCTTTCCGCATTGTTTCATCTTTCCGCATTGTTTCATCTTTCCGCATTGTTTCATCTTTCCGCATTGTTTCATCTTTCCGCATTGTTTCATCTTTCCGCATTGTTTCATCTTTCCGCATTGTTTCATCTTTCCGCATTGTTTCATCTTTCCGCATTGTTTCATCTTTCCGCATTGTTTCATCTTTCCGCATTGTTTCATCTTTCCGCATTGTTTCATCTTTCCGCATTGTTTCATCTTTCATCTTTCCGCATTGTTTCATCTTTCATCTTTCCGCATTGTTTCATCTTTCATCTTTCCGCATTGTTTCATCTTTCATCTTTCCGCATTGTTTCATCTTTCCGCATTGTTTCATCTTTCATCCTCCGCATTCTTTCATCTTTCATCTTTCCGCATTGTTTCATCTTTCATCTTTCCGCATTTTTCATCTTTCATCTTTCCGCATTGTTTCATCTTTCATCTTTCCGCATTGTTTCATCTTTCATCTTTCCGCATTGTTTCATCTTTCATCTTTCCGCATTGTTTCATCTTTCATCTTTCCGCATTGTTTCATCTTTCATCTTTCCGCATTGTTTCATCTTTCATCTTTCCGCATTGTTTCATCTTTCATCTTTCCGCATTGTTTCATCTTTCATCTTTCCGCATTGTATCATCTTTCCGCATTGTTTCATCTTTCATCTTTCCGCATTGTTTCATCTTTCATCTTTCCGCATTGTTTCATCTTTCATCTTTCCGCATTGTTTCATCTTTCATCTTCCCGCATTGTTTCATCTTTCATCTTTCCGCATTGTTTCATCTTTCATCTTTCCGCATTGTTTCATCTTTCATCTTCCGCATTCTTTCATCTTTCATCTTTCCGCATTGTTTCATCTTTCATCTTTCCGCATTTTTTCATCTTACATCTTTCCGCATTGTTTCATCTTTTATCTTTCCGCATTGTTTCATCTTTCATCTTTCCGCATTGTTTCATCTTTCATCTTTCCGCATTGTTTCATCCTTCATCTTTCCGCATTCGTTCATCTTTCATCTTTCCGCATTGTTTCATCTTTCATCTTTCCGCATTGTTTCATCTTTCAACTTTCCGCATTGTTTCATCTTTCATCTTTCCGCATTTTTTCATCTTTCATCTTTCCGCATTGTTTCATCTTTTATCTTTCCGCATTGTTTCATCTTTCATCTTTCCGCATTGTTTCATCTTTCCGCATTGTTTCATCTTTTATCTTCCGCATTCTTTCATCTTTCATCTTTCCGCATTGTTTCATCTTTCATCTTTCCGCATTGTTTCATCTTTCCGCATTGTTTCATCTTTCCGCATTGTTTCATCTTTCATCTTTCCGCATTGTTTCATCTTTCATCTTTCCGCATTCTTTCATCTTTCATCTTTCCGCATTCTTTCATCTTTCATCTTTCCGCATTGTTTCATCTTTCATCTTTCCGCATTGTTTCATCTTTCATCTTTCCGCATTCTTTCATATTTCATCTTTCCGCATTGTTTCATCTTTCCGCATTGTTTCATCTTTCCGCATTGTTTCATCTTTCATCTTTCCGCATTGTTTCATCTTTCATCTTTCCTCATTGTTTCATCTTTCCGCATTGTTTCATCTTTTATCTTCCGCATTCTTTCATCTTTTATCTTTCCGCATTGTTTCATCTTTCATCTTTCCGCATTTTTTCATCTTTCATCTTTCCGCATTGTTTCATCTTTCATCTTTCCGCATTGTTTCATCTTTCCGCATTGTTTCATCTTTCCGCATTGTTTCATCTTTCCGCATTGTTTCATCTTTCCGCATTGTTTCATCTTTCCGCATTGTTTCATCTTTCCGCATTGTTTCATCTTTCCGCATTGTTTCATCTTTCCGCATTGTTTCATCTTACCGCATTGTTTCATCTTTCCGCATTGTTTCATCTTTCCGCATTGTTTCATCTTTCCTCATTGTTTCATCTTTCATCTTTCCGCATTGTTTCATCTTTCATCTTTCAGCATTGTTTCATCTTTCATCTTTCCGCATTGTTTCATCTTTCATCTTTCCGCATTGTTTCATCTTTCATCTTTCCGCATTCTTTCATCTTTCATCTTTCCGCATTGTTTCATCTTTCATCTTTCCGCATTGTTTCATCTTTCATCTTTCCGCATTGTTTCATCTTTCATCTTCCGCATTCTTTCATCTTTCATCTTTCCGCATTCTTTCATCTTTCATCTTTCCGCATTGTTTCATCTTTCATCTTTCCGCAATGTTTCATCTTTCATCTTTCCGCATTGTTTCATCTTTCATCTTCCGCATTCTTTCATCTTTCATCTTTCCGCATTGTTTCATCTTTCATCTTTCCGCATTTTTTCATCTTTCATCTTTCCGCATTGTTTCATCTTTCCGCATTGTTTCATCTTTCCGCATTGTTTCATCTTTCCGCATTGTTTCATCTTTCCGCATTGTTTCATCTTTCCGCATTGTTTCATCTTTCCGCATTGTTTCATCTTTCCGCATTGTTTCATCTTTCCGCATTGTTTCATCTTTCCGCATTGTTTCATCTTTCCGCATTGTTTCATCTTTCCGCATTGTTTCATCTTTCCGCATTGTTTCATCTTTCCGCATTGTTTCATCTTTCCGCATTGTTTCATCTTTCCGCATTGTTTCATCTTTCCGCATTGTTTCATCTTTCCGCATTGTTTCATCTTTCCGCATTGTTTCATCTTTCCGCATTGTTTCATCTTTCATCTTTCCGCATTGTTTCATCTTTCATCTTTCCGCATTGTTTCATCTTTCATCTTTCCGCATTGTTTCATCTTTCATCTTTCCGCATTGTTTCATCTTTCATCTTTTCGCATTGTTTCATCTTTCATCTTTCCGAATTGTTTCATCTTTCATCTTTCCGCATTGTTTCATCTTTCATCTTTCCGCATTGTTTCATCTTTCATCTTTCCGCATTGTTTCATCTTTCATCTTTCCTCATTCTTTCATCTTTCATCTTTCCGCATTGTTTCATCTTTCATCTTTCCGCATTGTTTCATCTTTCATCTTTCCGCATTGTTTCATCTTTCATCTTTTCGCATTGTTTCATCTTTCATCTTTCCGCATTCTTTCATCTTTCATCTTTCCGCATTCTTTCATCTTTCATCTTTCCGCATTGTTTCATCTTTCATCTTTCCGCATTGTTTCATCTTTCATCTTTCCGCATTCTTTCATATTTCATCTTTCCGCATTGTTTCATCTTTCCGCATTGTTTCATCTTTCCGCATTGTTTCATCTTTCATCTTTCCGCATTGTTTCATCTTTCATCTTTCCTCATTGTTTCATCTTTCCGCATTGTTTCATCTTTTATCTTCCGCATTCTTTCATCTTTTATCTTCCGCATTCTTTCATCTTTCATCTTTCCGCATTGTTTCATCTTTCATCTTTCCGCATTTTTTCATCTTTCATCTTTCCGCATTGTTTCATCTTTCATCTTTCCGCATTGTTTCATCTTTCATCTTTCCGCATTCTTTCATCTTTCATCTTTCCGCATTCTTTCATCTTTCATCTTTCCGCATTGTTTCATCTTTCATCTTTCCGCATTGTTTCATCTTTCATCTTTCCGCATTCTTTCATATTTCATCTTTCCGCATTGTTTCATCTTTCCGCATTGTTTCATCTTTCATCTTTCCGCATTGTTTCATCTTTCATCTTTCCTCATTGTTTCATCTTTCCGCATTGTTTCATCTTTTATCTTCCGCATTCTTTCATCTTTTATCTTTCCGCATTGTTTCATCTTTCATCTTTCCGCATTTTTTCATCTTTCATCTTTCCGCATTGTTTCATCTTTCATCTTTCCGCATTGTTTCATCTTTCCGCATTGTTTCATCTTTCCGCATTGTTTCATCTTTCCGCATTGTTTCATCTTTCCGCATTGTTTCATCTTTCCGCATTGTTTCATCTTTCCGCATTGTTTCATCTTTCCGCATTGTTTCATCTTACCGCATTGTTTCATCTTTCCGCATTGTTTCATCTTTCCGCATTGTTTCATCTTTCCGCATTGTTTCATCTTTCATCTTTCCGCATTGTTTCATCTTTCATCTTTCAGCATTGTTTCATCTTTCATCTTTCCGCATTGTTTCATCTTTCATCTTTCCGCATTGTTTCATCTTTCATCTTTCCGCATTCTTTCATCTTTCATCTTTCCGCATTGTTTCATCTTTCATCTTTCCGCATTGTTTCATCTTTCATCTTTCCGCATTGTTTCATCTTTCATCTTCCGCATTCTTTCATCTTTCATCTTTCCGCATTCTTTCATCTTTCATCTTTCCGCATTGTTTCATCTTTCATCTTTCCGCAATGTTTCATCTTTCATCTTTCCGCATTGTTTCATCTTTCATCTTCCGCATTCTTTCATCTTTCATCTTTCCGCATTGTTTCATCTTTCATCTTTCCGCATTTTTTCATCTTTCATCTTTCCGCATTGTTTCATCTTTCCGCATTGTTTCATCTTTCCGCATTGTTTCATCTTTCCGCATTGTTTCATCTTTCCGCATTGTTTCATCTTTCCGCATTGTTTCATCTTTCCGCATTGTTTCATCTTTCCGCATTGTTTCATCTTTCCGCATTGTTTCATCTTTCCGCATTGTTTCATCTTTCCGCATTGTTTCATCTTTCCGCATTGTTTCATCTTTCCGCATTGTTTCATCTTTCCGCATTGTTTCATCTTTCCGCATTGTTTCATCTTTCCGCATTGTTTCATCTTTCCGCATTGTTTCTTCTTTCCGCATTGTTTCATCTTTCCGCATTGTTTCATCTTTCATCTTTCCGCATTGTTTCATCTTTCATCTTTCCGCATTGTTTCATCTTTCATCTTTCCGCATTGTTTCATCTTTCATCTTTCCGCATTGTTTCATCTTTCATCTTTCCGCATTGTTTCATCTTTCATCTTTCCGAATTGTTTCATCTTTCATCTTTCCGCATTGTTTCATCTTTCATCTTTCCGCATTGTTTCATCTTTCATCTTTCCGCATTGTTTCATCTTTCATCTTTCCGCATTCTTTCATCTTTCATCTTTCCGCATTGTTTCATCTTTCATCTTTCCGCATTGTTTCATCTTTCATCTTTCCGCATTGTTTCATCTTTCATCTTTTCGCATTGTTTCATCTTTCATCTTTCCGCATTCTTTCATCTTTCATCTTTCCGCATTCTTTCATCTTTCATCTTTCCGCATTGTTTCATCTTTCATCTTTCCGCATTGTTTCATCTTTCATCTTTCCGCATTCTTTCATATTTCATCTTTCCGCATTGTTTCATCTTTCCGCATTGTTTCATCTTTCCGCATTGTTTCATCTTTCATCTTTCCGCATTGTTTCATCTTTCATCTTTCCTCATTGTTTCATCTTTCCGCATTGTTTCATCTTTTATCTTCCGCATTCTTTCATCTTTTATCTTCCGCATTCTTTCATCTTTCATCTTTCCGCATTGTTTCATCTTTCATCTTTCCGCATTTTTTCATCTTTCATCTTTCCGCATTGTTTCATATTTCATCTTTCCGCATTGTTTCATCTTTCCGCATTGTTTCATCTTTCCGCATTGTTTCATCTTTCCGCATTGTTTCATCTTTCCGCATTGTTTCATCTTTCCGCATTGTTTCATCTTTCCGCATTGTTTCATCTTTCCGCATTGTTTCATCTTTCCGCATTGTTTCATCTTACCGCATTGTTTCATCTTTCCGCATTGTTTCATCTTTCCGCATTGTTTCATCTTTCCGCATTGTTTCATCTTTCATCTTTCCGCATTGTTTCATCTTTCATCTTTCAGCATTGTTTCATCTTTCATCTTTCCGCATTGTTTCATCTTTCATCTTTCCGCATTGTTTCATCTTTCATCTTTCCGCATTCTTTCATCTTTCATCTTTCCGCATTGTTTCATCTTTCATCTTTCCGCATTGTTTCATCTTTCATCTTTCCGCATTGTTTCATCTTTCATCTTCCGCATTCTTTCATCTTTCATCTTTCCGCATTGTTTGATCTTTCATCTTTCCGCATTCTTTCATCTTTCATCTTTCCGCATTGTTTCATCTTTCCGCATTGTTTCATCTTTCCGCATTGTTTCATCTTTCCGCATTGTTTCATCTTTCCGCATTGTTTCATCTTTCCGCATTGTTTCATCTTTCCGCATTGTTTCATCTTTCCGCATTCTTTCATCTTTCCGCATTGTTTCATCTTTCCGCATTGTTTCATCTTTCCGCATTGTTTCATCTTTCCGCATTGTTTCATCTTTCCGCATTGTTTCATCTTTCCGCATTGTTTCATCTTTCCGCATTGTTTCATCTTTCCGCATTGTTTCATCTTTCCGCATTGTTTCATCTTTCCGCATTGTTTCATCTTTCATCTTTCCGCATTGTTTCATCTTTCATCTTTCCGCATTGTTTCATCTTTCATCTTTCCGCATTGTTTCATCTTTCATCTTTCCGCATTGTTTCATCTTTCATCTTTCCGCATTGTTTCATCTTTCATCTTTCCGCATTGTTTCATCTTTCATCTTTCCGCATTTTTTCATCTTTCATCTTTCCGCATTGTTTCATCTTTCATCTTTCCGCATTGTTTCATCTTTCCGCATTGTTTCATCTTTCCGCATTGTTTCATCTTTCCGCATTGTTTCATCTTTCCGCATTGTTTCATCTTTCCGCATTGTTTCATCTTTCCGCATTGTTTCATCTTTCCGCATTGTTTCATCTTTCCGCATTTTTTAATCTTTCATCTTTCCGCATTGTTTCATCTTTCATCTTTCCGCATTTTTTCATCTTTCATCTTTCCGCATTGTTTCATCTTTCATCTTTCCGCATTGTTTCATCTTTCATCTTTCCGCATTGTTTCATCTTTCATCTTCCGCATTCTTTCATCTTTCATCTTTCCGCATTATTTCATCTTTCATCTCTCCGCATTTTTTCATCTTTCATCTTTCCGCATTGTTTCATCTTTCATCTTTCCGCATTGTTTCATCTTTCATCTTTCCGCATTGTTTCATCTTTCATCTTTCCGCATTGTTTCATCTTTCATCTTTCCGAATTGTTTCATCTTTCATCTTTCCGCATTGTTTCATCTTTCATCTTTCCGCATTGTTTCATCTTTCATCTTTCCGCATTGTTTCATCTTTCATCTTTCCGCATTCTTTCATCTTTCATCTTTCCGCATTGTTTCATCTTTCATCTTTCCGCATTGTTTCATCTTTCATCTTTCCGCATTGTTTCATCTTTCATCTTTCCGCATTGTTTCATCTTTCATCTTTCCGCATTGTTTCATCTTTCATCTTTCCGCATTGTTTCATCTTTCATCTTTCCGCATTCTTTCATCTTTCATCTTTCCGCATTGTTTCATCTTTCATCTTTCCGCATTTTTTCATCTTTCATCTTTCCGCATTGTTTCATCTTTCATCTTTCCGCATTGTTTCATCTTTCATCTTTCCGCATTGTTTCATCTTTCATCTTTCCGAATTGTTTCATCTTTCATCTTTCCGCATTGTTTCATCTTTCATCTTTCCGCATTGTTTCATCTTTCATCTTTCCGCATTGTTTCATCTTTCATCTTTCCGCATTGTTTCATCTTTCATCTTTCCGCATTGTTTCATCTTTCATCTTTCCGCATTGTTTCATCTTTCCTCTTTCCGCATTGTTTCATCTTTCATCTTTCCGCATTGTTTCATCTTTCATCTTTCCGCATTGTTTCATCTTTCCGCATTGTTTCATCTTTCATCTTCCGCATTCTTTCATCTTTCATCTTTCCGCATTGTTTCATCTTTCATCTTTCCGCATTGTTTCATCTTTCATCTTTCCGCATTGTTTCATCTTTCATCTTTCCGCATTTTTTCATCTTTCATCTTTCCGCATTGTTTCATCTTTCATCTTTCCGCATTTTTTCATCTTACATCTTTCCGCATTGTTTCATCTTTCATCTTTCCGCATTGTTTCATCTTTCCGCATTGTTTCATCTTTCATCTTCCGCATTCTTTCATCTTTCATCTTTCCGCATTGTTTCATCTTTCATCTTTCCGCATTTTTCATCTTTCATCTTTCCGCATTGTTTCATCTTTCATCTTTCCGCATTGTTTCATCTTTCATCTTTCCGCATTGTTTCATCTTTCATCTTTCCGCATTGTTTCATCTTTCATCTTTCCGCATTCTTTCATCTTTCATCTTTCCGCATTGTTTCATCTTTCATCTTTCCGCATTGTTTCATCTTTCATCTTTCCGCATTGTTTCATCTTTCATCTTTCCGCATTGTTTCATCTTTCCGCATTGTTTCATCTTTCATCTTTCCGCATTGTTTCATCTTTCCGCATTGTTTCATCTTTCATCTTTCCGCATTGTTTCATCTTTCATCTTTCCGCATTGTTTCATCTTTCATCTTTCCGCATTGTTTCATCTTTCATCTTCCCGCATTGTTTCATCTTTCATCTTTCCGCATTGTTTCATCTTTCATCTTTCCGCATTGTTTCATCTTTCATCTTCCGCATTCTTTCATCTTTCATCTTTCCGCATTGTTTCATCTTTCATCTTTCCGCATTTTTTCATCTTACATCTTTCCGCATTGTTTCATCTTTTATCTTTCCGCATTGTTTCATCTTTCATCTTTCCGCATTGTTTCATCTTTCATCTTTCCGCATTGTTTCATCTTTCATCTTTCCGCATTCTTTCATCTTTCCGCATTGTTTCATCTTTAATCTTTCCGCATTGTTTCATCTTTCATCTTTCCGCATTGTTTCATCTTTCATCTTTCCGCATTGTTTCATCTTTCATCTTTCCGCATTGTTTCATCTTTCATCTTCCCGCATTGTTTCATCTTTCATCTTTCCGCATTGTTTCATCTTTCATCTTTCCGCATTGTTTCATCTTTCATCTTCCGCATTCTTTCATCTTTCATCTTTCCGCATTGTTTCATCTTTCATCTTTCCGCATTTTTTCATCTTACATCTTTCCGCATTGTTTCATCTTTCATCTTTCCGCATTGTTTCATCTTTCATCTTTCCGCATTGTTTCATCTTTCATCTTTCCGCATTGTTTCATCTTTCATCTTTCCGCATTGTCTCATCCTTCATCTTTCCGCATTCTTTCATCTTTCATCTTTCCGCATTGTTTCATCTTTCATCTTTCCGCATTGTTTCATCTTTCAACTTTCCGCATCGTTTCATCTTTCATCTTTCCGCATTTTTTCATCTTTCATCTTTCCGCATTGTTTCATCTTTTATCTTTCCGCATTGTTTCATCTTTCATCTTTCCGCATTGTTTCATCTTTCATCTTTCCGCATTGTTTCATGTTTCATCTTTCCGCATTGTTTCATCTTCCCGCATTGTTTCATCTTTCCGCTTTGTTTCATCTTTCCGCATTGTTTCATCTTTCCGCATTGTTTCATCTTTCCGCATTGTTTCATCTTTCCGCATTGTTTCATCTTTCCGCATTGTTTCATCTTTCCGCATTGTTTCATCTTTCATCTTTCCGCATTGTTTCATCTTTCATCTTTCCGCATTGTTTCATCTTTCATCTTTCCGCATTGTTTCATCTTTCATATTTCCGCATTGTTTCATCTTTCATCTTTCCGCATTGTTTCATCTTTCATCTTTCCGCATTCTTTCATCTTTCATCTTTCCGCATTGTTTCATCTTTCATCTTTCCGCATTGTTTCATCTTTCATCTTTCCGCATTGTTTCATCTTTCATCTTTCCGCATTGTTTCATCTTTCATCTTTCAGCATTGTTTCATCTTTCCGCATTGTTTCATCTTTCCGCATTGTTTCATCTTTCATCTTCCGCATTCTTTCATCTTTCATCTTTCCGTATTGTTTCATCTTTCATCTTTCCGCATTCTTTCATCTTTCATCTTTCCGCATTGTTTCATCTTTCATCTTTCCGCATTGTTTCATCTTTCATCTTTCCGCATTGTTTCATCTTTCATCTTTCCGCATTGTTTCATCTTTCCGCATTGTTTCATCTTTCCGCATTGTTTCATCTTTCCGCATTGTTTCATCTTTCATCTTCCGCATTCTTTCATCTTTCATCTTTCCGCATTGTTTCATCTTTCCGCATTGTTTCTTCTTTCATCTTTCCGCATTGTTTCATCTTTCATCTTTCCGCATTGTTTCATCTTTCATCTTTCCGAATTGTTTCATCTTTAATCTTTCCGCATTGTTTCATCTTTCATATTTCCGCATTCTTTCATCTTTCATCTTTCCGCATTGTTTCATCTTTCATCTTTCCGCATTCTTTCATCTTTCATCTTTCCGCATTGTTTCATCTTTCATCTTTCCGCATTGTTTCATCTTTCATCTTTCCGCATTGTTTCATCTTTCATCTTTCCGCATTGTTTCATCTTTCATCTTTCCGCATTGTTTCATCTTTCATCTTTCCGCATTGTTTCATCTTTCATCTTTCCGCATTGTTTCATCTTTCATCTTTCCGCATTCTTTCATCTTTCCGCATTGTTTCATCTTTCATCTTCCGCATTCTTTCATCTTTCATCTTTCCGCATTGTTTCATCTTTCATCTTTCCGCATTGTTTCATCTTTCATCTTTCCGCATTGTTTCATCTTCCATCTTTCCGCATTATTTCATATTTCATCTTTCCGCATTGTTTCATCTTTCCGCATTGTTTCATCTTTCCGCATTGTTTCATCTTTCCGCATTGTTTCATCTTTCCGCATTGTTTCATCTTTCATCTTTCCGCATTGTTTCATCTTTCATCTTTCCGCATTGTTTCATCTTTCATCTTTCCGCATTGTTTCATCTTTCATCTTTCCGCATTTTTTCATCTTTCATCTTTCCGCATTGTTTCATCTTTCATCATTCCGCATTGTTTCATCTTTCATCTTTCCGCATTGTTTCATCTTTCCGCATTGTTTCATCTTTCATCTTCCGCATTCTTTCATCTTTCATCTTTCCGCATTGTTTCATCTTTCATCTTTCCGCATTTTTCATCTTTCATCTTTCCGCATTGTTTCATCTTTCATCTTTCCGCATTGTTTCATCTTTCATCTTTCCGCATTGTTTCATCTTTCATCTTTCCGCATTGTTTCATCTTTCATCTTTCCGCATTCTTTCATCTTTCATCTTTCCGCATTGTTTCATCTTTCATCTTTCCGCATTGTTTCATCTTTCATCTTTCCGCATTGTTTCATCTTTCATCTTTCCGCATTGTTTCATCTTTCCGCATTGTTTCATCTTTCATCTTTCCGCATTGTTTCATCTTTCATCTTTCCGCATTGTTTCATCTTTCATCTTTCCGCATTGTTTCATCTTTCATCTTCCCGCATTGTTTCATCTTTCATCTTTCCGCATTGTTTCATCTTTCATCTTTCCGCATTGTTTCATCTTTCATCTTCCGCATTCTTTCATCTTTCATCTTTCCGCATTGTTTCATCTTTCATCTTTCCGCATTTTTTCATCTTACATCTTTCCGCATTGTTTCATCTTTTATCTTTCCGCATTGTTTCATCTTTCATCTTTCCGCATTGTTTCATCTTTCATCTTTCCGCATTGTTTCATCTTTCATCTTTCCGCATTCTTTCATCTTTCCGCATTGTTTCATCTTTAATCTTTCCGCATTGTTTCATCTTTCATCTTTCCGCATTGTTTCATCTTTCATCTTTCCGCATTGTTTCATCTTTCATCTTTCCGCATTGTTTCATCTTTCATCTTCCCGCATTGTTTCATCTTTCATCTTTCCGCATTGTTTCATCTTTCATCTTTCCGCATTGTTTCATCTTTCATCTTCCGCATTCTTTCATCTTTCATCTTTCCGCATTGTTTCATCTTTCATCTTTCCGCATTTTTTCATCTTACATCTTTCCGCATTGTTTCATCTTTCATCTTTCCGCATTGTTTCATCTTTCATCTTTCCGCATTGTTTCATCTTTCATCTTTCCGCATTGTTTCATCTTTCATCTTTCCGCATTGTTTCATCCTTCATCTTTCCGCATTCTTTCATCTTTCATCTTTCCGCATTGTTTCATCTTTCATCTTTCCGCATTGTTTCATCTTTCAACTTTCCGCATTGTTTCATCTTTCATCTTTCCGCATTTTTTCATCTTTCATCTTTCCGCATTGTTTCATCTTTTATCTTTCCGCATTGTTTCATCTTTCATCTTTCCGCATTGTTTCATCTTTCATCTTTCCGCATTGTTTCATGTTTCATCTTTCCGCATTGTTTCATCTTTCCGCATTGTTTCATCTTTCCGCTTTGTTTCATCTTTCCGCATTGTTTCATCTTTCCGCATTGTTTCATCTTTCCGCATTGTTTCATCTTTCCGCATTGTTTCATCTTTCCGCATTGTTTCATCTTTCCGCATTGTTTCATCTTTCATCTTTCCGCATTGTTTCATCTTTCATCTTTCCGCATTGTTTCATCTTTCATCTTTCCGCATTGTTTCATCTTTCATATTTCCGCATTGTTTCATCTTTCATCTTTCCGCATTGTTTCATCTTTCATCTTTCCGCATTCTTTCATCTTTCATCTTTCCGCATTGTTTCATCTTTCATCTTTCCGCATTGTTTCATCTTTCATCTTTCCGCATTGTTTCATCTTTCATCTTTCCGCATTGTTTCATCTTTCATCTTTCAGCATTGTTTCATCTTTCCGCATTGTTTCATCTTTCCGCATTGTTTCATCTTTCATCTTCCGCATTCTTTCATCTTTCATCTTTCCGTATTGTTTCATCTTTCATCTTTCCGCATTCTTTCATCTTTCATCTTTCCGCATTTGTTTCATCTTTCATCTTTCCGCATTGTTTCATCTTTCATCTTTCCGCATTGTTTCATCTTTCATCTTTCCGCATTGTTTCATCTTTCCGCATTGTTTCATCTTTCCGCATTGTTTCATCTTTCCGCATTGTTTCATCTTTCATCTTCCGCATTCTTTCATCTTTCATCTTTCCGCATTGTTTCATCTTTCCGCATTGTTTCTTCTTTCATCTTTCCGCATTGTTTCATCTTTCATCTTTCCGCATTGTTTCATCTTTCATCTTTCCGCATTGTTTCATCTTTAATCTTTCCGCATTGTTTCATCTTTCATATTTCCGCATTGTTTCATCTTTCATCTTTCCGCATTGTTTCATCTTTCATCTTTCCGCATTGTTTCATCTTTCATCTTTCCGCATTGTTTCATCTTTCATCTTTCCGCATTGTTTCATCTTTCATCTTTCCGCATTGTTTCATCTTTCATCTTTCCGCATTGTTTCATCTTTCATCTTTCCGCATTGTTTCATCTTTCATCTTTCCGCATTGTTTCATCTTTCATCTTTCCGCATTGTTTCATTTTTCATCTTTCCGCATTGTCTCATCCTTCATCTTTCCGCATTCTTTCATCTTTCATCTTTCCGCATTGTTTCATCTTTCATCTTTCCGCATTGTTTCATCTTTCAACTTTCCGCATCGTTTCATCTTTCATCTTTCCGAATTTTTTCATCTGTCATCTTTCCGCATTGTTTCATCTTTTACCTTTCCGCATTGTTTCATCTTTCATCTTTCCGCATTGTTTCATCTTTCATCTTTCCGCATTGTTTCATGTTTCATCTTTCCGCATTGTTTCATCTTCCCGCATTGTTTCATCTTTCCGCTTTGTTTCATCTTTCCGCATTGTTTCATTTTTCCGCATTGTTTCATCTTTCCGCATTGTTTCATCTTTCCGCATTGTTTCATCTTTCCGCATTGTTTCATCTTTCCGCATTGTTTCATCTTTCATCTTTCCGCATTGTTTCATCTTTCATCTTTCCGCATTGTTTCATCTTTCATCTTTCCGCATTGTTTCATCTTTCATATTTCCGCATTGTTTCATCTTTCATCTTTCCGCATTGTTTCATCTTTCATCTTTCCGCATTCTTTCATCTTTCATCTTTCCGCATTGTTTCATCTTTCATCTTTCCGCATTGTTTCATCTTTCATCTTTCCGCATTGTTTCATCTTTCATCTTTCCGCATTGTTTCATCTTTCATCTTTCAGCATTGTTTCATCTTTCCGCATTGTTTCATCTTTCCGCATTGTTTCATCTTTCCGCATTGTTTCATCTTTCATCTTCCGCATTCTTTCATCTTTCATCTTTCCGTATTGTTTCATCTTTCATCTTTCCGCATTCTTTCATCTTTCATCTTTCCGCATTGTTTCATCTTTCATCTTTCCGCATTGTTTCATCTTTCATCTTTCCGCATTGTTTCATCTTTCATCTTTCCGCATTGTTTCATCTTTCCGCATTGTTTCATCTTTCCGCATTGTTTCATCTTTCCGCATTGTTTCATCTTTCATCTTCCGCATTCTTTCATCTTTCATCTTTCCGCATTGTTTCATCTTTCCGCATTGTTTCTTCTTTCATCTTTCCGCATTGTTTCATCTTTCATCTTTCCGCATTGTTTCATCTTTCATCTTTCCGCATTGTTTCATCTTTAATCTTTCCGCATTGTTTCATCTTTCATATTTCCGCATTCTTTCATCTTTCATCTTTCCGCATTGTTTCATCTTTCATCTTTCCGCATTCTTTCATCTTTCATCTTTCCGCATTGTTTCATCTTTCATCTTTCCGCATTGTTTCATCTTTCATCTTTCCGCATTGTTTCATCTTTCATCTTTCCGCATTGTTTCATCTTTCATCTTTCCGCATTGTTTCATCTTTCATCTTTCCGCATTGTTTCATCTTTCATCTTTCCGCATTGTTTCATCTTTCATCTTTCCGCATTCTTTCATCTTTCCGCATTGTTTCATCTTTCATCTTCCGCATTCTTTCATCTTTCATCTTTCCGCATTGTTTCATCTTTCATCTTTCCGCATTGTTTCATCTTTCATCTTTCCGCATTGTTTCATCTTCCATCTTTCCGCATTATTTCATATTTCATCTTTCCGCATTGTTTCATCTTTCCGCATTGTTTCATCTTTCCGCATTGTTTCATCTTTCCGCATTGTTTCATCTTTCCGCATTGTTTCATCTTTCCGCATTGTTTCATCTTTCCGCATTGTTTCATCTTTCATCTTTCCGCATTGTTTCATCTTTCATCTTTCCGCATTGTTTCATCTTTCATCTTTCCGCATTGTTTCATCTTTCATCTTTCCGCATTTTTTCATCTTTCATCTTTCCGCATTGTTTCATCTTTCATCATTCCGCATTGTTTCATCTTTCATCTTTCCGCATTGTTTCATCTTTCCGCATTGTTTCATCTTTCATCTTCCGCATTCTTTCATCTTTCATCTTTCCGCATTGTTTCATCTTTCATCTTTCCGCATTTTTCATCTTTCATCTTTCCGCATTGTTTCATCTTTCATCTTTCCGCATTGTTTCATCTTTCATCTTTCCGCATTGTTTCATCTTTCATCTTTCCGCATTGTTTCATCTTTCATCTTTCCGCATTCTTTCATCTTTCATCTTTCCGCATTGTTTCATCTTTCATCTTTCCGCATTGTTTCATCTTTCATCTTTCCGCATTGTTTCATCTTTCATCTTTCCGCATTGTTTCATCTTTCCGCATTGTTTCATCTTTCATCTTTCCGCATTGTTTCATCTTTCATCTTTCCGCATTGTTTCATCTTTCATCTTTCCGCATTGTTTCATCTTTCATCTTCCCGCATTGTTTCATCTTTCATCTTTCCGCATTGTTTCATCTTTCATCTTTCCGCATTGTTTCATCTTTCATCTTCCGCATTCTTTCATCTTTCATCTTTCCGCATTGTTTCATCTTTCATCTTTCCGCATTTTTTCATCTTACATCTTTCCGCATTGTTTCATCTTTTATCTTTCCGCATTGTTTCATCTTTCATCTTTCCGCATTGTTTCATCTTTCATCTTTCCGCATTGTTTCATCTTTCATCTTTCCGCATTCTTTCATCTTTCCGCATTGTTTCATCTTTAATCTTTCCGCATTGTTTCATCTTTCATCTTTCCGCATTGTTTCATCTTTCATCTTTCCGCATTGTTTCATCTTTCATCTTTCCGCATTGTTTCATCTTTCATCTTCCCGCATTGTTTCATCTTTCATCTTTCCGCATTGTTTCATCTTTCATCTTTCCGCATTGTTTCATCTTTCATCTTCCGCATTCTTTCATCTTTCATCTTTCCGCATTGTTTCATCTTTCATCTTTCCGCATTTTTTCATCTTACATCTTTCCGCATTGTTTCATCTTTCATCTTTCCGCATTGTTTCATCTTTCATCTTTCCGCATTGTTTCATCTTTCATCTTTCCGCATTGTTTCATCTTTCATCTTTCCGCATTGTTTCATCCTTCATCTTTCCGCATTCTTTCATCTTTCATCTTTCCGCATTGTTTCATCTTTCATCTTTCCGCATTGTTTCATCTTTCAACTTTCCGCATTGTTTCATCTTTCATCTTTCCGCATTTTTTCATCTTTCATCTTTCCGCATTGTTTCATCTTTTATCTTTCCGCATTGTTTCATCTTTCATCTTTCCGCATTGTTTCATCTTTCATCTTTCCGCATTGTTTCATGTTTCATCTTTCCGCATTGTTTCATCTTTCCGCATTGTTTCATCTTTCCGCTTTGTTTCATCTTTCCGCATTGTTTCATCTTTCCGCATTGTTTCATCTTTCCGCATTGTTTCATCTTTCCGCATTGTTTCATCTTTCCGCATTGTTTCATCTTTCCGCATTGTTTCATCTTTCATCTTTCCGCATTGTTTCATCTTTCATCTTTCCGCATTGTTTCATCTTTCATCTTTCCGCATTGTTTCATCTTTCATATTTCCGCATTGTTTCATCTTTCATCTTTCCGCATTGTTTCATCTTTCATCTTTCCGCATTCTTTCATCTTTCATCTTTCCGCATTGTTTCATCTTTCATCTTTCCGCATTGTTTCATCTTTCATCTTTCCGCATTGTTTCATCTTTCATCTTTCCGCATTGTTTCATCTTTCATCTTTCAGCATTGTTTCATCTTTCCGCATTGTTTCATCTTTCCGCATTGTTTCATCTTTCCGCATTGTTTCATCTTTCATCTTCCGCATTCTTTCATCTTTCATCTTTCTGTATTGTTTCATCTTTCATCTTTCCGCATTCTTTCATCTTTCATCTTTCCGCATTTGTTTCATCTTTCATCTTTCCGCATTGTTTCATCTTTCATCTTTCCGCATTGTTTCATCTTTCATCTTTCCGCATTGTTTCATCTTTCCGCATTGTTTCATCTTTCCGCATTGTTTCATCTTTCCGCATTGTTTCATCTTTCATCTTCCGCATTCTTTCATCTTTCATCTTTCCGCATTGTTTCATCTTTCCGCATTGTTTCTTCTTTCATCTTTCCGCATTGTTTCATCTTTCATCTTTCCGCATTGTTTCATCTTTCATCTTTCCGCATTGTTTCATCTTTAATCTTTCCGCATTGTTTCATCTTTCATATTTCCGCATTGTTTCATCTTTCATCTTTCCGCATTGTTTCATCTTTCATCTTTCCGCATTGTTTCATCTTTCATCTTTCCGCATTGTTTCATCTTTCATCTTTCCGCATTGTTTCATCTTTCATCTTTCCGCATTGTTTCATCTTTCATCTTTCCGCATTGTTTCATCTTTCATCTTTCCGCATTGTTTCATCTTTCATCTTTCCGCATTGTTTCATCTTTCATCTTTCCGCATTGTTTCATCTTTCATCTTTCCGCATTCTTTCATCTTTCCGCATTGTTTCATCTTTCATCTTCCGCATTCTTTCATCTTTCATCTTTCCGCATTGTTTCATCTTTCATCTTTCCGCATTGTTTCATCTTTCATCTTTCCGCATTGTTTCATCTTCCATCTTTCCGCATTATTTCATATTTCATCTTTCCGCATTGTTTCATCTTTCCGCATTGTTTCATCTTTCCGCATTGTTTCATCTTTCCGCATTGTTTCATCTTTCCGCATTGTTTCATCTTTCCGCATTGTTTCATCTTTCATCTTTCCGCATTGTTTCATCTTTCATCTTTCCGCATTGTTTCATCTTTCATCTTTCCGCATTGTTTCATCTTTCATCTTTCCGCATTGTTTCATCTTTCATCTTTCCGCATTGTTTCATCTTTCATCTTTCCGAATTGTTTCATCTTTCATCTTTCCGCATTGTTTCATCTTTCATCTTTCCGCATTGTTTCATCTTTCATCTTTCCGCATTGTTTCATCTTTCATCTTTCCGCATTCTTTCATCTTTCATCTTTCCGCATTGTTTCATCTTTCATCTTTCCGCATTGTTTCATCTTTCATCTTTCCGCATTGTTTCATCTTTCATCTTTTCGCATTGTTTCATCTTTCATCTTTCCGCATTCTTTCATCTTTCATCTTTCCGCATTCTTTCATCTTTCATCTTTCCGCATTGTTTCATCTTTCATCTTTCCGCATTGTTTCATCTTTCATCTTTCCGCATTCTTTCATATTTCATCTTTCCGCATTGTTTCATCTTTCCGCATTGTTTCATCTTTCCGCATTGTTTCATCTTTCCGCATTGTTTCATCTTTCATCTTTCCGCATTGTTTCATCTTTCATCTTTCCTCATTGTTTCATCTTTCCGCATTGTTTCATCTTTTATCTTCCGCATTCTTTCATCTTTTATCTTCCGCATTCTTTCATCTTTCATCTTTCCGCATTGTTTCATCTTTCATCTTTCCGCATTTTTTCATCTTTCATCTTTCCGCATTGTTTCATCTTTCATCTTTCCGCATTGTTTCATCTTTCCGCATTGTTTCATCTTTCCGCATTGTTTCATCTTTCCGCATTGTTTCATCTTTCCGCATTGTTTCATCTTTCCGCATTGTTTCATCTTTCCGCATTGTTTCATCTTTCCGCATTGTTTCATCTTTCCGCATTGTTTCATCTTACCGCATTGTTTCATCTTTCCGCATTGTTTCATCTTTCCGCATTGTTTCATCTTTCCGCATTGTTTCATCTTTCATCTTTCCGCATTGTTTCATCTTTCATCTTTCAGCATTGTTTCATCTTTCATCTTTCCGCATTGTTTCATCTTTCATCTTTCCGCATTGTTTCATCTTTCATCTTTCCGCATTCTTTCATCTTTCATCTTTCCGCATTGTTTCATCTTTCATCTTTCCGCATTGTTTCATCTTTCATCTTTCCGCATTGTTTCATCTTTCATCTTCCGCATTCTTTCATCTTTCATCTTTCCGCATTGTTTCATCTTTCATCTTTCCGCATTCTTTCATCTTTCATCTTTCCGCATTGTTTCATCTTTCCGCATTGTTTCATCTTTCCGCATTGTTTCATCTTTCCGCATTGTTTCATCTTTCCGCATTGTTTCATCTTTCCGCATTGTTTCATCTTTCCGCATTCTTTCATCTTTCCGCATTGTTTCATCTTTCCGCATTGTTTCATCTTTCCGCATTGTTTCATCTTTCCGCATTGTTTCATCTTTCCGCATTGTTTCATCTTTCCGCATTGTTTCATCTTTCCGCATTGTTTCATCTTTCCGCATTGTTTCATCTTTCCGCATTGTTTCATCTTTCCGCATTGTTTCATCTTTCCGCATTGTTTCATCTTTCATCTTTCCGCATTGTTTCATCTTTCATCTTTCCGCATTGTTTCATCTTTCATCTTTCCGCATTGTTTCATCTTTCATCTTTCCGCATTGTTTCATCTTTCATCTTTCCGCATTGTTTCATCTTTCATCTTTCCGCATTGTTTCATCTTTCATCTTTCCGCATTTTTTCATCTTTCATCTTTCCGCATAGTTTCATCTTTCATCTTTCCGCATTGTTTCATCTTTCCGCATTGTTTCATCTTTCCGCATTGTTTCATCTTTCCGCATTGTTTCATCTTTCCGCATTGTTTCATCTTTCCGCATTGTTTCATCTTTCCGCATTGTTTCATCTTTCCGCATTGTTTCATCTTTCCGCATTGTTTCATCTTTCCGCATTGTTTCATCTTTCCGCATTGTTTCATCTTTCCGCATTGTTTCATCTTTCCGCATTGTTTCATCTTTCCGCATTTTTTAATCTTTCATCTTTCCGCATTGTTTCATCTTTCATCTTTCCGCATTTTTTCATCTTTCATCTTTCCGCATTGTTTCATCTTTCATCTTTCCGCATTGTTTCATCTTTCATCTTTCCGCATTGTTTCATCTTTCATCTTCCGCATTCTTTCATCTTTCATCTTTCCGCATTATTTCATCTTTCATCTCTCCGCATTTTTTCATCTTTCATCTTTCCGCATTGTTTCATCTTTCATCTTTTTGCATTGTTTCATCTTTCATCTTTCCGCATTGTTTCATCTTTCATCTTTCCGCATTGTTTCATCTTTCATCTTTCCGAATTGTTTCATCTTTCATCTTTCCGCATTGTTTCATCTTTCATCTTTCCGCATTGTTTCATCTTTCATCTTTCCGCATTGTTTCATCTTTCATCTTTCCGCATTCTTTCATCTTTCATCTTTCCGCATTGTTTCATCTTTCATCTTTCCGCATTGTTTCATCTTTCATCTTTCCGCATTGTTTCATCTTTCATCTTTCCGCATTGTTTCATCTTTCATCTTTCCGCATTGTTTCATCTTTCATCTTTCCGCATTGTTTCATCTTTCATCTTTCCGCATTGTTTCATCTTTCATCTTTCCGCATTCTTTCATCTTTCATCTTTCCGCATTGTTTCATCTTTCATCTTTCCGCATTTTTTCATCTTTCATCTTTCCGCATTGTTTCATCTTTCATCTTTCCGCATTGTTTCATCTTTCATCTTTCCGCATTGTTTCATCTTTCATCTTTCCGAATTGTTTCATCTTTCATCTTTCCGCATTGTTTCATCTTTCATCTTTCCGCATTGTTTCATCTTTCAACTTTCCGCATCGTTTCATCTTTCATCTTTCCGCATTTTTTCATCTTTCATCTTTCCGCATTGTTTCATCTTTTATCTTTCCGCATTGTTTCATCTTTCATCTTTCCGCATTGTTTCATCTTTCATCTTTCCGCATTGTTTCATGTTTCATCTTTCCGCATTGTTTCATCTTCCCGCATTGTTTCATCTTTCCGCTTTGTTTCATCTTTCCGCATTGTTTCATCTTTCCGCATTGTTTCATCTTTCCGCATTGTTTCATCTTTCCGCATTGTTTCATCTTTCCGCATTGTTTCATCTTTCCGCATTGTTTCATCTTTCATCTTTCCGCATTGTTTCATCTTTCATCTTTCCGCATTGTTTCATCTTTCATCTTTCCGCATTGTTTCATCTTTCATATTTCCGCATTGTTTCATCTTTCATCTTTCCGCATTGTTTCATCTTTCATCTTTCCGCATTCTTTCATCTTTCATCTTTCCGCATTGTTTCATCTTTCATCTTTCCGCATTGTTTCATCTTTCATCTTTCCGCATTGTTTCATCTTTCATCTTTCCGCATTGTTTCATCTTTCATCTTTCAGCATTGTTTCATCTTTCCGCATTGTTTCATCTTTCCGCATTGTTTCATCTTTCATCTTCCGCATTCTTTCATCTTTCATCTTTCCGTATTGTTTCATCTTTCATCTTTCCGCATTCTTTCATCTTTCATCTTTCCGCATTGTTTCATCTTTCATCTTTCCGCATTGTTTCATCTTTCATCTTTCCGCATTGTTTCATCTTTCATCTTTCCGCATTGTTTCATCTTTCCGCATTGTTTCATCTTTCCGCATTGTTTCATCTTTCCGCATTGTTTCATCTTTCATCTTCCGCATTCTTTCATCTTTCATCTTTCCGCATTGTTTCATCTTTCCGCATTGTTTCTTCTTTCATCTTTCCGCATTGTTTCATCTTTCATCTTTCCGCATTGTTTCATCTTTCATCTTTCCGCATTGTTTCATCTTTAATCTTTCCGCATTGTTTCATCTTTCATATTTCCGCATTCTTTCATCTTTCATCTTTCCGCATTGTTTCATCTTTCATCTTTCCGCATTCTTTCATCTTTCATCTTTCCGCATTGTTTCATCTTTCATCTTTCCGCATTGTTTCATCTTTCATCTTTCCGCATTGTTTCATCTTTCATCTTTCCGCATTGTTTCATCTTTCATCTTTCCGCATTGTTTCATCTTTCATCTTTCCGCATTGTTTCATCTTTCATCTTTCCGCATTGTTTCATCTTTCATCTTTCCGCATTCTTTCATCTTTCCGCATTGTTTCATCTTTCATCTTCCGCATTCTTTCATCTTTCATCTTTCCGCATTGTTTCATCTTTCATCTTTCCGCATTGTTTCATCTTTCATCTTTCCGCATTGTTTCATCTTCCATCTTTCCGCATTATTTCATATTTCATCTTTCCGCATTGTTTCATCTTTCCGCATTGTTTCATCTTTCCGCATTGTTTCATCTTTCCGCATTGTTTCATCTTTCCGCATTGTTTCATCTTTCCGCATTGTTTCATCTTTCCGCATTGTTTCATCTTTCATCTTTCCGCATTGTTTCATCTTTCATCTTTCCGCATTGTTTCATCTTTCATCTTTCCGCATTGTTTCATCTTTCATCTTTCCGCATTTTTTCATCTTTCATCTTTCCGCATTGTTTCATCTTTCATCATTCCGCATTGTTTCATCTTTCATCTTTCCGCATTGTTTCATCTTTCCGCATTGTTTCATCTTTCATCTTCCGCATTCTTTCATCTTTCATCTTTCCGCATTGTTTCATCTTTCATCTTTCCGCATTTTTCATCTTTCATCTTTCCGCATTGTTTCATCTTTCATCTTTCCGCATTGTTTCATCTTTCATCTTTCCGCATTGTTTCATCTTTCATCTTTCCGCATTGTTTCATCTTTCATCTTTCCGCATTCTTTCATCTTTCATCTTTCCGCATTGTTTCATCTTTCATCTTTCCGCATTGTTTCATCTTTCATCTTTCCGCATTGTTTCATCTTTCATCTTTCCGCATTGTTTCATCTTTCCGCATTGTTTCATCTTTCATCTTTCCGCATTGTTTCATCTTTCATCTTTCCGCATTGTTTCATCTTTCATCTTTCCGCATTGTTTCATCTTTCATCTTCCCGCATTGTTTCATCTTTCATCTTTCCGCATTGTTTCATCTTTCATCTTTCCGCATTGTTTCATCTTTCATCTTCCGCATTCTTTCATCTTTCATCTTTCCGCATTGTTTCATCTTTCATCTTTCCGCATTTTTTCATCTTACATCTTTCCGCATTGTTTCATCTTTTATCTTTCCGCATTGTTTCATCTTTCATCTTTCCGCATTGTTTCATCTTTCATCTTTCCGCATTGTTTCATCTTTCATCTTTCCGCATTCTTTCATCTTTCCGCATTGTTTCATCTTTAATCTTTCCGCATTGTTTCATCTTTCATCTTTCCGCATTGTTTCATCTTTCATCTTTCCGCATTGTTTCATCTTTCATCTTTCCGCATTGTTTCATCTTTCATCTTCCCGCATTGTTTCATCTTTCATCTTTCCGCATTGTTTCATCTTTCATCTTTCCGCATTGTTTCATCTTTCATCTTCCGCATTCTTTCATCTTTCATCTTTCCGCATTGTTTCATCTTTCATCTTTCCGCATTTTTTCATCTTACATCTTTCCGCATTGTTTCATCTTTCATCTTTCCGCATTGTTTCATCTTTCATCTTTCCGCATTGTTTCATCTTTCATCTTTCCGCATTGTTTCATCTTTCATCTTTCCGCATTGTTTCATCCTTCATCTTTCCGCATTCTTTCAACTTTCATCTTTCCGCATTGTTTCATCTTTCATCTTTCCGCATTGTTTCATCTTTCAACTTTCCGCATTGTTTCATCTTTCATCTTTCCGCATTTTTTCATCTTTCATCTTTCCGCATTGTTTCATCTTTTATCTTTCCGCATTGTTTCATCTTTCATCTTTCCGCATTGTTTCATCTTTCATCTTTCCGCATTGTTTCATGTTTCATCTTTCCGCATTGTTTCATCTTTCCGCATTGTTTCATCTTTCCGCTTTGTTTCATCTTTCCGCATTGTTTCATCTTTCCGCATTGTTTCATCTTTCCGCATTGTTTCATCTTTCCGCATTGTTTCATCTTTCATCTTTCCGCATTGTTTCATCTTTCATCTTTCCGCATTGTTTCATCTTTCATCTTTCCGCATTGTTTCATCTTTCATCTTTCCGCATTGTTTCATCTTTCATCTTTCCGCATTGTTTCATCTTTCATCTTTCCGCATTGTTTCATCTTTCATCTTTCCGCATTCTTTCATCTTTCATTTTTCCGCATTGTTTCATCTTTCATCTTTCCGCATTGTTTCATCTTTCATCTTTCCGCATTGTTTCATCTTTCATCTTTTCGCATTGTTTCATCTTTCATCTTTCCGCATTCTTTCATCTTTCATCTTTCCGCATTCTTTCATCTTTCATCTTTCCGCATTGTTTCATCTTTCATCTTTCCGCATTGTTTCATCTTTCATCTTTCCGCATTCTTTCATATTTCATCTTTCCGCATTGTTTCATCTTTCCGCATTGTTTCATCTTTCCGCATTGTTTCATCTTTCCGCATTGTTTCATCTTTCATCTTTCCGCATTGTTTCATCTTTCATCTTTCCTCATTGTTTCATCTTTCCGCATTGTTTCATCTTTTATCTTCCGCATTCTTTCATCTTTTATCTTCCGCATTCTTTCATCTTTCATCTTTCCGCATTGTTTCATCTTTCATCTTTCCGCATTTTTTCATCTTTCATCTTTCCGCATTGTTTCATCTTTCATCTTTCCGCATTGTTTCATCTTTCCGCATTGTTTCATCTTTCCGCATTGTTTCATCTTTCCGCATTGTTTCATCTTTCCGCATTGTTTCATCTTTCCGCATTGTTTCATCTTTCCGCATTGTTTCATCTTTCCGCATTGTTTCATCTTTCCGCATTGTTTCATCTTACCGCATTGTTTCATCTTTCCGCATTGTTTCATCTTTCCGCATTGTTTCATCTTTCCGCATTGTTTCATCTTTCATCTTTCCGCATTGTTTCATCTTTCATCTTTCAGCATTGTTTCATCTTTCATCTTTCCGCATTGTTTCATCTTTCATCTTTCCGCATTGTTTCATCTTTCATCTTTCCGCATTCTTTCATCTTTCATCTTTCCGCATTGTTTCATCTTTCATCTTTCCGCATTGTTTCATCTTTCATCTTTCCGCATTGTTTCATCTTTCATCTTCCGCATTCTTTCATCTTTCATCTTTCCGCATTGTTTCATCTTTCATCTTTCCGCATTCTTTCATCTTTCATCTTTCCGCATTGTTTCATCTTTCCGCATTGTTTCATCTTTCCGCATTGTTTCATCTTTCCGCATTGTTTCATCTTTCCGCATTGTTTCATCTTTCCGCATTGTTTCATCTTTCCGCATTCTTTCATCTTTCCGCATTGTTTCATCTTTCCGCATTGTTTCATCTTTCCGCATTGTTTCATCTTTCCGCATTGTTTCATCTTTCCGCATTGTTTCATCTTTCCGCATTGTTTCATCTTTCCGCATTGTTTCATCTTTCCGCATTGTTTCATCTTTCATCTTTCCGCATTGTTTCATCTTTCATCTTTCCGCATTGTTTCATCTTTCATCTTTCCGCATTGTTTCATCTTTCATCTTTCCGCATTGTTTCATCTTTCATCTTTCCGCATTGTTTCATCTTTCATCTTTCCGCATTGTTTCATCTTTCATCTTTCCGCATTTTTTCATCTTTCATCTTTCCGCATAGTTTCATCTTTCATCTTTCCGCATTGTTTCATCTTTCCGCATTGTTTCATCTTTCCGCATTGTTTCATCTTTCCGCATTGTTTCATCTTTCCGCATTGTTTCATCTTTCCGCATTGTTTCATCTTTCCGCATTGTTTCATCTTTCCGCATTGTTTCATCTTTCCGCATTGTTTCATCTTTCCGCATTTTTTAATCTTTCATCTTTCCGCATTGTTTCATCTTTCATCTTTCCGCATTTTTTCATCTTTCATCTTTCCGCATTGTTTCATCTTTCATCTTTCCGCATTGTTTCATCTTTCATCTTTCCGCATTGTTTCATCTTTCATCTTCCGCATTCTTTCATCTTTCATCTTTCCGCATTATTTCATCTTTCATCTCTCCGCATTTTTTCATCTTTCATCTTTCCGCATTGTTTCATCTTTCATCTTTCCGCATTGTTTCATCTTTCATCTTTCCGCATTGTTTCATCTTTCATCTTTCCGCATTGTTTCATCTTTCATCTTTCCGAATTGTTTCATCTTTCATCTTTCCGCATTGTTTCATCTTTCATCTTTCCGCATTGTTTCATCTTTCATCTTTCCGCATTGTTTCATCTTTCATCTTTCCGCATTCTTTCATCTTTCATCTTTCCGCATTGTTTCATCTTTCATCTTTCCGCATTGTTTCATCTTTCATCTTTCCGCATTGTTTCATCTTTCATCTTTCCGCATTGTTTCATCTTTCATCTTTCCGCATTGTTTCATCTTTCATCTTTCCGCATTGTTTCATCTTTCATCTTTCCGCATTGTTTCATCTTTCATCTTTCCGCATTCTTTCATCTTTCATCTTTCCGCATTGTTTCATCTTTCATCTTTCCGCATTTTTTCATCTTTCATCTTTCCGCATTGTTTCATCTTTCATCTTTCCGCATTGTTTCATCTTTCATCTTTCCGCATTGTTTCATCTTTCATCTTTCCGAATTGTTTCATCTTTCATCTTTCCGCATTGTTTCATCTTTCATCTTTCCGCATTGTTTCATCTTTCATCTTTCCGCATTGTTTCATCTTTCATCTTTCCGCATTGTTTCATCTTTCATCTTTCCGCATTGTTTCATCTTTCATCTTTCCGCATTGTTTCATCTTTCCTCTTTCCGCATTGTTTCATCTTTCATCTTTCCGCATTGTTTCATCTTTCATCTTTCCGCATTGTTTCATCTTTCCGCATTGTTTCATCTTTCATCTTCCGCATTCTTTCATCTTTCATCTTTCCGCATTGTTTCATCTTTCATCTTTCCGCATTGTTTCATCTTTCATCTTTCCGCATTGTTTCATCTTTCATCTTTCCGCATTTTTTCATCTTTCATCTTTCCGCATTGTTTCATCTTTCATCTTTCCGCATTTTTTCATCTTACATCTTTCCGCATTGTTTCATCTTTCATCTTTCCGCATTGTTTCATCTTTCCGCATTGTTTCATCTTTCATCTTCCGCATTCTTTCATCTTTCATCTTTCCGCATTGTTTCATCTTTCATCTTTCCGCATTTTTCATCTTTCATCTTTCCGCATTGTTTCATCTTTCATCTTTCCGCATTGTTTCATCTTTCATCTTTCCGCATTGTTTCATCTTTCATCTTTCCGCATTGTTTCATCTTTCATCTTTCCGCATTCTTTCATCTTTCATCTTTCCGCATTGTTTCATCTTTCATCTTTCCGCATTGTTTCATCTTTCATCTTTCCGCATTGTTTCATCTTTCATCTTTCCGCATTGTTTCATCTTTCCGCATTGTTTCATCTTTCATCTTTCCGCATTGTTTCATCTTTCATCTTTCCGCATTGTTTCATCTTTCATCTTTCCGCATTGTTTCATCTTTCCGCATTGTTTCATCTTTCATCTTCCGCATTCTTTCATCTTTCATCTTTCCGCATTGTTTCATCTTTCATCCTTCGCATTCTTTCATCTTTCATCTTTCCGCATTGTTTCATCTTTCATCTTTCCGCATTTTTTCATCTTACATCTTTCCGCATTGTTTCATCTTTTATCTTTCCGCATTGTTTCATCTTTCATCTTTCCGCATTGTTTCATCTTTCATCTTTCCGCATTGTTTCATCTTTCATCTTTCCGCATTCTTTCATCTTTCCGCATTGTTTCATCTTTAATCTTTCCGCATTGTTTCATCTTTCATCTTTCCGCATTGTTTCATCTTTCATCTTTCCGCATTGTTTCATCTTTCATCTTTCCGCATTGTTTCATCTTTCATCTTCCCGCATTGTTTCATCTTTCATCTTTCCGCATTGTTTCATCTTTCATCTTTCCGCATTGTTTCATCTTTCATCTTTCCGCATTGTTTCATCTTTCATCTTTCCGCATTGTTTCATCTTTCATCTTTCAGCATTGTTTCATCTTTCCGCATTGTTTCATCTTTCCGCATTGTTTCATCTTTCATCTTCCGCATTCTTTCATCTTTCATCTTTCCGTATTGTTTCATCTTTCATCTTTCCGCATTCTTTCATCTTTCATCTTTCCGCATTTGTTTCATCTTTCATCTTTCCGCATTGTTTCATCTTTCATCTTTCCGCATTGTTTCATCTTTCATCTTTCCGCATTGTTTCATCTTTCCGCATTGTTTCATCTTTCCGCATTGTTTCATCTTTCCGCATTGTTTCATCTTTCCGCATTGTTTCATCTTTCATCTTCCGCATTCTTTCATCTTTCATCTTTCCGCATTGTTTCATCTTTCCGCATTGTTTCTTCTTTCATCTTTCCGCATTGTTTCATCTTTCATCTTTCCGCATTGTTTCATCTTTCATCTTTCCGCATTGTTTCATCTTTAATCTTTCCGCATTGTTTCATCTTTCATATTTCCGCATTGTTTCATCTTTCATCTTTCCGCATTGTTTCATCTTTCATCTTTCCGCATTGTTTCATCTTTCATCTTTCCGCATTGTTTCATCTTTAATCTTTCCGCATTGTTTCATCTTTCATATTTCCGCATTCTTTCATCTTTCATCTTTCCGCATTGTTTCATCTTTCATCTTTCCGCATTGTTTCATCTTTCATCTTCCGCATTCTTTCATCTTTCATCTTTCCGCATTGTTTCATCTTTCATCTTTCCGCATTTTTTCATCTTTCATCTTTCCGCATTGTTTCATCTTTCATCATTCCGCATTTTTTCATCTTTCATCTTTCCGCATTGTTTCATCTTTCATCTTTCCGCATTGTTTCATCTTTCATCTTTCCGCATTGTTTCATCTTTCCGCATTGTTTCATCTTTCCGCATTGTTTCATCTTTCCGCATTGTTTCATCTTTCATCTTTCCGCATTGTTTCATCTTTCATCTTTCCGCATTCTTTCATCTTTCCGCATTGTTTCATCTTTCATCTTCCGCATTCTTTCATCTTTCATCTTTCCGCATTGTTTCATCTTTCATCTTTCCGCATTCTTTCATCTTTCATCTTTCCGCATTGTTTCATCTTTCATCTTTCCGCATTGTTTCATGTTTCATCTTTCCGCATTGTTTCATCTTTCCGCATTGTTTCATCTTTCCGCTTTGTTTCATCTTTCCGCATTGTTTCATCTTTCCGCATTGTTTCATCTTTCCGCATTGTTTCATCTTTCCGCATTGTTTCATCTTTCCGCATTGTTTCATCTTTCCGCATTGTTTCATCTTTCATCTTTCCGCATTGTTTCATCTTTCATCTTTCCGCATTGTTTCATCTTTCATCTTTCCGCATTGTTTCATCTTTCATATTTCCGCATTGTTTCATCTTTCATCTTTCCGCATTGTTTCATCTTTCATCTTTCCGCATTCTTTCATCTTTCATCTTTCCGCATTGTTTCATCTTTCATCTTTCCGCATTGTTTCATCTTTCATCTTTCCGCATTGTTTCATCTTTCATCTTTCCGCATTGTTTCATCTTTCATCTTTCAGCATTGTTTCATCTTTCCGCATTGTTTCATCTTTCCGCATTGTTTCATCTTTCATCTTCCGCATTCTTTCATCTTTCATCTTTCCGTATTGTTTCATCTTTCATCTTTCCGCATTCTTTCATCTTTCATCTTTCCGCATTTGTTTCATCTTTCATCTTTCCGCATTGTTTCATCTTTCATCTTTCCGCATTGTTTCATCTTTCATCTTTCCGCATTGTTTCATCTTTCCGCATTGTTTCATCTTTCCGCATTGTTTCATCTTTCCGCATTGTTTCATCTTTCCGCATTGTTTCATCTTTCATCTTCCGCATTCTTTCATCTTTCATCTTTCCGCATTGTTTCATCTTTCCGCATTGTTTCTTCTTTCATCTTTCCGCATTGTTTCATCTTTCATCTTTCCGCATTGTTTCATCTTTCATCTTTCCGCATTGTTTCATCTTTAATCTTTCCGCATTGTTTCATCTTTCATATTTCCGCATTGTTTCATCTTTCATCTTTCCGCATTGTTTCATCTTTCATCTTTCCGCATTGTTTCATCTTTCATCTTTCCGCATTGTTTCATCTTTCATCTTTCCGCATTGTTTCATCTTTCATCTTTCCGCATTGTTTCATCTTTCATCTTTCCGCATTGTTTCATCTTTCATCTTTCCGCATTGTTTCATCTTTCATCTTTCCGCATTGTTTCATCTTTCATCTTTCCGCATTGTTTCATCTTTCATCTTTCCGCATTCTTTCATCTTTCCGCATTGTTTCATCTTTCATCTTCCGCATTCTTTCATCTTTCATCTTTCCGCATTGTTTCATCTTTCATCTTTCCGCATTGTTTCATCTTTCATCTTTCCGCATTGTTTCATCTTCCATCTTTCCGCATTATTTCATATTTCATCTTTCCGCATTGTTTCATCTTTCCGCATTGTTTCATCTTTCCGCATTGTTTCATCTTTCCGCATTGTTTCATCTTTCCGCATTGTTTCATCTTTCCGCATTGTTTCATCTTTCCGCATTGTTTCATCTTTCCGCATTGTTTCATCTTTCATCTTTCCGCATTGTTTCATCTTTCCGCATTGTTTCATCTTTCATCTTTCCGCATTGTTTCATCTTTCATCTTTCCGCATTGTTTCATCTTTCATCTTTCCGCATTGTTTCATCTTTAATCTTTCCGCATTGTTTCATCTTTCATATTTCCGCATTCTTTCATCTTTCATCTTTCCGCATTGTTTCATCTTTCATCTTTCCGCATTGTTTCATCTTTCATCTTCCGCATTCTTTCATCTTTCATCTTTCCGCATTGTTTCATCTTTCATCTTTCCGCATTTTTTCATCTTTCATCTTTCCGCATTGTTTCATCATTCATCATTCCGCATTTTTTCATCTTTCATCTTTCCGCATTGTTTCATCTTTCATCTTTCCGCATTGTTTCATCTTTCATCTTTCCGCATTGTTTCATCTTTCCGCATTGTTTCATCTTTCCGCATTGTTTCATCTTTCATCTTTCCGCATTGTTTCATCTTTCATCTTTCCGCATTCTTTCATCTTTCCGCATTGTTTCATCTTTCATCTTCCGCATTCTTTCATCTTTCATCTTTCCGCATTGTTTCATCTTTCATCTTTCCGCATTGTTTCATCTTTCATCTTTCCGCATTCTTTCATCTTTCCGCATTGTTTCATCTTTCATCTTCCGCATTCTTTCATCTTTCATCTTTCCGCATTGTTTCATCTTTCATCTTTCCGCATTGTTTCATCTTTCATCTTTCCGCATTGTTTCATCTTTCATCTTTCCGCATTATTTCATCTTTCATCTTTCCGCATTGTTTCATCTTTCATCTTTCCGCATTGTTTCATCTTTCATCTTTCCGCATTGTTTCATCTTTCATCTTTCCGCATTGTTTCATCTTTCATCTTTCCGCATTGTTTCATCTTTCATCTTTCCGCATTGTTTCATCTTTCATCTTTCCGCATTCTTTCATCTTTCCGCATTGTTTCATCTTTCATCTTTCCGCATTCTTTCATCTTTCCGCATTGTTTCATCTTTCATCTTCCGCATTCTTTCATCTTTCATCTTTCCGCATTGTTTCATCTTTCATCTTTCCGCATTGTTTCATCTTTCATCTTTCCGCATTGTTTCATCTTTAATCTTTCCGCATTGTTTCATCTTTCATATTTCCGCATTCTTTCATCTTTCATCTTTCCGCATTGTTTCATCTTTCATCTTTCCGCATTGTTTCATCTTTCATCTTTCCGCATTGTTTCATCTTTCATCTTTCCGCATTGTTTCATCTTTCATCTTTCCGCATTCTTTCATCTTTCCGCATTGTTTCATCTTTAATCTTTCCGCATTGTTTCATCTTTCATCTTTCCGCATTGTTTCATCTTTCATCTTTCCGCATTGTTTCATCTTTCATCTTTCCGCATTGTTTCATCTTTCATCTTCCCGCATTGTTTCATCTTTCATCTTTCCGCATTGTTTCATCTTTCATCTTTCCGCATTGTTTCATCTTTCATCTTCCGCATTCTTTCATCTTTCATCTTTCCGCATTGTTTCATCTTTCATCTTTCCGCATTGTTTCATCCTTCTTCTTTCCGCATTCTTTCATCTTTCATCTTTCCGCATTGTTTCATCTTTCATCTTTCCGCATTGTTTCATCTTTCAACTTTCCGCATTGTTTCATCTTTCATCTTTCCGCATTTTTTCATCTTTCATCTTTCCACATTGTTTCATCTTTTATCTTTCCGCATTGTTTCTTCTTTCATCTTTCCGCATTGTTTCATCTTTCATCTTTCCGCATTGTTTCATCTTTCATCTTTCCGCATTGTTTCATCTTTCCGCATTGTTTCATCTTTCCGAATTGTTTCATCTTTCCGCATTGTTTCATCTTTCCGCATTGTTTCATCTTTCCGCATTGTTTCATCTTTCCGCATTGTTTCATCTTTCCGCATTGTTTCATCTTTCCGCATTGTTTCATCTTTCATCTTTCCGCATTGTTTCATCTTTCATCTTTCCTCATTGTTTCATCTTTCATCTTTCCGCATTGTTTCATCTTTCATATTTCCGCATTGTTTCATCTTTCATCTTTCCGCATTGTTTCATCTTTCATCTTTCCGCATTCTTTCATCTTTCATCTTTCCGCATTGTTTCATCTTTCATCTTTCCGCATTGTTTCATCTTTCATCTTTCCGCATTGTTTCATCTTTCATCTTTCCGCATTGTTTCATCTTTCATCTTTCAGCATTGTTTCATCTTTCCGCATTGTTTCATCTTTCCGCATTGTTTCATCTTTCATCTTCCGCATTCTTTCATCTTTCATCTTTCCGTATTGTTTCATCTTTCATCTTTCCGCATTTTTTCATCTTTCATCTTTCCGCATTGTTTCATCTTTCATCTTTCCGCATTTTTTCATCTTTCATCTTTCCGCATTGTTTCATCTTTCATCTTTCCGCATTGTTTCATCTTTCATCTTTCCGCATTGTTTCATCTTTCCGCATTGTTTCATCTTTCATCTTCCGCATTCTTTCATCTTTCATCTTTCCGCATTGTTTCATCTTTCATCTTTCCGCATTTTTTCATCTTTCATCTTTCCGCATTGTTTCATCTTTAATCTTTCCGCATTGTTTCATCTTTCATCTTTCCGCATTGTTTCATCTTTCATCTTTCCGCATTGTTTCATCTTTCATCTTTCCGCATTCTTTCATCTTTCATCTTTCCGCATTGTTTCATCTTTCATCTTTCCGCATTGTTTCATCTTTCATCTTTCCGCATTGTTTCATCTTTCATCTTTCCGCATTGTTTCATCTTTCCGCATTGTTTCATCTTTCATCTTCCGCATTCTTTCATCTTTCATCTTTCCGCATTGTTTCATCTTTCATCTTTCCGCATTCTTTCATCTTTCATCTTTCCGCATTGTTTCATCTTTCCGCATTGTTTCATCTTTCCGCATTGTTTCATCTTTCATCTTCCGCATTCTTTCATCTTTCATCTTTCCGCATTGTTTCATCTTTCATCTTTCCGCATTGTTTCATCTTTCATCTTTCCGCATTGTTTCATCTTTCATCTTTCCGCATTGTTTCATCTTTCATCTTTCCGCATTCTTTCATCTTTCCGCATTGTTTCATCTTTCATCTTCCGCATTCTTTCATCTTTCATCTTTCCGCATTGTTTCATCTTTCATCTTTCCGCATTGTTTCATCTTTCATCTTTCCGCATTGTTTCATCTTTCATCTTTCCGCATTATTTCATCTTTCATCTTTCCGCATAGTTTCATCTTTCCGCATTGTTTCATCTTTCATCTTTCCGCATTGTTTCATCTTTCCGCATTGTTTCATCTTTCCGCATTGTTTCATCTTTCATCTTTCCGCATTGTTTCATCTTTCCGCATTGTTTCATCTTTCATCTTTCCGCATTGTTTCATCTTTCATCTTTCCGCATTGTTTCATCTTTCATCTTTCCGCATTGTTTCATCTTTAATCTTTCCGCATTGTTTCATCTTTCATATTTCCGCATTCTTACATCTTTCATCTTTCCGCATTGTTTCATCTTTCATCTTTCCGCATTGTTTCATCTTTCATCTTCCGCATTCTTTCATCTTTCATCTTTCCGCATTGTTTCATCTTTCATCTTTCCGCATTTTTTCATCTTTCATCTTTCCGCATTATTTCATCTTTCATCTTTCCGCATTTTTTCATCTTTCATCTTTCCGCATTGTTTCATCTTTCATCTTTCCGCATTGTTTCATCTTTCCGCATTGTTTCATCTTTCCGCATTGTTTCATCTTTCCGCATTGTTTCATCTTTCCGCATTGTTTCATCTTTCCGCATTGTTTCATCTTTCCGCATTGTTTCATCTTTCATCTTTCCGCATTGTTTCATCTTTCATCTTTCCGCATTGTTTCATCTTTCCGCATTGTTTCATCTTTCATCTTCCGCATTCTTTCATCTTTCATCTTTCCGCATTGTTTCATCTTTCATCTTTCCGCATTTTTTCATCTTTCATCTTTCCGCATTGTTTCATCTTTAATCTTTCCGCATTGTTTCATCTTTCATCTTTCCGCATTGTTTCATCTTTCATCTTTCCGCATTGTTTCATCTTTCATCTTTCCGCATTGTTTCATCTTTCCGCATTGTTTCATCTTTCATCTTCCGCATTCTTTCATCTTTCATCTTTCCGCATTGTTTCATCTTTCATCTTTCCGCATTGTTTCATCTTTCATCTTTCCGCATTGTTTCATCTTTCATCTTTCCTCATTTTTTCATCTTTCATCTTTCCGCATTGTTTCATCTTTCATCTTTCCGCATTGTTTCATCTTTCATCTTTCCGCATTGTTTCATCTTTCCGCATTGTTTCATCTTTCATCCTCCGCATTCTTTCATCTTTCATCTTTCCGCATTGTTTCATCTTTCATCTTTCCGCATTTTTCATCTTTCATCTTTCCGCATTGTTTCATCTTTCATCTTTCCGCATTGTTTCATCTTTCATCTTTCCGCATTGTTTCATCTTTCATCTTTTCGCATTGTTTCATCTTTCATCTTTCCGCATTGTTTCATCTTTCATCTTTCCGCATTGTTTCATCTTTCATCTTTCCGCATTGTTTCATCTTTCATCTTTCCGCATTGTTTCATCTTTCATCTTTCCGCATTGTTTCATCTTTCCGCATTGTTTCATCTTTCATCTTTCCGCATTGTTTCATCCTTCATCTTTCCGCATTGTTTCATCTTTCATCTTTCCGCATTGTTTCATCTTTCATCTTCCCGCATTGTTTAATCTTTCATCTTTCCGCATTGTTTCATCTTTCATCTTTCCGCATTGTTTCATCTTTCATCTTCCGCATTCTTTCATCTTTCATCTTTCCGCATTGTTTCATCTTTCATCTTTCCGCATTTTTTCATCTTACATCTTTCCGCATTGTTTCATCTTTTATCTTTCCGCATTGTTTCATCTTTCATCTTTCCGCATTGTTTCATCTTTCATCTTTCCGCATTGTTTCATCCTTCATCTTTCCGCATTCTTTCATCTTTCATCTTTCCGCATTGTTTCATCTTTCATCTTTCCGCATTGTTTCATCTTTCAACTTTCCGCATTGTTTCATCTTTCATCTTTCCGCATTTTTTCATCTTTCATCTTTCCGCATTGTTTCATCTTTTATCTTTCCGCATTGTTTCATCTTTCATCTTTCCGCATTGTTTCATCTTTCCGCATTGTTTCATCTTTCCGCATTGTTTCATCTTTCCGCATTGTTTCATCTTTCCGCATTGTTTCATCTTTCCGCATTGTTTCATCTTTCCGCATTGTTTCATCTTTCCGCATTGTTTCATCTTTCCGCATTGTTTCATCTTTCCGCATTGTTTCATCTTTCCGCATTGTTTCATCTTTCCGCATTGTTTCATCTTTCCGCATTGTTTCATCTTTCCGCATTGTTTCATCTTTCCGCATTGTTTCATCTTTCCGCATTGTTTCATCTTTCCGCATTGTTTCATCTTTCCGCATTGTTTCATCTTTCATCTTTCCGCATTGTTTCATCTTTCATCTTTCCGCATTGTTTCATCTTTCCGCATTGTATCATCTTTCATCTTTCCGCATTGTTTCATCTTTCATCTTTCCGCATTTTTTCATCTTTCATCTTTCCGCATTGTTTCATCTTTCATCTTTCCGCATTGTTTCATCTTTCCGCATTGTTTCATCTTTCCGCATTGTTTCATCTTTCATCTTTCCGCATTGTTTCATCTTTCATCTTTCCGCATTGTTTCATCTTTCAGCTTTCCGCATTGTTTCATCTTTCATATTTCCGCATTGTTTCATCTTTCATCTTTCCGCATTTTTTCATCTTTCATCTTTCCGCATTGTTTCATCTTTCATCTTTCCGCATTGTTTCATCTTTCATCTTTCCGCATTCTTTCATCTTTCATCTTTCCGCATTCTTTCATCTTTCATCTTTCCGCATTGTTTCATCTTTCATCTTTCCGCATTGTTTCATCTTTCATCTTTCCGCATTCTTTCATCTTTCATCTTTCCGCATTGTTTCATCTTTCATCTTTCCGCATTGTTTCATCTTTCATCTTTCCACATTGTTTCATCTTTCCGCATTGTTTCATCTTTCATCTTCCGCATTCTTTCATCTTTCATCTTTCCGCATTGTTTCATCTTTCATCTTTTCGCATTGTTTCATCTTTCATCTTTCCGCATTCTTTCATCTTTCATCTTTCCGCATTGTTTCATCTTTCATCTTTCCGCATTGTTTCATCTTTCATCTTTCCGCATTGTTTCATCTTTCATCTTTCCGCATTGTTTCATCTTTCATCTTTCCGCATTGTTTCATCTTTCCGCATTGTTTCATCTTTCATCCTCCGCATTCTTTCATCTTTCATCTTTCCGCATTGTTTCATCTTTCATCTTTCCGCATTTTTCATCTTTCATCTTTCCGCATTGTTTCATCTTTCATCTTTCCGCATTGTTTCATCTTTCATCTTTCCGCATTGTTTCATCTTTCATCTTTCCGCATTGTTTCATCTTTCATCTTTCCGCATTGTTTCATCTTTCATCTTTCCGCATTGTTTCATCTTTCATCTTTCCGCATTGTTTCATCTTTCATCTTTCCGCATTGTTTCATCTTTCATCTTTCCGCATTGTTTCATCTTTCCGCATTGTTTCATCTTTCATCTTTCCGCATTGTTTCATCTTTCATCTTTCCGCATTGTTTCATCTTTCATCTTTCCGCATTGTTTCATCTTTCATCTTCCCGCATTGTTTCATCTTTCATCTTTCCGCATTGTTTCATCTTTCATCTTTCCGCATTGTTTCATCTTTCATCTTCCGCATTCTTTCATCTTTCATCTTTCCGCATTGTTTCATCTTTCATCTTTCCGCATTTTTTCATCTTACATCTTTCCGCATTGTTTCATCTTTTATCTTTCCGCATTGTTTCATCTTTCATCTTTCCGCATTGTTTCATCTTTCATCTTTCCGCATTGTTTCATCCTTCATCTTTCCGCATTCTTTCATCTTTCATCTTTCCGCATTTTTTCATCTTTCATCTTTCCGCATTGTTTCATCTTTTATCTTTCCGCATTGTTTCATCTTTCATCTTTCCGCATTGTTTCATCTTTCCGCATTGTTTCATCTTTCCGCATTGTTTCATCTTTCCGCATTGTTTCATCTTTCCGCATTGTTTCATCTTTCCGCATTGTTTCATCTTTCCGCATTGTTTCATCTTTCCGCATTGTTTCATCTTTCCGCATTGTTTCATCTTTCCGCATTGTTTCATCTTTCCGCATTGTTTCATCTTTCCGCATTGTTTCATCTTTCCGCATTGTTTCATCTTTCCGCATTGTTTCATCTTTCCGCATTGTTTCATCTTTCCGCATTGTTTCATCTTTCCGCATTATTTCATCTTTCCGCATTGTTTCATCTTTCATCTTTCCGCATTGTTTCATCTTTCATCTTTCCGCATTGTTTCATCTTTCCGCATTGTTTCATCTTTCCGCATTGTTTCATCTTTCATCTTTCCGCATTGTTTCATCTTTCATCTTTCCGCATTCTTTCATCTTTCATCTTTCCGCATTGTTTCATCTTTCCTCTTTCCGCATTGTTTCATCTTTCATCTTTCCGCATTGTTTCATCTTTCATCTTTCCGCATTGTTTCATCTTTCCGCATTGTTTCATCTTTCATCTTCCGCATTCTTTCATCTTTCATCTTTCCGCATTGTTTCATCTTTCATCTTTCCGCATTGTTTCATCTTTCATCTTTCCGCATTGTTTCATCTTTCATCTTTCCTCATTTTTTCATCTTTCATCTTTCCGCATTGTTTCATCTTTCATCTTTCCGCATTGTTTCATCTTTCATCTTTCCGCATTGTTTCATCTTTCCGCATTGTTTCATCTTTCATCCTCCGCATTCTTTCATCTTTCATCTTTCCGCATTGTTTCATCTTTCATCTTTCCGCATTTTTCATCTTTCATCTTTCCGCATTGTTTCATCTTTCATCTTTCCGCATTGTTTCATCTTTCATCTTTCCGCATTGTTTCATCTTTCATCTTTCCGCATTGTTTCATCTTTCATCTTTCCGCATTGTTTCATCTTTCATCTTTCCGCATTGTTTCATCTTTCATCTTTCCGCATTGTTTCATCTTTCATCTTTCCGCATTGTTTCATCTTTCATCTTTCCGCATTGTTTCATCTTTCCGCATTGTTTCATCTTTCATCTTTCCGCATTGTTTCATCTTTCATCTTTCCGCATTGTTTCATCTTTCATCTTTCCGCATTGTTTCATCTTTCATCTTCCCGCATTGTTTCATCTTTCATCTTTCCGCATTGTTTCATCTTTCATCTTTCCGCATTGTTTCATCTTTCATCTTCCGCATTCTTTCATCTTTCATCTTTCCGCATTGTTTCATCTTTCATCTTTCCGCATTTTTTCATCTTACATCTTTCCGCATTGTTTCATCTTTTATCTTTCCGCATTGTTTCATCTTTCATCTTTCCGCATTGTTTCATCTTTCATCTTTCCGCATTGTTTCATCCTTCATCTTTCCGCATTCTTTCATCTTTCATCTTTCCGCATTGTTTCATCTTTCATCTTTCCGCATTGTTTCATCTTTCAACTTTCCGCATTGTTTCATCTTTCATCTTTCCGCATTTTTTCATCTTTCATCTTTCCGCATTGTTTCATCTTTTATCTTTCCGCATTGTTTCATCTTTCATCTTTCCGCATTGTTTCATCTTTCCGTATTGTTTCATCTTTCCGCATTGTTTCATCTTTCCGCATTGTTTCATCTTTCCGCATTGTTTCATCTTTCCGCATTGTTTCATCTTTCCGCATTGTTTCATCTTTCCGCATTGTTTCATCTTTCCGCATTGTTTCATCTTTCCGCATTGTTTCATCTTTCCGCATTGTTTCATCTTTCCGCATTGTTTCATCTTTCAGCATTGTTTCATCTTTCCGCATTGTTTCATCTTTCCGCATTGTTTCATCTTTCCGCATTGTTTCATCTTTCCGCATTGTTTCATCTTTCCGCATTGTTTCATCTTTCCGCATTGTTTCATCTTTCCGCATTGTTTCATCTTTCCGCATTGTTTCATCTTTCATCTTTCCGCATTGTTTCATCTTTCCGCATTGTATCATCTTTCATCTTTCCGCATTGTTTCATCTTTCATCTTTCCGCATTTTTTCATCTTTCATCTTTCCGCATTGTTTCATCTTTCATCTTTCCGCATTGTTTCATCTTTCCGCATTGTTTCATCTTTCCGCATTGTTTCATCTTTCATCTTTCCGCATTGTTTCATCTTTCATCTTTCCGCATTGTTTCATCTTTCAGCTTTCCGCATTGTTTCATCTTTCATATTTCCGCATTGTTTCATCTTTCATCTTTCCGCATTTTTTCATCTTTCATCTTTCCGCATTGTTTCATCTTTCATCTTTCCGCATTGTTTCATCTTTCATCTTTCCGCATTCTTTCATCTTTCATCTTTCCGCATTCTTTCATCTTTCATCTTTCCGCATTGTTTCATCTTTCATCTTTCCGCATTGTTTCATCTTTCATCTTTCCGCATTCTTTCATCTTTCATCTTTCCGCATTGTTTCATCTTTCATCTTTCCGCATTGTTTCATCTTTCATCTTTCCACATTGTTTCATCTTTCCGCATTGTTTCATCTTTCATCTTCCGCATTCTTTCATCTTTCATCTTTCCGCATTGTTTCATCTTTCATCTTTTCGCATTGTTTCATCTTTCATCTTTCCGCATTCTTTCATCTTTCATCTTTCCGCATTCTTTCATCTTTCATCTTTCCGCATTGTTTCATCTTTCATCTTTCCGCATTGTTTCATCTTTCATCTTTCCGCATTGTTTCATCTTTCATCTTTCCGCATTGTTTCATCTTTCATCTTTCCGCATTGTTTCATCTTTCCGCATTGTTTCATCTTTCATCCTCCGCATTCTTTCATCTTTCATCTTTCCGCATTGTTTCATCTTTCATCTTTCCGCATTTTTCATCTTTCATCTTTCCGCATTGTTTCATCTTTCATCTTTCCGCATTGTTTCATCTTTCATCTTTCCGCATTGTTTCATCTTTCATCTTTCCGCATTGTTTCATCTTTCATCTTTCCGCATTGTTTCATCTTTCATCTTTCCGCATTGTTTCATCTTTCATCTTTCCGCATTGTTTCATCTTTCATCTTTCCGCATTGTTTCATCTTTCATCTTTCCGCATTGTTTCATCTTTCCGCATTGTTTCATCTTTCATCTTTCCGCATTGTTTCATCTTTCATCTTTCCGCATTGTTTCATCTTTCATCTTTCCGCATTGTTTCATCTTTCATCTTCCCGCATTGTTTCATCTTTCATCTTTCCGCATTGTTTCATCTTTCATCTTTCCGCATTGTTTCATCTTTCATCTTCCGCATTCTTTCATCTTTCATCTTTCCGCATTGTTTCATCTTTCATCTTTCCGCATTTTTTCATCTTACATCTTTCCGCATTGTTTCATCTTTTATCTTTCCGCATTGTTTCATCTTTCATCTTTCCGCATTGATTCATCTTTCATCTTTCCGCATTGTTTCATCCTTCATCTTTCCGCATTCTTTCATCTTTCATCTTTCCGCATTGTTTCATCTTTCATCTTTCCGCATTGTTTCATCTTTCAACTTTCCGCATTGTTTCATCTTTCATCTTTCCGCATTTTTTCATCTTTCATCTTTCCGCATTGTTTCATCTTTTATCTTTCCGCATTGTTTCATCTTTCATCTTTCCGCATTGTTTCATCTTTCCGCATTGTTTCATCTTTCCGCATTGTTTCATCTTTCCGCATTGTTTCATCTTTCCGCATTGTTTCATCTTTCCGCATTGTTTCATCTTTCCGCATTGTTTCATCTTTCCGCATTGTTTCATCTTTCCGCATTGTTTCATCTTTCCGCATTGTTTCATCTTTCCGCATTGTTTCATCTTTCCGCATTGTTTCATCTTTCCGCATTGTTTCATCTTTCCGCATTGTTTCATCTTTCCGCATTGTTTCATCTTTCCGCATTGTTTCATCTTTCCGCATTGTTTCATCTTTCCGCATTGTTTCATCTTTCCGCATTGTTTCATCTTTCCGCATTGATTCATCTTTCCGCATTGTTTCATCTTTCCGCATTGTTTCATCTTTCCGCATTGTTTCATCTTTCCGCATTGTTTCATCTTTCCGCATTGTTTCATCTTTCCGCATTGTTTCATCTTTCATCTTTCCGCATTGTTTCATCTTTCATCTTTCCGCATTGTTTCATCTTTCCGCATTGTATCATCTTTCATCTTTCCGCATTGTTTCATCTTTCATCTTTCCGCATTTTTTCATCTTTCATCTTTCCGCATTGTTTCATCTTTCATCTTTCCGCATTGTTTCATCTTTCCGCATTGTTTCATCTTTCCGCATTGTTTCATCTTTCATCTTTCCGCATTGTTTCATCTTTCATCTTTCCGCATTGTTTCATCTTTCAGCTTTCCGCATTGTTTCATCTTTCATATTTCCGCATTGTTTCATCTTTCATCTTTCCGCATTTTTTCATCTTTCATCTTTCCGCATTGTTTCATCTTTCATCTTTCCGCATTGTTTCATCTTTCATCTTTCCGCATTCTTTCATCTTTCATCTTTCCGCATTCTTTCATCTTTCATCTTTCCGCATTGTTTCATCTTTCATCTTTCCGCATTGTTTCATCTTTCATCTTTCCGCATTCTTTCATCTTTCATCTTTCCGCATTGTTTCATCTTTCATCTTTCCGCATTGTTTCATCTTTCATCTTTCCACATTGTTTCATCTTTCCGCATTGTTTCATCTTTCATCTTCCGCATTCTTTCATCTTTCATCTTTCCGCATTGTTTCATCTTTCATCTTTTCGCATTGTTTCATCTTTCATCTTTCCGCATTCTTTCATCTTTCATCTTTCCGCATTCTTTCATCTTTCATCTTTCCGCATTGTTTCATCTTTCATCTTTCCGCATTGTTTCATCTTTCATCTTTCCGCATTCTTTCATATTTCATCTTTCCGCATTGTTTCATCTTTCCGCATTGTTTCATCTTCCCGCATTGTTTCATCTTTCATCTTTCCGCATTGTTTCATCTTTCATCTTTCCTCATTGTTTCATCTTTCCGCATTGTTTCATCTTTTATCTTCCGCATTCTTTCATCTTTCATCTTTCCGCATTGTTTCATCTTTCATCTTTCCGCATTTTTTCATCTTTCATCTTTCCGCATTGTTTCATCTTTCATCTTTCCGCATTGTTTCATCTTTCCGCATTGTTTCATCTTTCCGCATTGTTTCATCTTTCCGCATTGTTTCATCTTTCCGCATTGTTTCATCTTTCCGCATTGTTTCATCTTTCCGCATTGTTTCATCTTTCCGCATTGTTTCATCTTTCCGCATTGTTTCATCTTTCCGCATTGTTTCATCTTTCCGCATTGTTTCATCTTTCCGCATTGTTTCATCTTTCCGCATTGTTTCATCTTTCCGCATTGTTTCATCTTTCCGCATTGTTTCATCTTTCCGCATTGTTTCATCTTTCCGCATTGTTTCATCTTTCATCTTTCCGCATTGTTTCATCTTTCATCTTTCCGCATTGTTTCATCTTTCATCTTTCCGCATTGTTTCATCTTTCCGCATTGTATCATCTTTCATCTTTCCGCATTGTTTCATCTTTCATCTTTCCGCATTTTTTCATCTTTCATCTTTCCGCATTGTTTCATCTTTCATCTTTCCGCATTGTTTCATCTTTCCGCATTGTTTCATCTTTCCGCATTGTTTCATCTTTCATCTTTCCGCATTGTTTCATCTTTCATCTTTCCGCATTGTTTCATCTTTCAGCTTTCCGCATTGTTTCATCTTTCATATTTCCGCATTGTTTCATCTTTCATCTTTCCGCATTTTTTCATCTTTCATCTTTCCGCATTGTTTCATCTTTCATCTTTCCGCATTGTTTCATCTTTCATCTTTCCGCATTCTTTCATCTTTCATCTTTCCGCATTCTTTCATCTTTCATCTTTCCGCATTGTTTCATCTTTCATCTTTCCGCATTGTTTCATCTTTCATCTTTCCGCATTCTTTCATCTTTCATCTTTCCGCATTGTTTCATCTTTCATCTTTCCGCATTGTTTCATCTTTCATCTTTCCACATTGTTTCATCTTTCCGCATTGTTTCATCTTTCATCTTCCGCATTCTTTCATCTTTCATCTTTCCGCATTGTTTCATCTTTCATCTTTTCGCATTGTTTCATCTTTCATCTTTCCGCATTCTTTCATCTTTCATCTTTCCGCATTCTTTCATCTTTCATCTTTCCGCATTGTTTCATCTTTCATCTTTCCGCATTGTTTCATCTTTCATCTTTCCGCATTCTTTCATATTTCATCTTTCCGCATTGTTTCATCTTTCCGCATTGTTTCATCTTCCCGCATTGTTTCATCTTTCATCTTTCCGCATTGTTTCATCTTTCATCTTTCCTCATTGTTTCATCTTTCCGCATTGTTTCATCTTTTATCTTCCGCATTCTTTCATCTTTCATCTTTCCGCATTGTTTCATCTTTCATCTTTCCGCATTTTTTCATCTTTCATCTTTCCGCATTGTTTCATCTTTCATCTTTCCGCATTGTTTCATCTTTCCGCATTGTTTCATCTTTCCGCATTGTTTCATCTTTCCGCATTGTTTCATCTTTCCGCATTGTTTCATCTTTCCGCATTGTTTCATCTTTCCGCATTGTTTCATCTTTCCGCATTGTTTCATCTTTCCGCATTGTTTCATCTTTCCGCATTGTTTCATCTTTCCGCATTGTTTCATCTTTCCGCATTGTTTCATCTTTCCGCATTGTTTCATCTTTCCGCATTGTTTCATCTTTCCGCATTGTTTCATCTTTCCGCATTGTTTCATCTTTCCGCATTGTTTCATCTTTCATCTTTCCGCATTGTTTCATCTTTCATCTTTCCGCATTGTTTCATCTTTCATCTTTCCGCATTGTTTCATCTTTCCGCATTGTATCATCTTTCATCTTTCCGCATTGTTTCATCTTTCATCTTTCCGCATTTTTTCATCTTTCATCTTTCCGCATTGTTTCATCTTTCATCTTTCCGCATTGTTTCATCTTTCCGCATTGTTTCATCTTTCCGCATTGTTTCATCTTTCATCTTTCCGCATTGTTTCATCTTTCATCTTTCCGCATTGTTTCATCTTTCAGCTTTCCGCATTGTTTCATCTTTCATATTTCCGCATTGTTTCATCTTTCATCTTTCCGCATTTTTTCATCTTTCATCTTTCCGCATTGTTTCATCTTTCATCTTTCCGCATTGTTTCATCTTTCATCTTTCCGCATTCTTTCATCTTTCATCTTTCCGCATTCTTTCATCTTTCATCTTTCCGCATTGTTTCATCTTTCATCTTTCCGCATTGTTTCATCTTTCATCTTTCCGCATTCTTTCATCTTTCATCTTTCCGCATTGTTTCATCTTTCATCTTTCCGCATTGTTTCATCTTTCATCTTTCCACATTGTTTCATCGTTCCGCATTGTTTCATCTTTCATCTTCCGCATTCTTTCATCTTTCATCTTTCCGCATTGTTTCATCTTTCATCTTTTCGCATTGTTTCATCTTTCATCTTTCCGCATTCTTTCATCTTTCATCTTTCCGCATTCTTTCATCTTTCATCTTTCCGCATTGTTTCATCTTTCATCTTTCCGCATTGTTTCATCTTTCATCTTTCCGCATTGTTTCATCTTTCATCTTTCCGCATTGTTTCATCTTTCATCTTTCCGCATTGTTTCATCTTTCCGCATTGTTTCATCTTTCATCCTCCGCATTCTTTCATCTTTCATCTTTCCGCATTGTTTCATCTTTCATCTTTCCGCATTTTTCATCTTTCATCTTTCCGCATTGTTTCATCTTTCATCTTTCCGCATTGTTTCATCTTTCATCTTTCCGCATTGTTTCATCTTTCATCTTTCCGCATTGTTTCATCTTTCATCTTTCCGCATTGTTTCATCTTTCATCTTTCCGCATTGTTTCATCTTTCATCTTTCCGCATTGTTTCATCTTTCATCTTTCCGCATTGTTTCATCTTTCATCTTTCCGCATTGTTTCATCTTTCCGCATTGTTTCATCTTTCATCTTTCCGCATTGTTTCATCTTTCATCTTTCCGCATTGTTTCATCTTTCATCTTTCCGCATTGTTTCATCTTTCATCTTCCCGCATTGTTTCATCTTTCATCTTTCCGCATTGTTTCATCTTTCATCTTTCCGCATTGTTTCATCTTTCATCTTCCGCATTCTTTCATCTTTCATCTTTCCGCATTGTTTCATCTTTCATCTTTCCGCATTTTTTCATCTTACATCTTTCCGCATTGTTTCATCTTTTATCTTTCCGCATTGTTTCATCTTTCATCTTTCCGCATTGTTTCATCTTTCATCTTTCCGCATTGTTTCATCCTTCATCTTTCCGCATTCTTTCATCTTTCATCTTTCCGCATTGTTTCATCTTTCATCTTTCCGCATTGTTTCATCTTTCAACTTTCCGCATTGTTTCATCTTTCATCTTTCCGCATTTTTTCATCTTTCATCTTTCCGCATTGTTTCATCTTTTATCTTTCCGCATTGTTTCATCTTTCATCTTTCCGCATTGTTTCATCTTTCCGCATTGTTTCATCTTTCCGCATTGTTTCATCTTTCCGCATTGTTTCATCTTTCCGCATTGTTTCATCTTTCCGCATTGTTTCATCTTTCCGCATTGTTTCATCTTTCCGCATTGTTTCATCTTTCCGCATTGTTTCATCTTTCCGCATTGTTTCATCTTTCCGCATTGTTTCATCTTTCCGCATTGTTTCATCTTTCCGCATTGTTTCATCTTTCCGCATTGTTTCATCTTTCCGCATTGTTTCATCTTTCATCTTTCCGCATTGTTTCATCTTTCATCTTTCCGCATTGTTTCATCTTTCCGCATTGTATCATCTTTCATCTTTCCGCATTGTTTCATCTTTCATCTTTCCGCATTTTTTCATCTTTCATCTTTCCGCATTGTTTCATCTTTCATCTTTCCGCATTGTTTCATCTTTCATCTTTCCGCATTGTTTCATCTTTCATCTTTCCGCATTGTTTCATCTTTCCGCATTGTTTCATCTTTCATCTTCCGCATTCTTTCATCTTTCATCTTTCCGCATTGTTTCATCTTTCATCTTTCCGCATTGTTTCATCTTTCATCTTCCGCATTCTTTCATCTTTCATCTTTCCGCATTGTTTCATCTTTAATCTTTCCGCATTGTTTCATCTTTCATATTTCCGCATTCTTTCATCTTTCATCTTTCCGCATTGTTTCATCTTTCATCTTTCCGCATTGTTTCATCTTTCATCTTCCGCATTCTTTCATCTTTCATCTTTCCGCATTGTTTCATCTTTCATCTTTCCGCATTTTTTCATCTTTCATCTTTCCGCATTATTTCATCTTTCATCTTTCCGCATTTTTTCATCTTTCATCTTTCCGCATTGTTTCATCTTTCATCTTTCCGCATTGTTTCATCTTTCCGCATTGTTTCATCTTTCCGCATTGTTTCATCTTTCCGCATTGTTTCATCTTTCCGCATTGTTTCATCTTTCCGCATTGTTTCATCTTTCCGCATTGTTTCATCTTTCCGCATTGTTTCATCTTTCCGCATTGTTTCATCTTTCATCTTTCCGCATTGTTTCATCTTTCATCTTTCCGCATTGTTTCATCTTTCCGCATTGTTTCACCTTTCCGCATTGTTTCATCTTTCCGCATTGTTTCATCTTTCATCTTTCCGCATTGTTTCATCTTTCATCTTTCCGCATTCTTTCATCTTTCATCTTTCCGCATTGTTTCATCTTTCCTCTTTCCGCATTGTTTCATCTTTCATCTTTCCGCATTGTTTCATCTTTCATCTTTCCGCATTGTTTCATCTTTCCGCATTGTTTCATCTTTCATCTTCCGCATTCTTTCATCTTTCATCTTTCCGCATTGTTTCATCTTTCATCTTTCCGCATTGTTTCATCTTTCATCTTTCCGCATTGTTTCATCTTTCATCTTTCCTCATTTTTTCATCTTTCATCTTTCCGCATTGTTTCATCTTTCATCTTTCCGCATTGTTTCATCTTTCATCTTTCCGCATTGTTTCATCTTTCCGCATTGTTTCATCTTTCATCCTCCGCATTCTTTCATCTTTCATCTTTCCGCATTGTTTCATCTTTCATCTTTCCGCATTTTTCATCTTTCATCTTTCCGCATTGTTTCATCTTTCATCTTTCCGCATTGTTTCATCTTTCATCTTTCCGCATTGTTTCATCTTTCATCTTTCCGCATTGTTTCATCTTTCATCTTTCCGCATTGTTTCATCTTTCATCTTTCCGCATTGTTTCATCTTTCATCTTTCCGCATTGTTTCATCTTTCATCTTTCCGCATTGTTTCATCTTTCATCTTTCCGCATTGTTTCATCTTTCCGCATTGTTTCATCTTTCATCTTTCCGCATTGTTTCATCTTTCATCTTTCCGCATTGTTTCATCTTTCATCTTTCCGCATTGTTTCATCTTTCATCTTCCCGCATTGTTTCATCTTTCATCTTTCCGCATTGTTTCATCTTTCATCTTTCCGCATTGTTTCATCTTTCATCTTCCGCATTCTTTCATCTTTCATCTTTCCGCATTGTTTCATCTTTCATCTTTCCGCATTTTTTCATCTTACATCTTTCCGCATTGTTTCATCTTTTATCTTTCCGCATTGTTTCATCTTTCATCTTTCCGCATTGTTTCATCTTTCATCTTTCCGCATTGTTTCATCCTTCATCTTTCCGCATTCTTTCATCTTTCATCTTTCCGCATTGTTTCATCTTTCATCTTTCCGCATTGTTTCATCTTTCAACTTTCCGCATTGTTTCATCTTTCATCTTTCCGCATTTTTTCATCTTTCATCTTTCCGCATTGTTTCATCTTTTATCTTTCCGCATTGTTTCATCTTACATCTTTCCGCATTGTTTCAACTTTCCGCATTGTTTCATCTTTCCGCATTGTTTCATCTTTCCGCATTGTTTCATCTTTCCGCATTGTTTCATCTTTCCGCATTGTTTCATCTTTCCGCATTGTTTCATCTTTCCGCATTGTTTCATCTTTCCGCATTGTTTCATCTTTCCGCATTGTTTCATCTTTCCGCATTGTTTCATCTTTCCGCATTGTTTCATCTTTCAGCATTGTTTCATCTTTCCGCATTGTTTCATCTTTCCGCATTGTTTCATCTTTCCGCATTGTTTCATCTTTCCGCATTGTTTCATCTTTCCGCATTGTTTCATCTTTCCGCATTGTTTCATCTTTCCGCATTGTTTCATCTTTCCGCATTGTTTCATCTTTCATCTTTCCGCATTGTTTCATCTTTCATCTTTCCGCATTGTTTCATCTTTCCGCATTGTATCATCTTTCATCTTTCCGCATTGTTTCATCTTTCATCTTTCCGCATTTTTTCATCTTTCATCTTTCCGCATTGTTTCATCTTTCATCTTTCCGCATTGTTTCATCTTTCCGCATTGTTTCATCTTTCCGCATTGTTTCATCTTTCATCTTTCCGCATTGTTTCATCTTTCATCTTTCCGCATTGTTTCATCTTTCAGCTTTCCGCATTGTTTCATCTTTCATATTTCCGCATTGTTTCATCTTTCATCTTTCCGCATTTTTTCATCTTTCATCTTTCCGCATTGTTTCATCTTTCATCTTTCCGCATTGTTTCATCTTTCATCTTTCCGCATTCTTTCATCTTTCATCTTTCCGCATTCTTTCATCTTTCATCTTTCCGCATTGTTTCATCTTTCATCTTTCCGCATTGTTTCATCTTTCATCTTTCCGCATTCTTTCATCTTTCATCTTTCCGCATTGTTTCATCTTTCATCTTTCCGCATTGTTTCATCTTTCATCTTTCCACATTGTTTCATCTTTCCGCATTGTTTCATCTTTCATCTTCCGCATTCTTTCATCTTTCATCTTTCCGCATTGTTTCATCTTTCATCTTTTCGCATTGTTTCATCTTTCATCTTTCCGCATTCTTTCATCTTTCATCTTTCCGCATTCTTTCATCTTTCATCTTTCCGCATTGTTTCATCTTTCATCTTTCCGCATTGTTTCATCTTTCATCTTTCCGCATTGTTTCATCTTTCATCTTTCCGCATTGTTTCATCTTTCATCTTTCCGCATTGTTTCATCTTTCATCCTCCGCATTCTTTCATCTTTCATCTTTCCGCATTGTTTCATCTTTCATCTTTCCGCATTTTTCATCTTTCATCTTTCCGCATTGTTTCATCTTTCATCTTTCCGCATTGTTTCATCTTTCATCTTTCCGCATTGTTTCATCTTTCATCTTTCCGCATTGTTTCATCTTTCATCTTTCCGCATTGTTTCATCTTTCATCTTTCCGCATTGTTTCATCTTTCATCTTTCCGCATTGTTTCATCTTTCATCTTTCCGCATTGTTTCATCTTTCATCTTTCCGCATTGTTTCATCTTTCCGCATTGTTTCATCTTTCATCTTTCCGCATTGTTTCATCTTTCATCTTTCCGCATTGTTTCATCTTTCATCTTTCCGCATTGTTTCATCTTTCATCTTCCCGCATTGTTTCATCTTTCATCTTTCCGCATTGTTTCATCTTTCATCTTTCCGCATTGTTTCATCTTTCATCTTCCGCATTCTTTCATCTTTCATCTTTCCGCATTGTTTCATCTTTCATCTTTCCGCATTTTTTCATCTTACATCTTTCCGCATTGTTTCATCTTTTATCTTTCCGCATTGTTTCATCTTTCATCTTTCCGCATTGATTCATCTTTCATCTTTCCGCATTGTTTCATCCTTCATCTTTCCGCATTCTTTCATCTTTCATCTTTCCGCATTGTTTCATCTTTCATCTTTCCGCATTGTTTCATCTTTCAACTTTCCGCATTGTTTCATCTTTCATCTTTCCGCATTTTTTCATCTTTCATCTTTCCGCATTGTTTCATCTTTTATCTTTCCGCATTGTTTCATCTTTCATCTTTCCGCATTGTTTCATCTTTCCGCATTGTTTCATCTTTCCGCATTGTTTCATCTTTCCGCATTGTTTCATCTTTCCGCATTGTTTCATCTTTCCGCATTGTTTCATCTTTCCGCATTGTTTCATCTTTCCGCATTGTTTCATCTTTCCGCATTGTTTCATCTTTCCGCATTGTTTCATCTTTCCGCATTGTTTCATCTTTCCGCATTGTTTCATCTTTCCGCATTGTTTCATCTTTCCGCATTGTTTCATCTTTCCGCATTGTTTCATCTTTCCGCATTGTTTCATCTTTCCGCATTGTTTCATCTTTCCGCATTGTTTCATCTTTCCGCATTGATTCATCTTTCCGCATTGTTTCATCTTTCCGCATTGTTTCATCTTTCCGCATTGTTTCATCTTTCCGCATTGTTTCATCTTTCCGCATTGTTTCATCTTTCATCTTTCCGCATTGTTTCATCTTTCATCTTTCCGCATTGTTTCATCTTTCCGCATTGTATCATCTTTCATCTTTCCGCATTGTTTCATCTTTCATCTTTCCGCATTTTTTCATCTTTCATCTTTCCGCATTGTTTCATCTTTCATCTTTCCGCATTGTTTCATCTTTCCGCATTGTTTCATCTTTCCGCATTGTTTCATCTTTCATCTTTCCGCATTGTTTCATCTTTCATCTTTCCGCATTGTTTCATCTTTCATCTTTCCGCATTGTTTCATCTTTCATCTTTCCGCATTGTTTCATCTTTCCGCATTGTTTCATCTTTCATCTTTCCGCATTGTTTCATCTTTCATCTTTCCGCATTGTTTCATCTTTCATCTTTCCGCATTGTTTCATCTTTCATCTTTCCGCATTGTTTCATCTTTCCGCATTGTTTCATCTTTCCGCATTGTTTCATCTTTCCGCATTGTTTCATCTTTCCGCATTGTTTCATCTTTCCGCATTGTTTCATCTTTCCGCATTGTTTCATCTTTCCGCATTGTTTCATCTTTCCGCATTGTTTCATCTTTCCGCATTGTTTCATCTTTCCGCATTGTTTCATCTTTCCGCATTGTTTCATCTTTCCGCATTGTTTCATCTTTCCGCATTGTTTCATCTTTCCGCATTGTTTCATCTTTCCGCATTGTTTCATCTTTCCGCATTGTTTCATCTTTCCGCATTGATTCATCTTTCCGCATTGTTTCATCTTTCCGCATTGTTTCATCTTTCCGCATTGTTTCATCTTTCCGCATTGTTTCATCTTTCCGCATTGTTTCATCTTTCATCTTTCCGCATTGTTTCATCTTTCATCTTTCCGCATTGTTTCATCTTTCCGCATTGTATCATCTTTCATCTTTCCGCATTGTTTCATCTTTCATCTTTCCGCATTTTTTCATCTTTCATCTTTCCGCATTGTTTCATCTTTCATCTTTCCGCATTGTTTCATCTTTCCGCATTGTTTCATCTTTCCGCATTGTTTCATCTTTCATCTTTCCGCATTGTTTCATCTTTCATCTTTCCGCATTGTTTCATCTTTCATCTTTCCGCATTGTTTCATCTTTCATCTTTCCGCATTGTTTCATCTTTCCGCATTGTTTCATCTTTCCGCATTGTTTCATCTTTCCGCATTGTTTCATCTTTCCGCATTGTTTCATCTTTCCGCATTGTTTCATCTTTCCGCATTGTTTCATCTTTCCGCATTGTTTCATCTTTCCGCATTGATTCATCTTTCCGCATTGTTTCATCTTTCCGCATTGTTTCATCTTTCCGCATTGTTTCATCTTTCCGCATTGTTTCATCTTTCCGCATTGTTTCATCTTTCATCTTTCCGCATTGTTTCATCTTTCATCTTTCCGCATTGTTTCATCTTTCCGCATTGTATCATCTTTCATCTTTCCGCATTGTTTCATCTTTCATCTTTCCGCATTTTTTCATCTTTCATCTTTCCGCATTGTTTCATCTTTCATCTTTCCGCATTGTTTCATCTTTCCGCATTGTATCATCTTTCATCTTTCCGCATTGTTTCATCTTTCATCTTTCCGCATTTTTTCATCTTTCATCTTTCCGCATTGTTTCATCTTTCATCTTTCCGCATTGTTTCATCTTTCCGCATTGTTTCATCTTTCCGCATTGTTTCATCTTTCATCTTTCCGCATTGTTTCATCTTTCATCTTTCCGCATTGTTTCATCTTTCATCTTTCCGCATTGTTTCATCTTTCATCTTTCCGCATTGTTTCATCTTTCCGCATTGTTTCATCTTTCCGCATTGTTTCATCTTTCCGCATTGTTTCATCTTTCCGCATTGTTTCATCTTTCCGCATTGTTTCATCTTTCCGCATTGTTTCATCTTTCCGCATTGTTTCATCTTTCCGCATTGTTTCATCTTTCCGCATTGATTCATCTTTCCGCATTGTTTCATCTTTCCGCATTGTTTCATCTTTCCGCATTGTTTCATCTTTCCGCATTGTTTCATCTTTCCGCATTGTTTCATCTTTCATCTTTCCGCATTGTTTCATCTTTCATCTTTCCGCATTGTTTCATCTTTCCGCATTGTATCATCTTTCATCTTTCCGCATTGTTTCATCTTTCATCTTTCCGCATTTTTTCATCTTTCATCTTTCCGCATTGTTTCATCTTTCATCTTTCCGCATTGTTTCATCTTTCCGCATTTTTTCATCTTTCATCTTTCCGCATTGTTTCATCTTTCATCTTTCCGCATTGTTTCATCTTTCCGCATTGTTTCATCTTTCCGCATTGTTTCATCTTTCATCTTTCCGCATTGTTTCATCTTTCATCTTTCCGCATTGTTTCATCTTTCATCTTTCCGCATTGTTTCATCTTTCATCTTTCCGCATTGTTTCATCTTTCCGCATTGTTTCATCTTTCATCTTTCCGCATTGTTTCATCTTTCATCTTTCCGCATTGTTTCATCTTTCATCTTTCCGCATTGTTTCATCTTTCATCTTTCCGCATTGTTTCATCTTTCATCTTTCCGCATTGTTTCATCTTTCCGCATTGTTTCATCTTTCCGCATTGTTTCATCTTTCCGCATTGTTTCATCTTTCCGCATTGTTTCATCTTTCCGCATTGTTTCATCTTTCCGCATTGTTTCATCTTTCCGCATTGTTTCATCTTTCCGCATTGTTTCATCTTTCCGCATTGTTTCATCTTTCCGCATTGTTTCATCTTTCCGCATTGTTTCATCTTTCCGCATTGTTTCATCTTTCCGCATTGTTTCATCTTTCCGCATTGTTTCATCTTTCCGCATTGTTTCATCTTTCCGCATTGTTTCATCTTTCCGCATTGTTTCATCTTTCCGCATTGTTTCATCTTTCCGCATTGTTTCATCTTTCCGCATTGTTTCATCTTTCCGCATTGATTCATCTTTCCGCATTGTTTCATCTTTCCGCATTGTTTCATCTTTCCGCATTGTTTCATCTTTCCGCATTGTTTCATCTTTCCGCATTGTTTCATCTTTCATCTTTCCGCATTGTTTCATCTTTCATCTTTCCGCATTGTTTCATCTTTCCGCATTGTATCATCTTTCATCTTTCCGCATTGTTTCATCTTTCATCTTTCCGCATTTTTTCATCTTTCATCTTTCCGCATTGTTTCATCTTTCATCTTTCCGCATTGTTTCATCTTTCCGCATTGTTTCATCTTTCCGCATTGTTTCATCTTTCATCTTTCCGCATTGTTTCATCTTTCATCTTTCCGCATTGTTTCATCTTTCATCTTTCCGCATTGTTTCATCTTTCATCTTTCCGCATTGTTTCATCTTTCCGCATTGTTTCATCTTTCATCTTTCCGCATTGTTTCATCTTTCATCTTTCCGCATTGTTTCATCTTTCATCTTTCCGCATTGTTTCATCTTTCATCTTCCCGCATTGTTTCATCTTTCATCTTTCCGCATTGTTTCATCTTTCATCTTTCCGCATTGTTTCATCTTTCATCTTCCGCATTCTTTCATCTTTCATCTTTCCGCATTGTTTCATCTTTCATCTTTCCGCATTTTTTCATCTTACATCTTTCCGCATTGTTTCATCTTTTATCTTTCCGCATTGTTTCATCTTTCATCTTTCCGCATTGATTCATCTTTCATCTTTCCGCATTGTTTCATCCTTCATCTTTCCGCATTCTTTCATCTTTCATCTTTCCGCATTGTTTCATCTTTCATCTTTCCGCATTGTTTCATCTTTCAACTTTCCGCATTGTTTCATCTTTCATCTTTCCGCATTTTTTCATCTTTCATCTTTCCGCATTGTTTCATCTTTTATCTTTCCGCATTGTTTCATCTTTCATCTTTCCGCATTGTTTCATCTTTCCGCATTGTTTCATCTTTCCGCATTGTTTCATCTTTCCGCATTGTTTCATCTTTCCGCATTGTTTCATCTTTCCGCATTGTTTCATCTTTCCGCATTGTTTCATCTTTCCGCATTGTTTCATCTTTCCGCATTGTTTCATCTTTCCGCATTGTTTCATCTTTCCGCATTGTTTCATCTTTCCGCATTGTTTCATCTTTCCGCATTGTTTCATCTTTCCGCATTGTTTCATCTTTCCGCATTGTTTCATCTTTCCGCATTGTTTCATCTTTCCGCATTGTTTCATCTTTCCGCATTGTTTCATCTTTCCGCATTGTTTCATCTTTCCGCATTGTTTCATCTTTCCGCATTGATTCATCTTTCCGCATTGTTTCATCTTTCCGCATTGTTTCATCTTTCCGCATTGTTTCATCTTTCATCTTTCCGCATTGTTTCATCTTTCAACTTTCCGCATTGTTTCATCTTTCATCTTTCCGCATTTTTTCATCTTTCATCTTTCCGCATTGTTTCATCTTTTATCTTTCCGCATTGTTTCATCTTTCATCTTTCCGCATTGTTTCATCTTTCCGCATTGTTTCATCTTTCCGCATTGTTTCATCTTTCCGCATTGTTTCATCTTTCCGCATTGTTTCATCTTTCCGCATTGTTTCATCTTTCCGCATTGTTTCATCTTTCCGCATTGTTTCATCTTTCCGCATTGTTTCATCTTTCCGCATTGTTTCATCTTTCCGCATTGTTTCATCTTTCCGCATTGTTTCATCTTTCCGCATTGTTTCATCTTTCCGCATTGTTTCATCTTTCCGCATTGTTTCATCTTTCCGCATTGTTTCATCTTTCCGCATTGTTTCATCTTTCCGCATTGTTTCATCTTTCCGCATTGTTTCATCTTTCCGCATTGTTTCATCTTTCCGCATTGTTTCATCTTTCCGCATTGTTTCATCTTTCCGCATTGTTTCATCTTTCATCTTTCCGCATTGTTTCATCTTTCATCTTTCCGCATTGTTTCATCTTTCATCTTTCCGCATTGTTTCATCTTTCATCTTCCCGCATTGTTTCATCTTTCATCTTTCCGCATTGTTTCATCTTTCATCTTTCCGCATTGTTTCATCTTTCATCTTCCGCATTCTTTCATCTTTCATCTTTCCGCATTGTTTCATCTTTCATCTTTCCGCATTTTTTCATCTTACATCTTTCCGCATTGTTTCATCTTTTATCTTTCCGCATTGTTTCATCTTTCATCTTTCCGCATTGATTCATCTTTCATCTTTCCGCATTGTTTCATCCTTCATCTTTCCGCATTCTTTCATCTTTCATCTTTCCGCATTGTTTCATCTTTCATCTTTCCGCATTGTTTCATCTTTCAACTTTCAGCATTGTTTCATCTTTCATCTTTCCGCATTTTTTCATCTTTCATCTTTCCGCATTGTTTCATCTTTTATCTTTCCGCATTGTTTCATCTTTCATCTTTCCGCATTGTTTCATCTTTCCGCATTGTTTCATCTTTCCGCATTGTTTCATCTTTCCGCATTGTTTCATCTTTCCGCATTGTTTCATCTTTCCGCATTGTTTCATCTTTCCGCATTGTTTCATCTTTCCGCATTGTTTCATCTTTCCGCATTGTTTCATCTTTCCGCATCGTTTCATCTTTCCGCATTGTTTCATCTTTCCGCATTGTTTCATCTTTCCGCATTGTTTCATCTTTCCGCATTGTTTCATCTTTCCGCATTGTTTCATCTTTCCGCATTGTTTCATCTTTCCGCATTGTTTCATCTTTCCGCATTGTTTCATCTTTCCGCATTGTTTCATCTTTCCGCATTGTTTCATCTTTCCGCATTGATTCATCTTTCCGCATTGTTTCATCTTTCCGCATTGTTTCATCTTTCCGCATTGTTTCATCTTTCCGCATTGTTTCATCTTTCCGCATTGTTTCATCTTTCATCTTTCCGCATTGTTTCATCTTTCATCTTTCCGCATTGTTTCATCTTTCCGCATTGTATCATCTTTCATCTTTCCGCATTGTTTCATCTTTCATCTTTCCGCATTTTTTCATCTTTCATCTTTCCGCATTGTTTCATCTTTCATCTTTCCGCATTGTTTCATCTTTCCGCATTGTTTCATCTTTCCGCATTGTTTCATCTTTCATCTTTCCGCATTGTTTCATCTTTCATCTTTCCGCATTGTTTCATCTTTCAGCTTTCCGCATTGTTTCATCTTTCATATTTCCGCATTGTTTCATCTTTCATCTTTCCGCATTTTTTCATCTTTCATCTTTCCGCATTGTTTCATCTTTCATCTTTCCGCATTGTTTCATCTTTCATCTTTCCGCATTCTTTCATCTTTCATCTTTCCGCATTCTTTCATCTTTCATCTTTCCGCATTGTTTCATCTTTCATCTTTCCGCATTGTTTCATCTTTCATCTTTCCACATTGTTTCATCTTTCCGCATTGTTTCATCTTTCATCTTCCGCATTCTTTCATCTTTCATCTTTCCGCATTGTTTCATCTTTCATCTTTTCGCATTGTTTCATCTTTCATCTTTCCGCATTCTTTCATCTTTCATCTTTCCGCATTCTTTCATCTTTCATCTTTCCGCATTGTTTCATCTTTCATCTTTCCGCATTGTTTCATCTTTCATCTTTCCGCATTCTTTCATATTTCATCTTTCCGCATTGTTTCATCTTTCCGCATTGTTTCATCTTCCCGCATTGTTTCATCTTTCATCTTTCCGCATTGTTTCATCTTTCATCTTTCCTCATTGTTTCATCTTTCCGCATTGTTTCATCTTTTATCTTCCGCATTCTTTCATCTTTCATCTTTCCGCATTGTTTCATCTTTCATCTTTCCGCATTTTTTCATCTTTCATCTTTCCGCATTGTTTCATCTTTCATCTTTCCGCATTGTTTCATCTTTCCGCATTGTTTCATCTTTCCGCATTGTTTCATCTTTCCGCATTGTTTCATCTTTCCGCATTGTTTCATCTTTCCGCATTGTTTCATCTTTCCGCATTGTTTCATCTTTCCGCATTGTTTCATCTTTCCGCATTGTTTCATCTTACCGCATTGTTTCATCTTTCCGCATTGTTTCATCTTTCCGCATTGTTTCATCTTTCCGCATTGTTTCATCTTTCATCTTTCCGCATTGTTTCATCTTTCATCTTTCAGCATTGTTTCATCTTTCATCTTTCCGCATTGTTTCATCTTTCATCTTTCCGCATTGTTTCATCTTTCATCTTTCCGCATTCTTTCATCTTTCATCTTTCCGCATTGTTTCATCTTTCATCTTTCCGCATTGTTTCATCTTTCATCTTTCCGCATTGTTTCATCTTTCATCTTCCGCATTCTTTCATCTTTCATCTTTCCGCATTCTTTCATCTTTCATCTTTCCGCATTGTTTCATCTTTCATCTTTCCGCAATGTTTCATCTTTCATCTTTCCGCATTGTTTCATCTTTCATCTTCCGCATTCTTTCATCTTTCATCTTTCCGCATTGTTTCATCTTTCATCTTTCCGCATTTTTTCATCTTTCATCTTTCCGCATTGTTTCATCTTTCCGCATTGTTTCATCTTTCATCTTTCCGCATTGTTTCATCTTTCATCTTTCCGCATTTTTTCACCTTTTATCTTTCCGCATTGTTTCATCTTTCATCTTTCCGCATTGTTTCATCTTTCATCTTTCCGCATTCTTTCATCTTTCATCTTTCCGCATTGTTTCATCTTTCCGCATTGTTTCATCTTTCCGCATTGTTTCATCTTTCCGCATTGTTTCATCTTTCCGCATTGTTTCATCTTTCCGCATTGTTTCATCTTTCCGCATTGTTTCATCTTTCCGCATTGTTTCATCTTTCCGCATTGTTTCATCTTTCCGCATTGTTTCATCTTTCATCTTTCCGCATTGTTTCATCTTTCATCTTTCCGCATTGTTTCATCTTTCATCTTTCCGCATTGTTTCATCTTTCATCTTTCCGCATTGTTTCATCTTTCATCTTTCCGCATTGTTTCATCTTTCATCTTTCCGCATTTTTTCATCTTTCATCTTTCCGCATTGTTTCATCTTTCATCTTTCCGCATTGTTTCATCTTTCCGCATTGTTTCATCTTTCCGCATTGTTTCATCTTTCCGCATTGTTTCATCTTTCCGCATTGTTTCATCTTTCCGCATTGTTTCATCTTTCCGCATTGTTTCATCTTTCCGCATTGTTTCATCTTTCATCTTTCCGCATTGTTTCATCTTTCATCTTTCCGCATTGTTTCATCTTTCATCTTTCCGCATTGTTTCATCTTTCATCTTTCCGCATTGTTTCATCTTTCATCTTTCCGCATTGTTTCATCTTTCATCTTTCCGAATTGTTTCATCTTTCATCTTTCCGCATTGTTTCATCTTTCATCTTTCCGCATTGTTTCATCTTTCATCTTTCCGCATTGTTTCATCTTTCATCTTTCCGCATTCTTTCATCTTTCATCTTTCCGCATTGTTTCATCTTTCATCTTTCCGCATTGTTTCATCTTTCATCTTTCCGCATTGTTTCATCTTTCATCTTTTCGCATTGTTTCATCTTTCATCTTTCCGCATTCTTTCATCTTTCATCTTTCCGCATTCTTTCATCTTTCATCTTTCCGCATTGTTTCATCTTTCATCTTTCCGCATTGTTTCATCTTTCCGCATTGTTTCATCTTTCATATTTCATCTTTCCGCATTGTTTCATCTTTCCGCATTGTTTCATCTTCCCGCATTGTTTCATCTTTCATCTTTCCGCATTGTTTCATCTTTCATCTTTCCTCATTGTTTCATCTTTCCGCATTGTTTCATCTTTTATCTTCCGCATTCTTTCATCTTTCATCTTTCCGCATTGTTTCATCTTTCATCTTTCCGCATTTTTCCATCTTTCATCTTTCCGCATTGTTTCATCTTTCATCTTTCCGCATTGTTTCATCTTTCCGCATTGTTTCATCTTTCCGCATTGTTTCATCTTTCCGCATTGTTTCATCTTTCCGCATTGTTTCATCTTTCCGCATTGTTTCATCTTTCCGCATTGTTTCATCTTTCATCTTCCCGCATTGTTTCATCTTTCATCTTTCCGCATTGTTTCATCTTTCATCTTTCCGCATTGTTTCATCTTTCATCTTCCGCATTCTTTCATCTTTCATCTTTCCGCATTGTTTCATCTTTCATCTTTCCGCATTTTTTCATCTTACATCTTTCCGCATTGTTTCATCTTTTATCTTTCCGCATTGTTTCATCTTTCATCTTTCCGCATTGATTCATCTTTCATCTTTCCGCATTGTTTCATCCTTCATCTTTCCGCATTCTTTCATCTTTCATCTTTCCGCATTGTTTCATCTTTCATCTTTCCGCATTGTTTCATCTTTCAACTTTCCGCATTGTTTCATCTTTCATCTTTCCGCATTTTTTCATCTTTCATCTTTCCGCATTGTTTCATCTTTTATCTTTCCGCATTGTTTCATCTTTCATCTTTCCGCATTGTTTCATCTTTCCGCATTGTTTCATCTTTCCGCATTGTTTCATCTTTCCGCATTGTTTCATCTTTCCGCATTGTTTCATCTTTCCGCATTGTTTCATCTTTCCGCATTGTTTCATCTTTCCGCATTGTTTCATCTTTCCGCATTGTTTCATCTTTCCGCATTGTTTCATCTTTCCGCATTGTTTCATCTTTCCGCATTGTTTCATCTTTCCGCATTGTTTCATCTTTCCGCATTGTTTCATCTTTCCGCATTGTTTCATCTTTCCGCATTGTTTCATCTTTCCGCATTGTTTCATCTTTCCGCATTGTTTCATCTTTCCGCATTGTTTCATCTTTCCGCATTGATTCATCTTTCCGCATTGTTTCATCTTTCCGCATTGTTTCATCTTTCCGCATTGTTTCATCTTTCCGCATTGTTTCATCTTTCCGCATTGTTTCATCTTTCATCTTTCCGCATTGTTTCATCTTTCATCTTTCCGCATTGTTTCATCTTTCCGCATTGTATCATCTTTCATCTTTCCGCATTGTTTCATCTTTCATCTTTCCGCATTTTTTCATCTTTCATCTTTCCGCATTGTTTCATCTTTCATCTTTCCGCATTGTTTCATCTTTCCGCATTGTTTCATCTTTCCGCATTGTTTCATCTTTCATCTTTCCGCATTGTTTCATCTTTCATCTTTCCGCATTGTTTCATCTTTCAGCTTTCCGCATTGTTTCATCTTTCATATTTCCGCATTGTTTCATCTTTCATCTTTCCGCATTTTTTCATCTTTCATCTTTCCGCATTGTTTCATCTTTCATCTTTCCGCATTGTTTCATCTTTCATCTTTCCGCATTCTTTCATCTTTCATCTTTCCGCATTCTTTCATCTTTCATCTTTCCGCATTGTTTCATCTTTCATCTTTCCGCATTGTTTCATCTTTCATCTTTCCGCATTCTTTCATCTTTCATCTTTCCGCATTGTTTCATCTTTCATCTTTCCGCATTGTTTCATCTTTCATCTTTCCACATTGTTTCATCTTTCCGCATTGTTTCATCTTTCATCTTCCGCATTCTTTCATCTTTCATCTTTCCGCATTGTTTCATCTTTCATCTTTTCGCATTGTTTCATCTTTCATCTTTCCGCATTCTTTCATCTTTCATCTTTCCGCATTCTTTCATCTTTCATCTTTCCGCATTGTTTCATCTTTCATCTTTCCGCATTGTTTCATCTTTCATCTTTCCGCATTCTTTCATATTTCATCTTTCCGCATTGTTTCATCTTTCCGCATTGTTTCATCTTCCCGCATTGTTTCATCTTTCATCTTTCCGCATTGTTTCATCTTTCATCTTTCCTCATTGTTTCATCTTTCCGCATTGTTTCATCTTTTATCTTCCGCATTCTTTCATCTTTCATCTTTCCGCATTGTTTCATCTTTCATCTTTCCGCATTTTTTCATCTTTCATCTTTCCGCATTGTTTCATCTTTCATCTTTCCGCATTGTTTCATCTTTCCGCATTGTTTCATCTTTCCGCATTGTTTCATCTTTCCGCATTGTTTCATCTTTCCGCATTGTTTCATCTTTCCGCATTGTTTCATCTTTCCGCATTGTTTCATCTTTCCGCATTGTTTCATCTTTCCGCATTGTTTCATCTTACCGCATTGTTTCATCTTTCCGCATTGTTTCATCTTTCCGCATTGTTTCATCTTTCCGCATTGTTTCATCTTTCATCTTTCCGCATTGTTTCATCTTTCATCTTTCAGCATTGTTTCATCTTTCATCTTTCCGCATTGTTTCATCTTTCATCTTTCCGCATTGTTTCATCTTTCATCTTTCCGCATTCTTTCATCTTTCATCTTTCCGCATTGTTTCATCTTTCATCTTTCCGCATTGTTTCATCTTTCATCTTTCCGCATTGTTTCATCTTTCATCTTCCGCATTCTTTCATCTTTCATCTTTCCGCATTCTTTCATCTTTCATCTTTCCGCATTGTTTCATCTTTCATCTTTCCGCAATGTTTCATCTTTCATCTTTCCGCATTGTTTCATCTTTCATCTTCCGCATTCTTTCATCTTTCATCTTTCCGCATTGTTTCATCTTTCATCTTTCCGCATTTTTTCATCTTTCATCTTTCCGCATTGTTTCATCTTTCCGCATTGTTTCATCTTTCATCTTTCCGCATTGTTTCATCTTTCATCTTTCCGCATTTTTTCACCTTTTATCTTTCCGCATTGTTTCATCTTTCATCTTTCCGCATTGTTTCATCTTTCCGCATTGTTTCATCTTTCCGCATTGTTTCATCTTTCCGCATTGTTTCATCTTTCCGCATTGTTTCATCTTTCCGCATTGTTTCATCTTTCCGCATTGTTTCATCTTTCCGCATTGTTTCATCTTTCCGCATTGTTTCATCTTTCCGCATTGTTTCATCTTTCCGCATTGTTTCATCTTTCATCTTTCCGCATTGTTTCATCTTTCATCTTTCCGCATTGTTTCATCTTTCATCTTTCCGCATTGTTTCATCTTTCATCTTTCCGCATTGTTTCATCTTTCATCTTTCCGCATTGTTTCATCTTTCATCTTTCCGCATTTTTTCATCTTTCATCTTTCCGCATTGTTTCATCTTTCATCTTTCCGCATTGTTTCATCTTTCCGCATTGTTTCATCTTTCCGCATTGTTTCATCTTTCCGCATTGTTTCATCTTTCCGCATTGTTTCATCTTTCCGCATTGTTTCATCTTTCCGCATTGTTTCATCTTTCATCTTTCCGCATTGTTTCATCTTTCATCTTTCCGCATTGTTTCATCTTTCATCTTTCCGCATTGTTTCATCTTTCATCTTTCCGCATTGTTTCATCTTTCATCTTTCCGCATTGTTTCATCTTTCATCTTTCCGAATTGTTTCATCTTTCATCTTTCCGCATTGTTTCATCTTTCATCTTTCCGCATTGTTTCATCTTTCATCTTTCCGCATTGTTTCATCTTTCATCTTTCCGCATTCTTTCATCTTTCATCTTTCCGCATTGTTTCATCTTTCATCTTTCCGCATTGTTTCATCTTTCATCTTTCCGCATTGTTTCATCTTTCATCTTTTCGCATTGTTTCATCTTTCATCTTTCCGCATTCTTTCATCTTTCATCTTTCCGCATTCTTTCATCTTTCATCTTTCCGCATTGTTTCATCTTTCATCTTTCCGCATTGTTTCATCTTTCATCTTTCCGCATTCTTTCATATTTCATCTTTCCGCATTGTTTCATCTTTCCGCATTGTTTCATCTTTCCGCATTGTTTCATCTTTCATCTTTCCGCATTGTTTCATCTTTCATCTTTCCTCATTGTTTCATCTTTCCGCATTGTTTCATCTTTTATCTTCCGCATTCTTTCATCTTTCATCTTTCCGCATTGTTTCATCTTTCCGCATTGTTTCATCTTTCCGCATTGTTTCATCTTTCCGCATTGTTTCATCTTTCCGCATTGTTTCATCTTTCATCTTTCCGCATTGTTTCATCTTTCATCTTTCCGCATTGTTTCATCTTTCATCTTTCCGCATTGTTTCATCTTTCATCTTTCCGCATTGTTTCATCTTTCATCTTTCCGCATTGTTTCATCTTTCATCTTTCCGCATTTTTTCATCTTTCATCTTTCCGCATTGTTTCATCTTTCATCTTTCCGCATTGTTTCATCTTTCCGCATTGTTTCATCTTTCCGCATTGTTTCATCTTTCCGCATTGTTTCATCTTTCCGCATTGTTTCATCTTTCCGCATTGTTTCATCTTTCCGCATTGTTTCATCTTTCATCTTTCCGCATTGTTTCATCTTTCATCTTTCCGCATTGTTTCATCTTTCATCTTTCCGCATTGTTTCATCTTTCATCTTTCCGCATTGTTTCATCTTTCATCTTTCCGCATTGTTTCATCTTTCATCTTTCCGAATTGTTTCATCTTTCATCTTTCCGCATTGTTTCATCTTTCATCTTTCCGCATTGTTTCATCTTTCATCTTTCCGCATTGTTTCATCTTTCATCTTTCCGCATTCTTTCATCTTTCATCTTTCCGCATTGTTTCATCTTTCATCTTTCCGCATTGTTTCATCTTTCATCTTTCCGCATTGTTTCATCTTTCATCTTTTCGCATTGTTTCATCTTTCATCTTTCCGCATTGTTTCATCTTTCCGCATTGTTTCATCTTTCCGCATTGTTTCATCTTTCCGCATTGTTTCATCTTTCCGCATTGTTTCATCTTTCATCTTTCCGCATTGTTTCATCTTTCATCTTTCCGCATTGTTTCATCTTTCCGCATTGTTTCATCTTTCATCTTCCGCATTCTTTCATCTTTCATCTTTCCGCATTGTTTCATCTTTCATCTTTTCGCATTGTTTCATCTTTCATCTTTCCGCATTCTTTCATCTTTCATCTTTCCGCATTGTTTCATCTTTCCGCATTGTTTCATCTTTCCGCATTGTTTCATCTTTCCGCATTGTTTCATCTTTCCGCATTGTTTCATCTTTCATCTTTCCGCATTGTTTCATCTTTCCGCATTGTTTCATCTTTTATCTTCCGCATTCTTTCATCTTTCATCTTTCCGCATTGTTTCATCTTTCATCTTTTCGCATTTTTTCATCTTTCATCTTTCCGCATTGTTTCATCTTTCATCTTTCCGCATTGTTTCATCTTTCCGCATTGTTTCATCTTTCCGCATTGTTTCATCTTTCCGCATTGTTTCATCTTTCATCTTTCCGCATTGTTTCATCTTTCCGCATTGTTTCATCTTTCCTCATTGTTTCATCTTTCCGCATTGTTTCATCTTTTATCTTCCGCATTCTTTCATCTTTCATCTTTCCGCATTGTTTCATCTTTCATCTTTCCGCATTGTTTCATCTTTCCGCATTGTTTCATCTTTCATCTTTCAGCATTTTTTCATCTTTCATCTTTCCGCATTGTTTCATCTTTCATCTTTCCGCATTTTTTCATCTTTCATCTTTCCGCATTGTTTCATCTTTCATCTTTCCGCATTGTTTCATCTTTCATCTTTCCGCATTGTTTCATCTTTCATCTTCCGCATTCTTTCATCTTTCATCTTTCCGAATTATTTCATCTTTCATCTTTCCGCATTTTTTCATCTTTCATCTTTCCGCATTGTTTCATCTTTCATCTTTCCGCATTGTTTCATCTTTCATCTTTCCGCATTGTTTCATCTTTCATCTTTCCGCATTGTTTCATCTTTCATCTTTCCGAATTGTTTCATCTTTCATCTTTCCGCATTGTTTCATCTTTCATCTTTCCGCATTGTTTCATCTTTCATCTTTCCGCATTGTTTCATCTTTCATCTTTCCGCATTCTTTCATCTTTCATCTTTCCGCATTGTTTCATCTTTCATCTTTCCGCATTGTTTCATCTTTCATCTTTCCGCATTGTTTCATCTTTCATCTTTCCGCATTGTTTCATCTTTCATCTTTCCGCATTGTTTCATCTTTCCGCATTGTTTCATCTTTCATCTTCCGCATTCTTTCATCTTTCATCTTTCCGCATTGTTTCATCTTTCATCTTTTCGCATTGTTTCATCTTTCATCTTTCCGCATTCTTTCATCTTTCATCTTTCCGCATTCTTTCATCTTTCATCTTTCCGCATTGTTTCATCTTTCATATTTCCGCATTGTTTCATCCTTCATCTTTCCGCATTCTTTCATCTTTCATCTTTCCGCATTGTTTCATCTTTCATCTTTCCGCATTGTTTCATCTTTCAACTTTCCGCATTGTTTCATCTTTCATCTTTCCGCATTTTTTCATCTTTCATCTTTCCGCATTGTTTCATCTTTTATCTTTCCGCACTGTTTCATCTTTCATCTTTCCGCATTGTTTCATCTTTCCGCATTGTTTCATCTTTCCGCATTGTTTCATCTTTCCGCATTGTTTCATCTTTCCGCATTGTTTCATCTTTCCGCATTGTTTCATCTTTCCGCATTGTTTCATCTTTCCGCATTGTTTCATCTTTCCGCATTGTTTCATCTTTCCGCATTGTTTCATCTTTCCGCATTGTTTCATCTTTCAGCATTGTTTCATCTTTCCGCATTGTTTCATCTTTCCGCATTGTTTCATCTTTCCGCATTGTTTCATCTTTCCGCATTGTTTCATCTTTCCGCATTGTTTCATCTTTCCGCATTGTTTCATCTTTCCGCATTGTTTCATCTTTCCGCATTGTTTCATCTTTCCGCATTGTTTCATCTTTCCGCATTGTTTCATCTTTCATCTTTCCGCATTGTTTCATCTTTCATCTTTCCGCATTGTTTCATCTTTCCGCATTGTATCATCTTTCATCTTTCCGCATTGTTTCATCTTTCATCTTTCCGCATTTTTTCATCTTTCATCTTTCCGCATTGTTTCATCTTTCATCTTTCCGCATTGTTTCATCTTTCCGCATTGTTTCATCTTTCCGCATTGTTTCATCTTTCATCTTTCCGCATTGTTTCATCTTTCATCTCTCCGCATTGTTTCATCTTTCAGCTTTCCGCATTGTTTCATCTTTCATATTTCCGCATTGTTTCATCTTTCATCTTTCCGCATTTTTTCATCTTTCATCTTTCCGCATTGTTTCATCTTTCATCTTTCCGCATTGTTTCATCTTTCATCTTTCCGCATTCTTTCATCTTTCATCTTTCCGCATTCTTTCATCTTTCATCTTTCCGCATTGTTTCATCTTTCATCTTTCCGCATTGTTTCATCTTTCATCTTTCCGCATTCTTTCATCTTTCATCTTTCCGCATTGTTTCATCTTTCATCTTTCCGCATTGTTTCATCTTTCATCTTTCCACATTGTTTCATCTTTCCGCATTGTTTCATCTTTCATCTTCCGCATTCTTTCATCTTTCATCTTTCCGCATTGTTTCATCTTTCATCTTTTCGCATTGTTTCATCTTTCATCTTTCCGCATTCTTTCATCTTTCATCTTTCCGCATTGTTTCATCTTTCCGCATTGTTTCATCTTTCCGCATTGTTTCATCTTTCATCTTTCCGCATTGTTTCATCTTTCATCTTTCCTCATTGTTTCATCTTTCCGCATTGTTTCATCTTTTATCTTCCGCATTCTTTCATCTTTCATCTTTCCGCATTGTTTCATCTTTCATCTTTCCGCATTTTTCCATCTTTCATCTTTCCGCATTGTTTCATCTTTCATCTTTCCGCATTGTTTCATCTTTCCGCATTGTTTCATCTTTCCGCATTGTTTCATCTTTCCGCATTGTTTCATCTTTCCGCATTGTTTCATCTTTCATCTTTCCGCATTGTTTCATCTTTCATCTTTCCGCATTGTTTCATCTTTCCGCATTGTTTCATCTTTCATCTTCCGCATTCTTTCATCTTTCATCTTTCCGCATTGTTTCATCTTTCATCTTTTCGCATTGTTTCATCTTTCATCTTTCCGCATTCTTTCATCTTTCATCTTTCCGCATTGTTTCATCTTTCCGCATTGTTTCATCTTTCCGCATTGTTTCATCTTTCCGCATTGTTTCATCTTTCCGCATTGTTTCATCTTTCCGCATTGTTTCATCTTTCCGCATTGTTTCATCTTTTATCTTCCGCATTCTTTCATCTTTCATCTTTCCGCATTGTTTCATCTTTCATCTTTTCGCATTTTTTCATCTTTCATCTTTCCGCATTGTTTCATCTTTCATCTTTCCGCATTGTTTCATCTTTCCGCATTGTTTCATCTTTCCGCATTGTTTCATCTTTCCGCATTGTTTCATCTTTCATCTTTCCGCATTGTTTCATCTTTCCGCATTGTTTCATCTTTCCTCATTGTTTCATCTTTCCGCATTGTTTCATCTTTTATCTTCCGCATTCTTTCATCTTTCATCTTTCCGCATTGTTTCATCTTTCATCTTTCCGCATTGTTTCATCTTTCCGCATTGTTTCATCTTTCATCTTTCCGCATTTTTTCATCTTTCATCTTTCCGCATTGTTTCATCTTTCATCTTTCCGCATTTTTTCATCTTTCATCTTTCCGCATTGTTTCATCTTTCATCTTTCCGCATTGTTTCATCTTTCATCTTTCCGCATTGTTTCATCTTTCATCTTCCGCATTCTTTCATCTTTCATCTTTCCGAATTATTTCATCTTTCATCTTTCCGCATTTTTTCATCTTTCATCTTTCCGCATTGTTTCATCTTTCATCTTTCCGCATTGTTTCATCTTTCATCTTTCCGCATTGTTTCATCTTTCATCTTTCCGCATTGTTTCATCTTTCATCTTTCCGAATTGTTTCATCTTTCATCTTTCCGCATTGTTTCATCTTTCATCTTTCCGCATTGTTTCATCTTTCATCTTTCCGCATTGTTTCATCTTTCATCTTTCCGCATTCTTTCATCTTTCATCTTTCCGCATTGTTTCATCTTTCATCTTTCCGCATTGTTTCATCTTTCATCTTTCCGCATTGTTTCATCTTTCATCTTTCCGCATTGTTTCATCTTTCATCTTTCCGCATTGTTTCATCTTTCCGCATTGTTTCATCTTTCATCTTCCGCATTCTTTCATCTTTCATCTTTCCGCATTGTTTCATCTTTCATCTTTTCGCATTGTTTCATCTTTCATCTTTCCGCATTCTTTCATCTTTCATCTTTCCGCATTCTTTCATCTTTCATCTTTCCGCATTGTTTCATCTTTCATCTTTCCGCATTGTTTCATCCTTCATCTTTCCGCATTCTTTCATCTTTCATCTTTCCGCATTGTTTCATCTTTCATCTTTCCGCATTGTTTCATCTTTCAACTTTCCGCATTGTTTCATCTTTCATCTTTCCGCATTTTTTCATCTTTCATCTTTCCGCATTGTTTCATCTTTTATCTTTCCGCATTGTTTCATCTTTCATCTTTCCGCATTGTTTCATCTTTCCGCATTGTTTCATCTTTCCGCATTGTTTCATCTTTCCGCATTGTTTCATCTTTCCGCATTGTTTCATCTTTCCGCATTGTTTCATCTTTCCGCATTGTTTCATCTTTCCGCATTGTTTCATCTTTCCGCATTGTTTCATCTTTCCGCATTGTTTCATCTTTCCGCATTGTTTCATCTTTCCGCATTGTTTCATCTTTCAGCATTGTTTCATCTTTCCGCATTGTTTCATCTTTCCGCATTGTTTCATCTTTCCGCATTGTTTCATCTTTCCGCATTGTTTCATCTTTCCGCATTGTTTCATCTTTCCGCATTGTTTCATCTTTCCGCATTGTTTCATCTTTCCGCATTGTTTCATCTTTCCGCATTGTTTCATCTTTCCGCATTGTTTCATCTTTCCGCATTGTTTCATCTTTCCGCATTGTTTCATCTTTCATCTTTCCGCATTGTTTCATCTTTCATCTTTCCGCATTGTTTCATCTTTCCGCATTGTATCATCTTTCATCTTTCCGCATTGTTTCATCTTTCATCTTTCCGCATTTTTTCATCTTTCATCTTTCCGCATTGTTTCATCTTTCATCTTTCCGCATTGTTTCATCTTTCCGCATTGTTTCATCTTTCCGCATTGTTTCATCTTTCATCTTTCCGCATTGTTTCATCTTTCATCTTTCCGCATTGTTTCATCTTTCAGCTTTCCGCATTGTTTCATCTTTCATATTTCCGCATTGTTTCATCTTTCATCTTTCCGCATTTTTTCATCTTTCATCTTTCCGCATTGTTTCATCTTTCATCTTTCCGCATTGTTTCATCTTTCATCTTTCCGCATTCTTTCATCTTTCATCTTTCCGCATTCTTTCATCTTTCATCTTTCCGCATTGTTTCATCTTTCATCTTTCCGCATTGTTTCATCTTTCATCTTTCCGCATTCTTTCATCTTTCATCTTTCCGCATTGTTTCATCTTTCATCTTTCCGCATTGTTTCATCTTTCATCTTTCCACATTGTTTCATCTTTCCGCATTGTTTCATCTTTCATCTTCCGCATTCTTTCATCTTTCATCTTTCCGCATTGTTTCATCTTTCATCTTTTCGCATTGTTTCATCTTTCATCTTTCCGCATTCTTTCATCTTTCATCTTTCCGCATTCTTTCATCTTTCATCTTTCCGCATTGTTTCATCTTTCATCTTTCCGCATTGTTTCATCTTTCATCTTTCCGCATTGTTTCATCTTTCATCTTTCCGCATTGTTTCATCTTTCATCTTTCCGCATTGTTTCATCTTTCATCTTTCCGCATTGTTTCATCTTTCCGCATTGTTTCATCTTTCCGCATTGTTTCATCTTTCATCCTCCGCATTCTTTCATCTTTCATCTTTCCGCATTGTTTCATCTTTCATCTTTCCGCATTTTTCATCTTTCATCTTTCCGCATTGTTTCATCTTTCATCTTTCCGCATTGTTTCATCTTTCATCTTTCCGCATTGTTTCATCTTTCATCTTTCCGCATTGTTTCATCTTTCATCTTTCCGCATTGTTTCATCTTTCATCTTTCCGCATTGTTTCATCTTTCATCTTTCCGCATTGTTTCATCTTTCATCTTTCCGCATTGTTTCATCTTTCATCTTTCCGCATTGTTTCATCTTTCCGCATTGTTTCATCTTTCATCTTTCCGCATTGTTTCATCTTTCATCTTTCCGCATTGTTTCATCTTTCATCTTTCCGCATTGTTTCATCTTTCATCTTCCCGCATTGTTTCATCTTTCATCTTTCCGCATTGTTTCATCTTTCATCTTTCCGCATTGTTTCATCTTTCATCTTCCGCATTCTTTCATCTTTCATCTTTCCGCATTGTTTCATCTTTCATCTTTCCGCATTTTTTCATCTTACATCTTTCCGCATTGTTTCATCTTTTATCTTTCCGCATTGTTTCATCTTTCATCTTTCCGCATTGTTTCATCTTTCATCTTTCCGCATTGTTTCATCCTTCATCTTTCCGCATTCTTTCATCTTTCATCTTTCCGCATTGTTTCATCTTTCATCTTTCCGCATTGTTTCATCTTTCAACTTTCCGCATTGTTTCATCTTTCATCTTTCCGCATTTTTTCATCTTTCATCTTTCCGCATTGTTTCATCTTTTATCTTTCCGCATTGTTTCATCTTTCATCTTTCCGCATTGTTTCATCTTTCCGCATTGTTTCATCTTTCCGCATTGTTTCATCTTTCCGCATTGTTTCATCTTTCCGCATTGTTTCATCTTTCCGCATTGTTTCATCTTTCCGCATTGTTTCATCTTTCCGCATTGTTTCATCTTTCCGCATTGTTTCATCTTTCCGCATTGTTTCATCTTTCCGCATTGTTTCATCTTTCCGCATTGTTTCATCTTTCCGCATTGTTTCATCTTTCCGCATTGTTTCATCTTTCCGCATTGTTTCATCTTTCCGCATTGTTTCATCTTTCCGCATTGTTTCATCTTTCCGCATTGTTTCATCTTTCCGCATTGTTTCATCTTTCCGCATTGTTTCATCTTTCCGCATTGTTTCATCTTTCATCTTTCCGCATTGTTTCATCTTTCATCTTTCCGCATTGTTTCATCTTTCCGCATTGTATCATCTTTCATCTTTCCGCATTGTTTCATCTTTCATCTTTCCGCATTGTTTCATCTTTCATCTTTCCGCATTGTTTCATCTTTCAGCTTTCCGCATTGTTTCATCTTTCATATTTCCGCATTGTTTCATCTTTCATCTTTCCGCATTTTTTCATCTTTCATCTTTCCGCATTGTTTCATCTTTCATCTTTCCGCATTGTTTCATCTTTCATCTTTCCGCATTCTTTCATCTTTCATCTTTCCGCATTCTTTCATCTTTCATCTTTCCGCATTGTTTCATCTTTCATCTTTCCGCATTGTTTCATCTTTCATCTTTCCGCATTCTTTCATCTTTCATCTTTCCGCATTGTTTCATCTTTCATCTTTCCGCATTGTTTCATCTTTCATCTTTCCACATTGTTTCATCTTTCCGCATTGTTTCATCTTTCATCTTCCGCATTCTTTCATCTTTCATCTTTCCGCATTGTTTCATCTTTCATCTTTTCGCATTGTTTCATCTTTCATCTTTCCGCATTCTTTCATCTTTCATCTTTCCGCATTCTTTCATCTTTCATCTTTCCGCATTGTTTCATCTTTCATCTTTCCGCATTGTTTCATCTTTCATCTTTCCGCATTCTTTCATATTTCATCTTTCCGCATTGTTTCATCTTTCCGCATTGTTTCATCTTCCCGCATTGTTTCATCTTTCATCTTTCCGCATTGTTTCATCTTTCATCTTTCCTCATTGTTTCATCTTTCCGCATTGTTTCATCTTTTATCTTCCGCATTCTTTCATCTTTCATCTTTCCGCATTGTTTCATCTTTCATCTTTCCGCATTTTTTCATCTTTCATCTTTCCGCATTGTTTCATCTTTCATCTTTCCGCATTGTTTCATCTTTCCGCATTGTTTCATCTTTCCGCATTGTTTCATCTTTCCGCATTGTTTCATCTTTCCGCATTGTTTCATCTTTCCGCATTGTTTCATCTTTCCGCATTGTTTCATCTTTCCGCATTGTTTCATCTTTCCGCATTGTTTCATCTTACCGCATTGTTTCATCTTTCCGCATTGTTTCATCTTTCCGCATTGTTTCATCTTTCCGCATTGTTTCATCTTTCATCTTTCCGCATTGTTTCATCTTTCATCTTTCAGCATTGTTTCATCTTTCATCTTTCCGCATTGTTTCATCTTTCATCTTTCCGCATTGTTTCATCTTTCATCTTTCCGCATTCTTTCATCTTTCATCTTTCCGCATTGTTTCATCTTTCATCTTTCCGCATTGTTTCATCTTTCATCTTTCCGCATTGTTTCATCTTTCATCTTCCGCATTCTTTCATCTTTCATCTTTCCGCATTCTTTCATCTTTCATCTTTCCGCATTGTTTCATCTTTCATCTTTCCGCAATGTTTCATCTTTCATCTTTCCGCATTGTTTCATCTTTCATCTTCCGCATTCTTTCATCTTTCATCTTTCCGCATTGTTTCATCTTTCATCTTTCCGCATTTTTTCATCTTTCATCTTTCCGCATTGTTTCATCTTTCCGCATTGTTTCATCTTTCATCTTTCCGCATTGTTTCATCTTTCATCTTTCCGCATTTTTTCACCTTTTATCTTTCCGCATTGTTTCATCTTTCATCTTTCCGCATTGTTTCATCTTTCATCTTTCCGCATTCTTTCATCTTTCATCTTTCCGCATTGTTTCATCTTTCCGCATTGTTTCATCTTTCCGCATTGTTTCATCTTTCCGCATTGTTTCATCTTTCCGCATTGTTTCATCTTTCCGCATTGTTTCATCTTTCCGCATTGTTTCATCTTTCCGCATTGTTTCATCTTTCCGCATTGTTTCATCTTTCCGCATTGTTTCATCTTTCATCTTTCCGCATTGTTTCATCTTTCATCTTTCCGCATTGTTTCATCTTTCATCTTTCCGCATTTTTTCATCTTTCATCTTTCCGCATTGTTTCATCTTTCATCTTTCCGCATTGTTTCATCTTTCCGCATTGTTTCATCTTTCCGCATTGTTTCATCTTTCCGCATTGTTTCATCTTTCCGCATTGTTTCATCTTTCCGCATTGTTTCATCTTTCCGCATTGTTTCATCTTTCCGCATTGTTTCATCTTTCATCTTTCCGCATTGTTTCATCTTTCATCTTTCCGCATTGTTTCATCTTTCATCTTTCCGCATTGTTTCATCTTTCATCTTTCCGCATTGTTTCATCTTTCATCTTTCCGCATTGTTTCATCTTTCATCTTTCCGAATTGTTTCATCTTTCATCTTTCCGCATTGTTTCATCTTTCATCTTTCCGCATTGTTTCATCTTTCATCTTTCCGCATTGTTTCATCTTTCATCTTTCCGCATTCTTTCATCTTTCATCTTTCCGCATTGTTTCATCTTTCATCTTTCCGCATTGTTTCATCTTTCATCTTTCCGCATTGTTTCATCTTTCATCTTTTCGCATTGTTTCATCTTTCATCTTTCCGCATTCTTTCATCTTTCATCTTTCCGCATTCTTTCATCTTTCATCTTTCCGCATTGTTTCATCTTTCATCTTTCCGCATTGTTTCATCTTTCATCTTTCCGCATTCTTTCATATTTCATCTTTCCGCATTGTTTCATCTTTCCGCATTGTTTCATCTTTCCGCATTGTTTCATCTTTCATCTTTCCGCATTGTTTCATCTTTCATCTTTCCTCATTGTTTCATCTTTCCGCATTGTTTCATCTTTTATCTTCCGCATTCTTTCATCTTTCATCTTTCCGCATTGTTTCATCTTTCATCTTTCCGCATTTTTCCATCTTTCATCTTTCCGCATTGTTTCATCTTTCATCTTTCCGCATTGTTTCATCTTTCCGCATTGTTTCATCTTTCCGCATTGTTTCATCTTTCCGCATTGTTTCATCTTTCATCTTTCCGCATTGTTTCATCTTTCATCTTTCCGCATTGTTTCATCTTTCCGCATTGTTTCATCTTTCATCTTCCGCATTCTTTCATCTTTCATCTTTCCGCATTGTTTCATCTTTCATCTTTTCGCATTGTTTCATCTTTCATCTTTCCGCATTCTTTCATCTTTCATCTTTCCGCATTGTTTCATCTTTCCGCATTGTTTCATCTTTCCGCATTGTTTCATCTTTCCGCATTGTTTCATCTTTCATCTTTCCGCATTGTTTCATCTTTCCGCATTGTTTCATCTTTTATCTTCCGCATTCTTTCATCTTTCATCTTTCCGCATTGTTTCATCTTTCATCTTTTCGCATTTTTTCATCTTTCATCTTTCCGCATTGTTTCATCTTTCATCTTTCCGCATTGTTTCATCTTTCCGCATTGTTTCATCTTTCCGCATTGTTTCATCTTTCCGCATTGTTTCATCTTTCATCTTTCCGCATTGTTTCATCTTTCCGCATTGTTTCATCTTTCCTCATTGTTTCATCTTTCCGCATTGTTTCATCTTTTATCTTCCGCATTCTTTCATCTTTCATCTTTCCGCATTGTTTCATCTTTCATCTTTCCGCATTGTTTCATCTTTCCGCATTGTTTCATCTTTCATCTTTCCGCATTTTTTCATCTTTCATCTTTCCGCATTGTTTCATCTTTCATCTTTCCGCATTTTTTCATCTTTCATCTTTCCGCATTGTTTCATCTTTCATCTTTCCGCATTGTTTCATCTTTCATCTTTCCGCATTGTTTCATCTTTCATCTTCCGCATTCTTTCATCTTTCATCTTTCCGAATTATTTCATCTTTCATCTTTCCGCATTTTTTCATCTTTCATCTTTCCGCATTGTTTCATCTTTCATCTTTCCGCATTGTTTCATCTTTCATCTTTCCGCATTGTTTCATCTTTCATCTTTCCGCATTGTTTCATCTTTCATCTTTCCGAATTGTTTCATCTTTCATCTTTCCGCATTGTTTCATCTTTCATCTTTCCGCATTGTTTCATCTTTCATCTTTCCGCATTGTTTCATCTTTCATCTTTCCGCATTCTTTCATCTTTCATCTTTCCGCATTGTTTCATCTTTCATCTTTCCGCATTGTTTCATCTTTCATCTTTCCGCATTGTTTCATCTTTCATCTTTCCGCATTGTTTCATCTTTCATCTTTCCGCATTGTTTCATCTTTCATCTTTCCGCATTGTTTCATCTTTCATCTTTCCGCATTGTTTCATCTTTCATCTTTCCGCATTGTTTCATCTTTCATCTTTCCGCATTGTTTCATCTTTCATCTTTCCGCATTGTTTCATCTTTCATCTTTCCGCATTGTTTCATCTTTCCGCATTGTTTCATCTTTCATCTTCCGCATTCTTTCATCTTTCATCTTTCCGCATTGTTTCATCTTTCATCTTTTCGCATTGTTTCATCTTTCATCTTTCCGCATTCTTTCATCTTTCATCTTTCCGCATTCGTTCATCTTTCATCTTTCCGCATTGTTTCATCTTTCATCTTTCCGCATTGTTTCATCTTTCATCTTTCCGCATTCTTTCATATTTCATCTTTCCGCATTGTTTCATCTTTCCGCATTGTTTCATTTTTCCGCATTGTTTCATCTTTCCTCATTGTTTCATCTTTCATCTTTCCGCATTGTTTCATCTTTCATCTTTCCTCATTGTTTCATCTTTCCGCATTGTTTCATCTTTCCGCATTGTTTCATCTTTCCGCATTGTTTCATCTTTCCGCATTGTTTCATCTTTCCGCATTGTTTCATCTTTCCGCATTGTTTCATCTTTCCGCATTGTTTCATCTTTCCGCATTGTTTCATCTTTCCGCATTGTTTCATCTTTCCGCATTGTTTCATCTTTCCGCATTGTTTCATCTTTCCGCATTGTTTCATCTTTCCGCATTGTTTCATCTTTCCGCATTGTTTCATCTTTCCGCATTGTTTCATCTTTCATCTTTCCGCATTGTTTTATCTTTCATCTTTCCGCATTGTTTCATCTTTCCGCATTGTATCATCTTTCATCTTTCCGCATTGTTTCATCTTTCATCTTTCCGCATTTTTTCATCTTTCATCTTTCCGCATTGTTTCATCTTTCATCTTTCCGCATTGTTTCATCTTTCCGCATTGTTTCATCTTTCCGCATTGTTTCATCTTTCCGCATTGTTTCATCTTTCCGCATTGTTTCATCTTTCCGCATTGTTTCATCTTTCCGCATTGTTTCATCTTTCCGCATTGTTTCATCTTTCCGCATTGTTTCATCTTTCCGCATTGTTTCATCTTTCCGCATTGTTTCATCTTTCCGCATTGTTTCATCTTTCCGCATTGTTTCATCTTTCCGCATTGTTTCATCTTTCCGCATTGTTTCATCTTTCCGCATTGTTTCATCTTTCATCTTTCCGCATTGTTTCATCTTTCATCTTTCCGCATTGTTTCATCTTTCAGCTTTCCGCATTGTTTCATCTTTCATATTTCCGCATTGTTTCATCTTTCATCTTTCCGCATTTTTTCATCTTTCATCTTTCCGCATTGTTTCATCTTTCATCTTTCCGCATTGTTTCATCTTTCATCTTTCCGCATTGTTTCATCTTTCATCTTTCCGCATTGTTTCATCTTTCATCTTTCCGCATTGTTTCATCTTTCATCTTTCCGCATTGTTTCATCTTTCATCTTTCCGCATTGTTTCATCTTTCCGCATTGTTTCATCTTTCCGCATTGTTTCATCTTTCATCTTCCGCATTCTTTCATCTTTCATCTTTCCGCATTGTTTCATCTTTCATCTTTCCGCATTCTTTCATCTTTCATCTTTCCGCATTGTTTCATCTTTCATCTTTCCGCATTTTTTCATCTTTCATCTTTCCGCATTGTTTCATCTTTCATCTTTCCGCATTGTTTCATCTTTCATCTTTCCGCATTGTTTCATCTTTCATCTTTCCGAATTGTTTCATCTTTCATCTTTCCGCATTGTTTCATCTTTCATCTTTCCGCATTGTTTCATCTTTCATCTTTCCGCATTCTTTCATCTTTCATCTTTCCGCATTGTTTCATCTTTCATCTTTCCGCATTGTTTCATCTTTCATCTTTCCGCATTGTTTCATCTTTCATCTTTCCGCATTGTTTCATCTTTCCGCATTGTTTCATCTTTCATCTTCCGCATTCTTTCATCTTTCATCTTTCCGCATTGTTTCATCTTTCATCTTTCCGCATTGTTTCATCTTTCATCTTTCCGCATTGTTTCATCTTCCATCTTTCCGCATTATTTCATCTTTCATCTTTCCGCATTGTTTCATCTTTCCGCATTGTTTCATCTTTCCGCATTGTTTCATCTTTCCGCATTGTTTCATCTTTCCGCATTGTTTCATCTTTCCGCATTGTTTCATCTTTCCGCATTGTTTCATCTTTCCGCATTGTTTCATCTTTCATCTTTCCGCATTGTTTCATCTTTCATCTTTCCGCATTGTTTCATCTTTCCGCATTGTTTCATCTTTCCGCATTGTTTCATCTTTCCGCATTGTTTCATCTTTCATCTTTCCGCATTGTTTCATCTTTCATCTTTCCGCATTGTTTCATCTTTCATCTTTCCGCATTGTTTCATCTTTAATCTTTCCGCATTGTTTCATCTTTCATATTTCCGCATTCTTTCATCTTTCATCTTTCCGCATTGTTTCATCTTTCATCTTTCCGCATTGTTTCATCTTTCATCTTCCGCATTCTTTCATCTTTCATCTTTCCGCATTGTTTCATCTTTCATCTTTCCGCATTTTTTCATCTTTCATCTTTCCGCATTGTTTCATCTTTCATCTTTCCGCATTTTTTCATCTTTCATCTTTCCGCATTGTTTCATCTTTCATCTTTCCGCATTGTTTCATCTTTCATCTTTCCGCATTGTTTCATCTTTCATCTTTCCGCATTGTTTCATCTTCCATCTTTCCGCATTATTTCATCTTTCATCTTTCCGCATTGTTTCATCTTTCCGCATTGTTTCATCTTTCCGCATTGTTTCATCTTTCATCTTTCCGCATTGTTTCATCTTTCCGCATTGTTTCATCTTTCATTTTTCCGCATTGTTTCATCTTTCATCTTTCCGCATTGTTTCATCTTTCATCTTTCCGCATTGTTTCATCTTTAATCTTTCCGCATTGTTTCATCTTTCATATTTCCGCATTCTTTCATCTTTCATCTTTCCGCATTGTTTCATCTTTCATCTTTCCGCATTGTTTCATCTTTCATCTTTCCGCATTGTTTCATCTTTCAGCTTTCCGCATTGTTTCATCTTTCATATTTCCGCATTGTTTCATCTTTCATCTTTACGCATTTTTTCATCTTTCATCTTTCCGCATTGTTTCATCTTTCATCTTTCCGCATTGTTTCATCTTTCATCTTTCCGCATTGTTTCATCTTTCATCTTTCCGCATTGTTTCATCTTTCATCTTTCCGCATTGTTTCATCTTTCATCTTTCCGCATTGTTTCATCTTTCATCTTTCCGCATTGTTTCATCTTTCATCTTTCCGCATTGTTTCATCTTTCCGCATTGTTTCATCTTTCCGCATTGTTTCATCTTTCATCTTCCGCATTCTTTCATCTTTCATCTTTCCGCATTGTTTCATCTTTCATCTTTCCGCATTCTTTCATCTTTCATCTTTCCGCATTGTTTCATCTTTCATCTTTCCGCATTTTTTCATCTTTCATCTTTCCGCATTGTTTCATCTTTCATCTTTCCGCATTGTTTCATCTTTCATCTTTCCGCATTGTTTCATCTTTCATCTTTCCGAATTGTTTCATCTTTCATCTTTCCGCATTGTTTCATCTTTCATCTTTCCGCATTGTTTCATCTTTCATCTTTCCGCATTCTTTCATCTTTCATCTTTCCGCATTGTTTCATCTTTCATCTTTCCGCATTGTTTCATTTTTCATCTTTCCGCATTGTTTCATCTTTCATCTTTCCGCATTCTTTCATCTTTCCGCATTGTTTCATCTTTCATCTTCCGCATTCTTTCATCTTTCATCTTTCCGCATTGTTTCATCTTTCATCTTTCCGCATTGTTTCATCTTTCATCTTTCCGCATTGTTTCATCTTCCATCTTTCCGCATTATTTCATCTTTCATCTTTCCGCATTGTTTCATCTTTCCGCATTGTTTCATCTTTCCGCATTGTTTCATCTTTCCGCATTGTTTCATCTTTCCGCATTGTTTCATCTTTCATCTTTCCGCATTGTTTCATCTTTCATCTTTCCGCATTGTTTCATCTTTCCGCATTGTTTCATCTTTCCGCATTGTTTCATCTTTCCGCATTGTTTCATCTTTCATCTTTCCGCATTGTTTCATCTTTCATCTTTCCGCATTGTTTCATCTTTCATCTTTCCGCATTGTTTCATCTTTAATCTTTCCGCATTGTTTCATCTTTCATATTTCCGCATTCTTTCATCTTTCATCTTTCCGCATTGTTTCATCTTTCATCTGTCCGCATTGTTTCATCTTTCATCTTCCGCATTCTTTCATCTTTCATCTTTCCGCATTGTTTCATCTTTCATCTTTCCGCATTTTTTCATCTTTCATCTTTCCGCATTGTTTCATCTTTCATCTTTCCGCATTTTTTCATCTTTCATCTTTCCGCATTGTTTCATCTTTCATCTTTCCGCATTGTTTCATCTTTCATCTTTCCGCATTGTTTCATCTTTCATCTTTCCGCATTGTTTCATCTTCCATCTTTCCGCATTATTTCATCTTTCATCTTTCCGCATTGTTTCATCTTTCCGCATTGTTTCTTCTTTCCGCATTGTTTCATCTTTCCGCATTGTTTCATCTTTCCGCATTGTTTCATCTTTCCGCATTGTTTCAGCTTTCATCTTTCCGCATTGTTTCATCTTTCCGCATTGTTTCATCTTTCATCTTTCCGCATTGTTTCATCTTTCATCTTTCCGCATTGTTTCATCTTTCATCTTTCCGCATTGTTTCATCTTTAATCTTTCCGCATTGTTTCATCTTTCATATTTCCGCATTCTTTCATCTTTCATCTTTCCGCATTGTTTCATCTTTCATCTTTCCGCATTGTTTCATCTTTCATCTTCCGCATTCTTTCATCTTTCATCTTTCCGCATTGTTTCATCTTTCATCTTTCCGCATTTTTTCATCTTTCATCTTTCCGCATTGTTTCATCTTTCATCTTTCCGCATTTTTTCATCTTTCATCTTTCCGCATTGTTTCATCTTTCATCTTTCCGCATTGTTTCATCTTTCATCTTTCCGCATTGTTTCATCTTTCCGCATTGTTTCATCTTTCCGCATTGTTTCATCTTTCATCTTCCGCATTCTTTCATCTTTCATCTTTCCGCATTGTTTCATCTTTCCGCATTGTTTCTTCTTTCATCTTTCCGCATTGTTTCATCTTTCATCTTTCCGCATTGTTTCATCTTTCATCTTTCCGCATTGTTTCATCTTTAATCTTTCCGCATTGTTTCATCTTTCATATTTCCGCATTCTTTCATCTTTCATCTTTCCGCATTGTTTCATCTTTCATCTTTCCGCATTGTTTCATCTTTCATCTTTCCGCATTGTTTCATCTTTCATCTTTCCGCATTGTTTCATCTTTCATCTTTCCGCATTGTTTCATCTTTCATCTTTCCGCATTGTTTCATCTTTCATCTTTCCGCATTGTTTCATCTTTCATCTTTCCGCATTGTTTCATCTTTCATCTTTCCGCATTGTTTCATCTTTCATCTTTCCGCATTGTTTCAACTTTCATCTTTCCGCATTCTTTCATCTTTCCGCATTGTTTCATCTTTCATCTTCCGCATTCTTTCATCTTTCATCTTTCCGCATTGTTTAATCTTTCATCTTTCCGCATTGTTTCATCTTTCATCTTTCCGCATTGTTTCATCTTCCATCTTTCCGCATTATTTCATATTTCATCTTTCCGCATTGTTTCATCTTTCCGCATTGTTTCATCTTTCCGCATTGTTTCATCTTTCCGCATTGTTTCATCTTTCCGCATTGTTTCATCTTTCCGCATTGTTTCATCTTTCCGCATTGTTTCATCTTTCCGCATTGTTTCATCTTTCCGCATTGTTTCATCTTTCCGCATTGTTTCATCTTTCATCTTTCCGCATTGTTTCATCTTTCCGCATTGTTTCATCTTTCCGCATTGTTTCATCTTTCATCTTTCCGCATTGTTTCATCTTTCATCTTTCCGCATTGTTTCATCTTTCATCTTTCCGCATTGTTTCATCTTTAATCTTTCCGCATTGTTTCATCTTTCATATTTCCGCATTCTTTCATCTTTCATCTTTCCGCATTGTTTCATCTTTCATCTTTCCGCATTGTTTCATCTTTCATCTTCCGCATTCTTTCATCTTTCATCTTTCCGCATTGTTTCATCTTTCATCTTTCCGCATTTTTTCATCTTTCATCTTTCCGCATTGTTTCATCTTTCATCATTCCGCATTTTTTCATCTTTCATCTTTCCGCATTGTTTCATCTTTCATCTTTCCGCATTGTTTCATCTTTCATCTTTCCGCATTGTTTCATCTTTCCGCATTGTTTCATCTTTCCGCATTGTTTCATCTTTCCGCATTGTTTCATCTTTCCGCATTGTTTCATCTTTCCGCATTGTTTCATCTTTCCGCATTGTTTCATCTTTCATCTTTCCGCATTGTTTCATCTTTCATCTTTCCGCATTGTTTCATCTTTCATCTTTCCGCATTCTTTCATCTTTCCGAATTGTTTCATCTTTCATCTTCCGCATTCTTTCATCTTTCATCTTTCCGCATTGTTTCATCTTTCATCTTTCCGCATTGTTTCATCTTTCATCTTTCCGCATTCTTTCATCTTTCCGCATTGTTTCATCTTTCATCTTCCGCATTCTTTCATCTTTCATCTTTCCGCATTGTTTAATCTTTCATCTTTCCGCATTGTTTCATCTTTCATCTTTCCGCATTGTTTCATCTTCCATCTTTCCGCATTATTTCATATTTCATCTTTCCGCATTGTTTCATCTTTCCGCATTGTTTCATCTTTCCGCATTGTTTCATCTTTCCGCATTGTTTCATCTTTCCGCATTGTTTCATCTTTCCGCATTGTTTCATGTTTCCGCATTGTTTCATCTTTCCGCATTGTTTCATCTTTCCGCATTGTTTCATCTTTCATCTTTCCGCATTGTTTCATCTTTCCGCATTGTTTCATCTTTCATCTTTCCGCATTGTTTCATCTTTCATCTTTCCGCATTGTTTCATCTTTCATCTTTCCGCATTGTTTCATCTTTAATCTTTCCGCATTGTTTCATCTTTCATATTTCCGTATTCTTTCATCTTTCATCTTTCCGCATTGTTTCATCTTTCATCTTTCCGCATTGTTTCATCTTTCATCTTCCGCATTCTTTCATCTTTCATCTTTCCGCATTGTTTCATCTTTCATCTTTCCGCATTTTTTCATCTTTCATCTTTCCGCATTGTTTCATCTTTCATCATTCCGCATTTTTTCATCTTTCATCTTTCCGCATTGTTTCATCTTTCATCTTTCCGCATTGTTTCATCTTTCATCTTTCCGCATTGTTTCATCTTTCCGCATTGTTTCATCTTTCCGCATTGTTTCATCTTTCCGCATTGTTTCATCTTTCCGCATTGTTTCATCTTTCCGCATTGTTTCATCTTTCATCTTTCCGCATTGTTTCATCTTTCATCTTTCCGCATTGTTTCATCTTTCATCTTTCCGCATTCTTTCATCTTTCCGCATTGTTTCATCTTTCATCTTCCGCATTCTTTCATCTTTCATCTTTCCGCATTGTTTCATCTTTCATCTTTCCGCATTGTTTCATCTTTCATCTTTCCGCATTCTTTCATCTTTCCGCATTGTTTCATCTTTCATCTTCCGCATTCTTTCATCTTTCATCTTTCCGCATTCTTTCATCTTTCATCTTTCCGCATTGTTTCATCTTTCATCTTTCCGCATTGTTTCATCTTTCATCTTTCCGCATTATTTCATCTTTCATCTTTCCGCATTGTTTCATCTTTCATCTTTCCGCATTGTTTCATCTTTCATCTTTCCGCATTGTTTCATCTTTCATCTTTCCGCATTGTTTCATCTTTCATCTTTCCGCATTGTTTCATCTTTCATCTTTCCGCATTGTTTCATCTTTCATCTTTCCGCATTCTTTCATCTTTCCGCATTGTTTCATCTTTCATCTTTCCGCATTCTTTCATCTTTCCGCATTGTTTCATCTTTCATCTTCCGCATTCTTTCATCTTTCATCTTTCCGCATTGTTTCATCTTTCATCTTTCCGCATTGTTTCATCTTTCATCTTTCCGTATTGTTTCATCTTTAATCTTTCCGCATTGTTTCATCTTTCATATTTCCGCATTCTTTCATCTTTCATCTTTCCGCATTGTTTCATCTTTCATCTTTCCGCATTGTTTCATCTTTCATCTTTCCGCATTGTTTCATCTTTCATCTTTCCGCATTGTTTCATCTTTCATCTTTCCGCATTGTTTCATCTTTCATCTTTCCGCATTCTTTCATCTTTCCGCATTCTTTCATCTTTCCGCATTGTTTCATCTTTAATCTTTCCGCATTGTTTCATCTTTCATCTTTCCGCATTGTTTCATCTTTCATCTTTCCGCATTGTTTCATCTTTCATCTTTCCGCATTGTTTCATCTTTCATCTTCCCGCATTGTTTCATCTTTCATCTTTCCGCATTGTTTCATCTTTCATCTTTCCGCATTGTTTCATCTTTCATCTTCCGCATTCTTTCATCTTTCATCTTTCCGCATTGTTTCATCTTTCATCTTTCCGCATTGTTTCATCCTTCATCTTTCCGCATTCTTTCATCTTTCATCTTTCCGCATTGTTTCATCTTTCATCTTTCCGCATTGTTTCATCTTTCAACTTTCCGCATTGTTTCATCTTTCATCTTTCCGCATTTTTTCATCTTTCATCTTTCCGCATTGTTTCATCTTTTATCTTTCCGCATTGTTTCTTCTTTCATCTTTCCGCATTGTTTCATCTTTCATCTTTCCGGATTGTTTCATCTTTCATCTTTCCGCATTGTTTCATCTTTCCGCATTGTTTCTTCTTTCATCTTTCCGCATTGTTTCATCTTTCATCTTTCCGCATTGTTTCATCTTTCATCTTTCCGCATTGTTTCATCTTTCCGCATTGTTTCATCTTTCCGAATTGTTTCATCTTTCCGCATTGTTTCATCTTTCCGCATTGTGTCATCTTTCCGCATTGTTTCATCTTTCCGCATTGTTTCATCTTTCCGCATTGTTTCATCTTTCATCTTTCCGCATTGTTTCATCTTTTATCTTTCCTCATTGTTTCATCTTTCATCTTTCCGCATTGTTTCATCTTTCCGCATTGTTTCATCTTTAATCTTTCCGCATTGTTTCATCTTTCATCTTTCCGCATTGTTTCATCTTTCATCTTTCCGCATTGTTTCATCTTTCATCTTTCCGCATTGTTTCATCTTTCATCTTCCCGCATTGTTTCATCTTTCATCTTTCCGCATTGTTTCATCTTTCATCTTTCCGCATTGTTTCATCTTTCATCTTCCGCATTCTTTCATCTTTCATCTTTCCGCATTGTTTCATCTTTCATCTTTCCGCATTGTTTCATCCTTCATCTTTCCGCATTTTTTCATCTTTCATCTTTCCGCATTGTTTCATCTTTAATCTTTCCGCATTGTTTCATCTTTCATCTTTCCGCATTGTTTCATCTTTCATCTTTCCGCATTCTTTCATCTTTCATCTTTCCGCATTGTTTCATCTTTCATCTTTCCGCATTGTTTCATCTTTCATCTTTCCGCATTGTTTCATCTTTCATCTTTCCGCATTGTTTCATCTTTCATCTTTCCGCATTGTTTCATCTTTCCGCATTGTTTCATCTTTCATCTTCCGCATTCTTTCATCTTTCATCTTTCCGCATTGTTTCATCTTTCATCTTTCCGCATTCTTTCATCTTTCATCTTTCCGCATTGTTTCATCTTTCATCTTTCCGCATTTTTTCATCTTTCATCTTTCCGCATTGTTTCATCTTTCCGCATTGTTTCATCTTTCATCTTTCCGCATTGTTTCATCTTTCATCTTTCCGCATTGTTTCATCTTTCATCTTTCCGCATTGTTTCATCTTTCATCTTCCGCATTCTTTCATCTTTCATCTTTCCGCATTGTTTCATCTTTCATCTTTCCGCATTGTTTCATCTTTCATCTTTCCGCATTGTTTCATCTTTCATCTTTCCGCATTGTTTCATCTTTCATCTTTCCGCATTCTTTCATCTTTCCGCATTGTTTCATCTTTCATCTTCCGCATTCTTTCATCTTTCATCTTTCCGCATTGTTTCATCTTTCATCTTTCCGCATTGTTTCATCTTTCATCTTTCCGCATTGTTTCATCTTTCATCTTTCCGCATTATTTCATCTTTCATCTTTCCGCATTGTTTCATCTTTCCGCATTGTTTCATCTTTCATCTTTCCGCATTGTTTCATCTTTCCGCATTGTTTCATCTTTCCGCATTGTTTCATCTTTCATCTTTCCACATTGTTTCATCTTTCCGCATTGTTTCATCTTTCATCTTTCCGCATTGTTTCATCTTTCATCTTTCCGCATTGTTTCATCTTTCATCTTTCCGCATTGTTTCATCTTTAATCTTTCCGCATTGTTTCATCTTTCATATTTCCGCATTCTTTCATCTTTCATCTTTCCGCATTGTTTCATCTTTCATCTTTCCGCATTGTTTCATCTTTCATCTTCCGCATTCTTTCATCTTTCATCTTTCCGCATTGTTTCATCTTTCATCTTTCCGCATTTTTTCATCTTTCATCTTTCCGCATTATTTCATCTTTCATCTTTCCGCATTTTTTCATCTTTCATCTTTCCGCATTGTTTCATCTTTCATCTTTCCGCATTGTTTCATCTTTCCGCATTGTTTCATCTTTCCGCATTGTTTCATCTTTCCGCATTGTTTCATCTTTCCGCATTGTTTCATCTTTCCGCATTGTTTCATCTTTCCGCATTGTTTCATCTTTCCGCATTGTTTCATCTTTCCGCATTGTTTCATCTTTCCGCATTGTTTCATCTTTCCGCATTGTTTTATCTTTCATCTTTCCGCATTGTTTCATCTTTCATCTTTCCGCATTGTTTCATCTTTCATCTTTCCGCATTGTTTCATCTTTCCGCATTGTTTCATCTTTCATCCTCCGCATTCTTTCATCTTTCATCTTTCCGCATTGTTTCATCTTTCATCTTTCCGCATTTTTCATCTTTCATCTTTCCGCATTGTTTCATCTTTCATCTTTCCGCATTGTTTCATCTTTCATCTTTTCGCATTGTTTCATCTTTCATCTTTCCGCATTGTTTCATCTTTCATCTTTCCGCATTGTTTCATCTTTCATCTTTCCGCATTGTTTCATCTTTCATCTTTCCGCATTGTTTCATCTTTCATCTTTCCGCATTGTTTCATCTTTCATCTTTCCGCATTCTTTCTTCTTTCATCTTTCCGCATTGTTTCATCTTTCATCTTCCGCATTCTTTCATCTTTCATCTTTCCGCATTGTTTCATCTTTCATCTTTCCGCATTGTTTCATCTTTCATCTTTCCGCATTGTTTCATCTTTCATCTTTCCGCATTGTTTCATCTTTCATCTTTCCGCATTGTTTCATCTTTCATCTTTCCGCAATGATTCATCTTTCATCTTTCCGCATTCTTTCATCTTTCATCTTTCCGCATTGTTTCATCTTTCATCTTTCCGCATTGTTTCATCTTTCCGCATTGTTTCATATTTCCGCATTGTTTCATCTTTCCGCAATGTTTCATCTTTCATCTTTCCGCATTGTTTCATCTTTCATCTTTCCGCATTGTTTCATCTTTCATCTTTCCGCATTGTTTCATCTTTCATCTTTCTGCATTGTTTCATCTTTCATCTTTCCGCATTCTTTCATCTTTCATCTTTCCGCATTGTTTCATCTTTCATCTTTCCGCATTGTTTCATCTTTCATCTTTCCGCATTGTTTCATGTTTCATATTTCCGCATTCTTTCATCTTTCATCTTTCCGCATTGTTCCATCTTTCATCTTTCCGCATTGTTTCATCTTTCATCTTTCCGCATTCTTTCATCTTTCCGCATTGTTTCATCTTTCCGCATTGTTTCATCTTTCCGCATTGTTTCATCTTTCCGCATTGTTTCATCTTTCCGCATTGTTTCATCTTTCCGCATTGTTTCATCTTTCCGCATTGTTTCATCTTTCCGCATTGTTTCATCTTTCCGCATTGTTTCATCTTTCCGCATTGTTTCATCTTTCCGCATTGTTTCATCTTTCATCTTTCGGCATTGTTTCATCTTTCATCTTTCCGCATTGTTTCATCTTTCATCTTCCGCATTCTTTCATCTTTCATCTTTCCGCATTGTTTCATCTTTCATCTTTCCGCATTTTTTCATCTTTCATCTTTCCGCATTGTTTCATCTTTCATTTTTCCGCATTGTTTCATCTTTCATCTTTCCGCAATGTTTCATCTTTCATCTTTCCGCATTGTTTCATCTTTCATCTTCCGCATTCTTTCATCTTTCATCTTTCCGCATTGTTTCATCTTTCATCTTTCCGCATTTTTTCATCTTTCATCTTTCCGCATTGTTTCATCTTTCATCTTTCCGCATTGTTTCATCTTTCATCTTTCCGCATTCTTTCATCTTTCATCTTTCCGCATTGTTTCATCTTTCATCTTTCCGCATTGTTTCATCTTTCATCTTTCCGCATTCTTTCATCTTTCATCTTTCCGCATTGTTTCATCTTTCATCTTTCCGCATTGTTTCATCTTTCATCTTTCCGCATTCTTTCATCTTTCATCTTTCCGCATTGTTTCATCATTCATCTTCCGCATTCTTTCATCTTTCATCTTTCCGCATTGTTTCATCTTTCATCTTTCCGCATTGTTTCATCTTTCATCTTTCCGCATTGTTTCATCTTTCATCTTTCCGGATTGTTTCATCTTTCATCTTTCCGCATTCTTTCATCTTTCATCTTTCCGCATTGATTCATCTTTCATCTTTCCGCATTGTTTCATCTTTCATCTTTCCGCATTCTTTCATCTTTCATCTTCCGCATTGTTTCATCTTTCATCTTTCCGCATTGTTTCATCTTTCATCTTTCCGCATTTTTTCATCTTTCATCTTTCCGCATTGTTTCATCTTTCATCTTTCCGCATTTTTTCATCTTTCATCTTTCCGCATTGTTTCATCTTTCATCTTTCCGCATTGTTTCATCTTTCATCTTTCCGCATTCTTTCATCTTTCAACTTTCCGCATTGTTTCATATTTCATCTTTCCGCATTGTTTCATCTTTCATCTTTCCGCATTGTTTCATCTTTCATCTTTCCGCATTCTTTCATCTTTCATCTTTCCGCATTGTTTCATCTTTCATCTTTCCGCATTGTTTCATCTTTCATCTTTCCGCATTGTTTCATCTTTCATCTTTCCGCATTCTTTCATCTTTCATCTTTCCGCATTGTTTCATCTTTCATCTTTCCGCAATGTTTCATCTTTCATCTTTCCGCATTGTTTCATCTTTCATCTTCCGCATTCTTTCATCTTTCATCTTTCCGCATTGTTTCATCTTTCATCTTTCCGCATTTTTTCATCTTTCATCTTTCCGCATTGTTTCATCTTTCATCTTTCCGCATTGTTTCATCTTTCCGCATTGTTTCATCTTTCCGCATTGTTTCATCTTTCATCTTTCCGCATTGTTTCATCTTTCATCTTTCCGCATTCTTTCATCTTTCATCTTTCCGCATTTTTTCACCTTTCATCTTTCCGCATTGTTTCATCTTTCATCTTTCCGCATTGTTTCATCTTTCATCTTTCCGCATTCTTTCATCTTTCATCTTTCCGCATGGTTTCATCTTTCCGCATTGTTTCATCTTTCATCTTCCGCATTTTTTCATCTTTCATCTTTCCGCATTGTTTCATCTTTCATCTTTCCGCATTGTTTCATCTTTCATCTTTCCGCATTGTTTCATCTTTCCGCATTGTTTCATCTTTCCGCATTGTTTCATCTTTCATCTTTCCGCATTGTTTCATCTTTCATCTTTCCGCATTGTTTCATCTTTCATCTTTCCGCATTCTTTCATCTTTCATCTTTCCGCATTGTTTCATCTTTCATCTTGCCGCATTCTTTCATCTTTCAACTTTCCGCATTGTTTCATCTTTCCGCATTCTTTCATCTTTCATCTTTCCGCATTGTTTCATCTTTCCGCATTGTTTCATCTTTCCGCATTGTTTCATCTTTCATCTTCCGCATTCTTTCATCTTTCATCTTTCCGCATTGTTTCATCTTTCATCTTTCCGCATTTTTTCATCTTTCATCTTTCCGCATTGTTTCATCTTTCATCTTTCCGCATTGTTTCATCTTTCCGCATTGTTTCATCTTTCCGCATTGTTTCATCTTTCCGCATTGTTTCATCTTTCCGCATTGTTTCATCTTTCCGCATTGTTTCATCTTTCCGCATTGTTAAATCTTTCCGCATTGTTTCATCTTTCCGCATTGTTTCATCTTTCCGCATTGTTTCATCTTTCCGCATTGTTTCATCTTTCCGCATTGTTTCATCTTTCCGCATTGTTTCATCTTTCCGCATTGTTTCATCTTTCCGCATTGTTTCATCTTTCCGCATTGTTTCATCTTTTCGCATCGTTTCATCTTTCCGCATTGTTTCATCTTTCCGCATTGTTTCATCTTTCCGCATTGTTTCATCTTTTCGCATTGTTTCATCATTCCGCATTGTTTCATCTTTCCGCATTGTTTCATCTTTCCGCATTGTTTCATCTTTCCGCATTGTTTCATCTTTCCGCATTGTTTCATCTTTCCGCATTGTTTCATCTTTCCGCATTGTTTCATCTTTCCGCATTGTTTCATCTTTCCGCATTGTTTCATCATTCCGCATTGTTTCATCTTTCCGCATTGTTTCATCTTTCCGCATTGTTTCATCTTTCCGCATTGTTTCATCTTTCCGCATTGTTTCATCTTTCCGCATTGTTTCATCTTTCCGCATTGTTTCATCTTTCCGCATTGTTTCATCTTTCATCTTTCCGCATTTTTTCATCTTTCATCTTTCCGCATTGTTTCATCTTTCATCTTTCCGCATTGTTTCATCTTTCCGCATTGTTTCATCTTTCCGCATTGTTTCATCTTTCCGCATTGTTTCATCTTTCCGCATTGTTTCATCTTTCCGCATTGTTTCATCTTTCCGCATTGTTTCATCTTTCATCTTTCCGCATTGTTTCATCTTTCATCTTTCCGCATTCTTTCATCTTTCATCTTTCCGCATTGTTTCATCTTTCATCTTTCCGCATTCTTTCATCTTTCATCTTTCCGCATTGTTTCATCTTTCATCTTTCCGCATTCTTTCATCTTTCATCTTTCCGCATTGTTTCATCTTTCATCTTTCCGCATTGTTTCATCTTTCCGCATTGTTTCATCTTTCCGCATTGTTTCATCTTTCCGCATTGTTTCATCTTTCCGCATTGTTTCATCTTTCCGCATTGTTTCATCTTTCCGCATTGTTTCATCTTTCCGCATTGTTTCATCTTTCCGCATTGTTTCATCTTTCCGCATTGTTTCATCTTTCCGCATTGTTTCATCTTTCCGCATTGTTTCATCTTTCCGCATTGTTTCATCTTTCCGCATTGTTTCATCTTTCCGCATTGTTTCATCTTTCCGCATTGTTTCATCTTTCCGCATTGTTTCATCTTTCCGCATTGTTTCATCTTTCCGCATTGTTTCATCTTTCCGCATTGTTTCATCTTTCCGCATTGTTTCATCTTTCCGCATTGTTTCATCTTTCCGCATTGTTTCATCTTTCCGCATTGTTTCATCTTTCCGCATTGTTTCATCTTTCCGCATTGTTTCATCTTTCCGCATTGTTTCATCTTTCCGCATTGTTTCATCTTTCCGCATTGTTTCATCTTTCCGCATTGTTTCATCTTTCCGCATTGTTTCATCTTTCCGCATTGTTTCATCTTTCCGCATTGTTTCATCTTTCCGCATTGTTTCATCTTTCCGCATTGTTTCATCTTTCCGCATTGTTTCATCTTTCCGCATTGTTTCATCTTTCCGCATTGTTTCATCTTTCATCTTTCCGCATTGTTTCATCTTTCATCTTTCCGCATTCTTTCATCTTTCATCTTTCCGCATTTTTTCATCTTTCATCTTTCCGCATTGTTTCATCTTTCATCTTTCCGCATTGTTTCATCTTTCATCTTTCCGCATTCTTTCATCTTTCATCTTTCCGCATTGTTTCATCTTTCATCTTTCCGCATTGTTTCATCTTTCATCTTTCCGAATTGTTTCATCTTTCATCTTTCCGCATTGTTTCATCTTTCATCTTTCCGCAATGTTTCATCTTTCCGCATTGTTTCATCTTTCCGCATTGTTTCATCTTTCCGCATTGTTTCATCTTTCCGCATTGTTTCATCTTTCCGCATTGTTTCATCTTTCATCTTTCCGCATTGTTTCATCTTTCATCTTTCCGCATTCTTTCATCTTTCATCTTTCCGCATTGTTTCATCTTTCATCTTTCCGCATTGTTTCATCTTTCATCTTTCCGCATTGTTTCATCTTTCATCTTTCCGCATTGTTTCATCTTTCATCTTTCCGCATTGTTTCATCTTTCATCTTTCCGCATTGTTTCATCTTTCATCTTCCGCATTCTTTCATCTTTCATCTTTCCGCATTGTTTCATCTTTCATCTTTCCGCATTTTTTCATCTTTCATCTTTCCGCATTGTTTCATCTTTCCGCATTGTTTCATCTTTCCGCATTGTTTCATCTTTCCGCATTGTTTCATCTTTCCGCATTGTTTCATCTTTCATCTTCCGCATTCTTTCATCTTTCATCTTTCCGCATTGTTTCATCTTTCATCTTTCCGCATTTTTTCATCTTTCATCTTTCCGCATTGTTTCATCTTTCATCTTTCCGCATTTTTTCATCTTTCATCTTTCCGCATTGTTTCATCTTTCATCTTTCCGCATTTTTTCATCTTTCATCTTTCCGCATTGTTTCATCTTTCCGCATTATTTCATCTTTCCGCATTGTTTCATCTTTCCGCATTGTTTCATCTTTCCGCATTGTTTCATCTTTCATCTTTCATCTTTCCGCATTGTTTCATCTTTCCGCATTGCTTGATCTTTCATCTTCCGCATTCTTTCATCTTTCATCTTTCCGCATTGTTTCATCTTTCATCTTTCCGCATTGTTTCATCTTTCATCTTTCCGCATTCTTTCATCTTTCATCTTTCCGCATTGTTTCATCTTTCATCTTTCCGCATTCTTTCATCTTTCATCTTTCCGCATTGTTTCATCTTTCATCTTTCCGCATTGTTTCATCTTTCCGCATTGTTTCATCTTTCCGCATTGTTTCATCTTTCCGCATTGTTTCATCTTTCCGAATTGTTTCATCTTTCCTAATTGTTTCATCTTTCCGCATTGTTTCATCTTTCATCTTTCCGCATTGTTTCATCATTCATCTTTCCGCATTGTTTCATCTTTCATCTTTCCGCATTGTTTCATCTTTCATCTTTCCGCATTGTTTCATCGTTCATCTTTCCGCATTCTTTCATCTTTCATCTTTCCGCATTGTTTCATCTTTCATCTTTCCGCATTGTTTCATCTTTCATCTTTCCGCATTGCTTCATCTTTCATCTTTCCGCATTCTTTCATCTTTCATCTTTCCGCATTGTTTCATCTTTCATCTTTCCGCAATGTTTCATCTTTCATCTTTCCGCATTGTTTAATCTTTCATCTTCCGCATTCTTTCATCTTTCATCTTTCCGCATTGTTTCATCTTTCATCTTTCCGCATTTTTTCATCTTTCATCTTTCCGCATTGTTTCATCTTTCCGCATTGTTTCATCTTTCCGCATTGTTTCATCTTTCATCTTTCCGCATTGTTTCATCTTTCATCTTTCCGCATTCTTTCATCTTTCATCTTTCCGCATTTTTTCATCTTTCATCTTTCCGCATTTTTTCATCTTTCATCTTTCCGCATTGTTTCATCTTTCATCTTTCCGCATTGTTTCATCTTTCATCTTACCGCATTGTTTCATCTTTCCGCATTGTTTCACCTTTCATCTTTCGCATTCTTTCATCTTTCATCTTTCCGCATTGTTTCATCTTTCATCTTTCCGCATTTTTTCATCTTTCATCTTTCCGCATTGTTTCATCTTTCATTTTTCCGCATTGTTTCATCTTTCATCTTTCCGCATTGTTTCATCTTTCATCTTTCCGCATTGTTTCATCTTTCATCTTTCCGCATTCTTTCATCTTTCATCTTTCCGCATTCTTTCATCTTTCATCTTTCCGCATTGTTTCATCTTTCATCTTTCCGCATTGTTTCATCTTTCATCTTTCCGCATTGTTTCATCTTTCATCTTTCCGCATTGTTTCATCTTTCATCTTTCCGCATTGTTTCATCTTTCATCTTTCCGCATTGTTTCATCTTTCATCTTTCCGCATTGTTTCATCTTTCATCTTTCCGCATTGTTTCATCTTTCATCTTTCCGCATTTTTTCATCTTTCATCTTTCCGCATTGTTTCATCTTTCCGCATTGTTTCATCTTTCCGCATTGTTTCATCTTTCCGCATTGTTTCATCTTTCCGCATTGTTTCATCTTTCCGCATTGTTTCATCTTTCCGCATTGTTTCATCTTTCCGCATTGTTTCATCTTTCCGCATTGTATCATCTTTCCGCAATGTTTCATCTTTCCGCATTGTTTCATCTTTCCGCATTGTTTCATCTTTCCGCATTGTTTCATCTTTCCGCATTGTTTCATCTTTCATCTTTCCGCATTGTTTCATCTTTCATCTTTCCGCATTGTTTCATCTTTCATCTTTCCGCATTGTTTCATCTTTCATCTTTCGGCATTGTTTCATCTTTCATATTTCCGCATTCTTTCATCTTTCATCTTTCCGCATTGTTTCATCTTTCATCTTACCGCATTGTTTCATCTTTCATCTTTCCGCATTGTTTCATCTTTCATCTTTCCGCATTGTTTCATCTTTCATCTTTCCGCATTGTTTCATCTTTCCGCATTGTTTCATCTTTCCGCATTGTTTCATCTTTCCGCATTGTTTCATCTTTCCGCATTGTTTCATCTTTCCGCATTGTTTCATCTTTCCGCATTGTTTCATCTTTCCGCATTGTTTCATCTTTCCGCATTGTTTCATCTTTCCGCATTGTTTCATCTTTCCGCATTGTTTCATCTTTCCGCATTGTTTCATCTTTCCGCATTGTTTCATCTTTCCGCATTGTTTCATCTTTCCGCATTGTTTCATCTTTCCGCATTGTTTCATCTTTCCGCATTGTTTCATCTTTCCGCATTGTTTCATCTTTCCGCATTGTTTCATCTTTCCGCATTGTTTCATCTTTCCGCATTGTTTCATCTTTCCGCATTGTTTCATCTTTCCGCATTGTTTCATCTTTCCGCATTGTTTCATCTTTCATCTTTCCGCATTGTTTCATCTTTCATCTTTCCGCATTGTTTCATCTTTCATCTTTCCGCATTGTTTCATCTTTCATCTTTCGGCATTGTTTCATCTTTCATATTTCCGCATTCTTTCATCTTTCATCTTTCCGCATTGTTTCATCTTTCATCTTACCGCATTGTTTCATCTTTCATCTTTCCGCATTGTTTCATCTTTCATCTTTCCGCATTGTTTCATCTTTCATCTTTCCGCATTGTTTCATCTTTCCGCATTGTTTCATCTTTCCGCATTGTTTCATCTTTCCGCATTGTTTCATCTTTCCGCATTGTTTCATCTTTCATCTTTCCGCATTGTTTCATCTTTCATCTTTCCGCATTCTTTCATCTTTCATCTTTCCGCATTGTTTCATCTTTCATCTTTCCGCATTGTTTCATCTTTCATCTTTCCGCATTCTTTCATCTTTCATCTTTCCGTATTGTTTCATCTTTCATCTTCCGCATTCTTTCATCTTTCATCTTTCCGCATTGTTTCATCTTTCCGCATTGTTTCATCTTTCATCTTCCGCATTCTTTCATCTTTCATCTTTGCGCATTGTTTCATCTTTCCGCATTGTTTCATCTTTCATCTTCCGCATTCTTTCATCTTTCATCTTTCCGCATTGTGTCATCTTTCATCTTTCCGCATTTTTTCATCTTTCATCTTTCCGCATTGTTTCATCTTTCCGCATTGTTTCATCTTTCCGCATTGTTTCATCTTTCATCTTCCGCATTCTTTCATCTTTCATCTTACCGCATTGTTTCATCTTTCATCTTTCCGCATTTTTTCATCTTTCATCTTTCCGCATTGTTTCATCTTTCATCTTTCCGCATTGTTTCATCTTTCATCTTTCCGCATTGTTTCATCTTTCATCTTTCCGCATTTTTTCATCTTTCATCTTTCCGCATTGTTTCATCTTTCATCTTCCCGCATTGTTTCATCTTTCATCTTTCCGCATTCTTTCATCTTTCATCTTTCCGCATTGTTTCATCTTTCATCTTTCCGCATTGTTTCATCTTTCATCTTTCCGCATTCTTTCATCTTTCATCTTTCCGCATTGTTTCATCTTTCATCTTTCCGCATTGTTTCATCTTTCATCTTTCCGCATTCTTTAATCTTTCATCTTTCCGCATTGTTTCGTCTTTCATCTTCCGCATTCTTTCATCTTTCATCTTTCCGCATTGGTTCATCTTTCATCTTTCCGCATTGTTTCATCTTTCATCTTTCCGCAATGTTTCATCTTTCATCTTTCCGCATTGTTTCATGTTTCATCTTTCCGCATTGTTTCATATTTCATCTTTCCGCATTGTTTCATCTTTCATCTTTCCGCATTCTTTCATCTTTCATCTTCCGCATTGTTTCATCTTTCATCTTTCCGCATTGTTTCATCTTTCATCTTTCCGCATTTTTTCATCTTTCATCTTTCCGCATTGTTTCATCTTTCATCTTTCCGCATTTTTTCATCTTTCATCTTTCCGCATTGTTTCATCTTTCCGCATTGTTTCATCTTTCCGCATTGTTTCATCTTTCCGCATTGTTTCATCTTTCCGCATTGTTTCATCTTTCCGCATTGTTTCATCTTTCCGCATTGTTTCATCTTTCATCTTTCCGCATTGTTTCATCTTTCATCTTTCCGCATTGTTTCATCTTTCATCTTTCCGCATTGTTTCATCTTTCATCTTTCGGCATTGTTTCATCTTTCATATTTCCGCATTCTTTCATCTTTCATCTTTCCGCATTGTTTCATCTTTCATCTTACCGCATTGTTTCATCTTTCATCTTTCCGCATTGTTTCATCTTTCATCTTTCCGCATTGTTTCATCTTTCATCTTTCCGCATTGTTTCATCTTTCCGCATTGTTTCATCTTTCCGCATTGTTTCATCTTTCCGCATTGTTTCATCTTTCCGCATTGTTTCATCTTTCCGCATTGTTTCATCTTTCATCTTTCCGCATTGTTTCATCTTTCATCTTTCCGCATTCTTTCATCTTTCATCTTTCCGCATTGTTTCATCTTTCATCTTTCCGCATTGTTTCATCTTTCATCTTTCCGCATTCTTTCATCTTTCATCTTTCCGTATTGTTTCATCTTTCATCTTCCGCATTCTTTCATCTTTCATCTTTCCGCATTGTTTCATCTTTCCGCATTGTTTCATCTTTCATCTTCCGCATTCTTTCATCTTTCATCTTTGCGCATTGTTTCATCTTTCCGCATTGTTTCATCTTTCATCTTCCGCATTCTTTCATCTTTCATCTTTCCGCATTGTGTCATCTTTCATCTTTCCGCATTTTTTCATCTTTCATCTTTCCGCATTGTTTCATCTTTCATCTTTCCGCATTGTTTCATCTTTCCGCATTGTTTCATCTTTCCGCATTGTTTCATCTTTCATCTTCCGCATTCTTTCATCTTTCATCTTACCGCATTGTTTCATCTTTCATCTTTCCGCATTTTTTCATCTTTCATCTTTCCGCATTGTTTCATCTTTCATCTTTCCGCATTGTTTCATCTTTCATCTTTCCGCATTGTTTCATCTTTCATCTTTCCGCATTTTTTCATCTTTCATCTTTCCGCATTGTTTCATCTTTCATCTTCCCGCATTGTTTCATCTTTCATCTTTCCGCATTCTTTCATCTTTCATCTTTCCGCATTGTTTCATCTTTCATCTTTCCGCATTGTTTCATCTTTCATCTTTCCGCATTCTTTCATCTTTCATCTTTCCGCATTGTTTCATCTTTCATCTTTCCGCATTGTTTCATCTTTCATCTTTCCGCATTCTTTAATCTTTCATCTTTCCGCATTGTTTCGTCTTTCATCTTCCGCATTCTTTCATCTTTCATCTTTCCGCATTGGTTCATCTTTCATCTTTCCGCATTGTTTCATCTTTCATCTTTCCGCAATGTTTCATCTTTCATCTTTCCGCATTGTTTCATGTTTCATCTTTCCGCATTGTTTCATATTTCATCTTTCCGCATTGTTTCATCTTTCATCTTTCCGCATTCTTTCATCTTTCATCTTCCGCATTGTTTCATCTTTCATCTTTCCGCATTGTTTCATCTTTCATCTTTCCGCATTTTTTCATCTTTCATCTTTCCGCATTGTTTCATCTTTCATCTTTCCGCATTTTTTCATCTTTCATCTTTCCGCATTGTTTCATCTTTCATCTTTCCGCATTGTTTCATCTTTCCGCATTGTTTCATCTTTCCGCATTGTTTCATCTTTCCGCATTGTTTCACCTTTCATCTTTCCGCATTGTTTCATCTTTCATCTTTCCGCATTCTTTCATCTATCATCTTTCCGCATTGTTTCATCTTTCATCTTTCCGCATTGTTTCATCTTTCCGCATTGTTTCATCTTTCCGCAATGTTTCATCTTTCCGCATTGTTTCATCTTTCATCTTTCCGCATTGTTTCATCATTCATCTTTCCGCATTGTTTCATCTTTCATCTTTCCGCATTGTTTCATCTTTCATCTTTCCGCATTGTTTCATCTTTCATCTTTCCGCATTCTTGCATCTTTCATCTTTCCGCATTGTTTCATCTTTCATCTTTCCGCATTGTTTCATCTTTCATCTTTCCGCATTGTTTCATCTTTCATCTTTCCGCATTCTTTCATCTTTCATCTTTCCGCATTGTTTCATCTTTCATCTTTCCGCAATGTTTCATCTTTCATCTTTCCGCTTTGTTTCATCTTTCATCTTCCGCATTCTTTCATCTTTCATCTTTCCGCATTGTTTCATCTTTCATCTTTCCGCATTTTTTCATCTTTCATCTTTCCGCATTGTTTCATCTTTCATCTTTCCGCATTGTTTCATCTTTCATCTTTCCGCATTCTTTCATCTTTCATCTTTCCGCATTGTTTCATCTTTCCGCATTGTTTCATCTTTTCGCATTGTTTCATCTTTCATCTTTCCGCATTGTTTCATCTTTCATCTTTCCGCATTCTTTCATCTTTCATCTTTCCGCATTGTTTCATCTTTCCGCATTGTTTCATCTTTCATCTTCCGCATTTTTTCATCTTTCATCTTTCCGCATTGTTTCATCTTTCATCTTTCCGCATTGTTTCATCTTTCATCTTTCCGCATTGTTTCATCTTTCCGCATTGTTTCATCTTTCCGCATTGTTTCATCTTTCCGCATTGTTTCATCTTTCATCTTTCCGCATTGTTTCATCTTTCATCTTTCCGCATTCTTTCATCTTTCATCTTTCCGCATTGTTTCATCTTTCATCTTTCCGCATTGTTTCATCTTTCATCTTTCCGCATTCTTTCATCTTTCATCTTTCCGCATTGTTTCATCTTTCATCTTGCCGCATTCTTTCATCTTTCAACTTTCCGCATTGTTTCATCTTTCCGCATTCTTTCATCTTTCATCTTTCCGCATTGTTTCATCTTTCCGCATTGTTTCATCTTTCCGCATTGTTTCATCTTTCCGCATTGTTTCATCTTTCCGCATTGTTTCATCTTTCCGCATTGTTTCATCTTTCCGCATTGTTTCATCTTTCCGCATTGTTTCATCTTTCCGCATTGTTTCATCTTTCCGCATTGTTTCATCTTTCATCTTTCCGCATTGTTTCATCTTTCATCTTTCCGCATTCTTTCATCTTTCATCTTTCCGCATTGTTTCATCTTTCATCTTTCCGCATTGTTTCATCTTTCCGCATTGTTTCATCTTTCCGCATTGTTTCATCTTTCCGCATTGTTTCATCTTTCCGCATTGTTTCATCTTTCCGCATTGTTTCATCTTTCCGCATTGTTTCATCTTTCCGCATTGTTTCATCTTTCCGCATTGTTTCATCTTTCCGCATTGTTTCATCTTTCCGCATTGTTTCATCTTTCCGCATTGTTTCATCTTTCCGCATTGTTTCATCTTTCCGCATTGTTTCATCTTTCCGCATTGTTTCATCTTTCCGCATTGTTTCATCTTTCCGCATGGTTTCATCTTTCCGCATTGTTTCATCTTTCCGCATTGTTTCATCTTTCCGCATTGTTTCATCTTTCCGCATTGTTTCATCTTTCCGCATTGTTTCATCTTTCCGCATTGTTTCATCTTTCCGCATTGTTTCATCTTTCCGCATTGTTTCATCTTTCCGCATTGTTTCATCTTTCCGCATTGTTTCATCTTTCCGCATTGTTTCATCTTTCCGCATTGTTTCATCTTTCCGCATTGTTTCATCTTTCATCTTTCCGCATTGTTTCATCATTCATCTTTCCGCATTGTTTCATCTTTCATCTTTCCGCATTGTTTCATCTTTCATCTTTCCGCATTTTTTCATCTTTCATCTTTCCGCATTGTTTCATCTTTCATCTTTCCGCATTGTTTCATCTTTCATCTTTCCGAATTGTTTCATCTTTCATCTTTCCGCATTGTTTCATCTTTCATCTTTCCGCATTGTTTCATCTTTCCGCATTGTTTCATCTTTCATCTTCCGCATTCTTTCATCTTTCATCTTTCCGCATTGTTTCATCTTTCCGCATTGCTTCATCTTTCATCTTCCGCATTCTTTCATCTTTCATCTTTCCGCATTGTTTCATCTTTCATCTTTCCGCATTGTTTCATCTTTCATCTTTCCGCATTCTTTCATCTTTCATCTTTCCGCATTGTTTCATCTTTCATCTTTCCGCATTCTTTCATCTTTCATCTTTCCGCATTGTTTCATCTTTCATCTTTCCGCATTGTTTCATCTTTCCGCATTGTTTCATCTTTCCGCATTGTTTCATCTTTCCGCATTGTTTCATCTTTCCGAATTGTTTCATCTTTCCGCATTGTTTCATCTTTCCGCATTGTTTCATCTTTCATCTTTCCGCATTGTTTCATCATTCATCTTTCCGCATTGTTTCATCTTTCATCTTTCCGCATTGTTTCATCTTTCATCTTTCCGCATTGTTTCATCTTTCATCTTTCCGCATTCTTTCATCTTTCATCTTTCCGCATTGTTTCATCTTTCATCTTTCCGCATTGTTTCATCTTTCATCTTTCCGCATTGCTTCATCTTTCATCTTTCCGCATTCTTTCATCTTTCATCTTTCCGCATTGTTTCATCTTTCATCTTTCCGCAATGTTTCATCTTTCATCTTTCCGCATTGTTTCATCTTTCATCTTCCGCATTCTTTCATCTTTCATCTTTCCGCATTGTTTCATCTTTCATCTTTCCGCATTTTTTCATCTTTCATCTTTCCGCATTGTTTCATCTTTCCGCATTGTTTCATCTTTCATCTTTCCGCATTGTTTCATCTTTCATCTTTCCGCATTCTTTCATCTTTCATCTTTCCGCATTTTTTCATCTTTCATCTTTCCGCATTTTTTCATCTTTCATCTTTCCGTATTGTTTCATCTTTCATCTTTCCGCATTGTTTCATCTTTCATCTTACCACATTGTTTCATCTTTCCGCATTGTTTCACCTTTCATCTTTCGCATTCTTTCATCTTTCATCTTTCCGCATTGTTTCATCTTTCATCTTTCCGCATTTTTTCATCTTTCATCTTTCCGCATTGTTTCATCTTTCATCTTTCCGCATTGTTTCATCTTTCATCTTTCCGCATTGTTTCATCTTTCATCTTTCCGCATTGTTTCATCTTTCATCTTTCCGCATTGTTTCATCTTTCATCTTTCCGCATTGTTTCATCTTTCCGCATTGTTTCATCTTTCCGCATTGTTTCATCTTTCCGCATTGTTTCATCTTTCCGCATTGTTTCATCTTTCCGCATTGATTCATCTTTCCGCATTGTTTCATCTTTCCGCATTGTTTCATCTTTCCGCATTGTTTCATCTTTCCGCATTGTTTCATCTTTCCGCATTGTTTCATCTTTCCGCATTGTTTCATCTTTCCGCATTGTTTCATCTTTCCGCATTGTTTCATCTTTCCGCATTGTTTCATCTTTCCGCATTGTTTCATCTTTCCGCATTGTTTCATCTTTCCGCATTGTTTCATCTTTCCGCATTGTTTCATCTTTCCGCATTGTTTCATCTTTCCGCATTGTTTCATCTTTCCGCATTGTTTCATCTTTCATCTTTCCGCATTGTTTCATCTTTCATCTTTCCGCATTGTTTCATCTTTCATCTTTCCGCATTGTTTCATCTTTCATCTTTCCGCATTGTTTCATCTTTCATCTTTCCGCATTGTTTCATCTTTCATCTTTCGGCATTGTTTCATCTTTCATATTTCCGCATTCTTTCATCTTTCATCTTTCCGCATTGTTTCATCTTTCATCTTACCGCATTGTTTCATCTTTCATCTTTCCGCATTGTTTCATCTTTCATCTTTCCGCATTGTTTCATCTTTCATCTTTCCGCATTGTTTCATCTTTCCGCATTGTTTCATCTTTCCGCATTGTTTCATCTTTCCGCATTGTTTCATCTTTCCGCATTGTTTCATCTTTCCGAATTGTTTCATCTTTCATCTTTCCGCATTGTTTCATCTTTCATCTTTCCGCATTCTTTCATCTTTCATCTTTCCGCATTGTTTCATCTTTCATCTTTCCGCATTGTTTCATCTTTCATCTTTCCGCATTCTTTCATCTTTCATCTTTCCGTATTGTTTCATCTTTCATCTTCCGCATTCTTTCATCTTTCATCTTTCCGCATTGTTTCATCTTTCCGCATTGTTTCATCTTTCATCTTCCGCATTCTTTCATCTTTCATCTTTGCGCATTGTTTCATCTTTCCGCATTGTTTCATCTTTCATCTTCCGCATTCTTTCATCTTTCATCTTTCCGCATTGTGTCATCTTTCATCTTTCCGCATTTTTTCATCTTTCATCTTTCCGCATTGTTTCATCTTTCATCTTTCCGCATTGTTTCATCTTTCCGCATTGTTTCATCTTTCATCTTCCGCATTCTTTCATCTTTCATCTTACCGCATTGTTTCATCTTTCATCTTTCCGCATTTTTTCATCTTTCATCTTTCCGCATTGTTTCATCTTTCATCTTTCCGCTTTGTTTCATCTTTCATCTTTCCGCATTGTTTCATCTTTCATCTTTCCGCATTTTTTCATCTTTCATCTTTCCGCATTGTTTCATCTTTCATCTTCCCGCATTGTTTCATCTTTCATCTTTCCGCATTCTTTCATCTTTCATCTTTCCGCATTGGTTCATCTTTCATCTTTCCGCATTGTTTCATCTTTCATCTTTCCGCAATGTTTCATCTTTCATCTTTCCGCATTGTTTCATGTTTCATCTTTCCGCATTGTTTCATATTTCATCTTTCCGCATTGTTTCATCTTTCATCTTTCCGCATTCTTTCATCTTTCATCTTCCGCATTGTTTCATCTTTCATCTTTCCGCATTGTTTCATCTTTCATCTTTCCGCATTTTTTCATCTTTCATCTTTCCGCATTGTTTCATCTTTCATCTTTCCGCATTTTTTCATCTTTCATCTTTCCGCATTGTTTCATCTTTCATCTTTCCGCATTGTTTCATCTTTCATCTTTCGGCATTGTTTCATCTTTCATATTTCCGCATTCTTTCATCTTTCATCTTTCCGCATTGTTTCATCTTTCATCTTACCGCATTGTTTCATCTTTCATCTTTCCGCATTGTTTCATCTTTCATCTTTCCGCATTGTTTCATCTTTCATCTTTACGCATTGTTTCATCTTTCCGCATTGTTTCATCTTTCCGCATTGTTTCATCTTTCCGCATTGTTTCATCTTTCCGCATTGTTTCATCTTTCATCTTTCCGCATTGTTTCATCTTTCATCTTTCCGCATTCTTTCATCTTTCATCTTTCCGCATTGTTTCATCTTTCATCTTTCCGCATTGTTTCATCTTTCATCTTTCCGCATTCTTTCATCTTTCATCTTTCCGTATTGTTTCATCTTTCATCTTCCGCATTCTTTCATCTTTCATCTTTCCGCATTGTTTCATCTTTCCGCATTGTTTCATCTTTCATCTTCCGCATTCTTTCATCTTTCATATTTGCGCATTGTTTCATCTTTCCGCATTGTTTCATCTTTCATCTTCCGCATTCTTTCATCTTTCATCTTTCCGCATTGTGTCAACTTTCATCTTTCCGCATTTTTTCATCTTTCATCTTTCCGCATTGTTTCATCTTTCATCTTTCCGCATTGTTTCATCTTTCCGCATTGTTTCATCTTTCATCTTCCGCATTCTTTCATCTTTCATCTTACCGCATTGTTTCATCTTTCATCTTTCCGCATTTTTTCATCTTTCATCTTTCCGCATTGTTTCATCTTTCATCTTTCCGCATTGTTTCATCTTTCATCTTTCCGCATTGTTTCATCTTAAATCTTTCCACATTTTTTCATCTTTCATCTTTCCGCATTGTTTCATCTTTCATCTTTCCGCATTGTTTCATCTTTCATCTTTCCGCATTCTTTCATCTTTCATCTTTCCGCATTGTTTCATCTTTCATCTTTCCGCATTGTTTCATCTTTCATCTTTCCGCATTCTTTCATCTTTCATCTTTCCGCATTGTTTCATCTTTCATCTTTCCGCATTGTTTCATCTTTCATCTTTCCGCATTCTTTCATCTTTCATCTTTCCGCATTGTTTCGTCTTTCATCTTCCGCATTCTTTCATCTTTCATCTTTCCGCATTGGTTCATCTTTCATCTTTCCGCATTGTTTCATCTTTCATCTTTCCGCAATGTTTCATCTTTCATCTTTCCGCATTGTTTCATCTTTCATCTTTCCGCATTGTTTCATCTTTCATCTTTCCGCATTGTTTCATCTTTCATCTTCCCGCATTCTTTCATCTTTCATCTTCCGCATTGTTTCATCTTTCATCTTTCCGCATTGTTTCATCTTTCATCTTTCCGCATTTTTTCATCTTTCATCTTTCCGCATTGTTTCATCTTTCATCTTTCCGCATTGTTTCATCTTTCCGCATTGTTTCATCTTTCCGCATTGTTTCATCTTTCCGCATTGTTTCATCTTTCCGCATTGTTTCACCTTTCATCTTTCCGCATTGTTTCATCTTTCATCTTTCCGCATTCTTTCATCTTTCATCTTTCCGCATTGTTTCATCTTTCATCTTTCCGCATTGTTTCATCTTTCCGCATTGTTTCATCTTTCCGCATTGTTTCATCTTTCCGCATTGTTTCATCTTTCCGCATTGTTTCATCTTTCCGCATTGTTTCATCTTTCATCATTCCGCATTGTTTCATCATTCATCTTTCCGCATTGTTTCATCTTTCATCTTTCCGCATTGTTTCATCTTTCATCTTTCCGCATTGTTTCATCTTTCATCTTTCCGCATTCTTTCATCTTTCATCTTTCCGCATTGTTTCATCTTTCATCTTTCCGCATTGTTTCATCTTTCATCTTTCCGCATTGTTTCATCTTTCATCTTTCCGCATTCTTTCATCTTTCATCTTTCCGCATTGTTTCATCTTTCATCTTTCCGCAATGTTTCATCTTTCATCTTTCCGCTTTGTTTCATCTTTCATCTTCCGCATTCTTTCATCTTTCATCTTTCCGCATTGTTTCATCTTTCATCTTTCCGCATTTTTTCATCTTTCATCTTTCCGCATTGTTTCATCTTTCATCTTTCCGCATTTTTTCATCTTTCATCTTTCCGCATTGTTTCATCTTTCATCTTTCCGCATTGTTTCATCTTTCCGCATTGTTTCATCTTTCATCTTTCCGCATTGTTTCATCTTTCATCTTTCCGCATTCTTTCATCTTTCATCTTTCCGCATTTTTTCACCTTTCATCTTTCCGCATTGTTTCATCTTTCATCTTTCCGCATTGTTTCATCTTTCATCTTTCCGCATTCTTTCATCTTTCATCTTTCCGCATTGTTTCATCTTTCCGCATTGTTTCATCTTTCATCTTCCGCATTTTTTCATCTTTCATCTTTCCGCATTGTTTCATCTTTCATCTTTCCGCATTGTTTCATCTTTCATCTTTCCGCATTCTTTAATCTTTCATCTTTCCGCATTGTTTCATCTTACATCTTTCCGCATTGTTTCATCTTTCATCTTTCAGCATTCTTTCATCTTTCATCTTTCCGCATTGTTTCATCTTTCATCTTTCCGCATTGTTTCATCTTTCCGCAGTGTTTCATCTTTCATCTTTCATCTTTCCGCATTGTTTCATCTTTCATCTTTTCGCATTTTTCATCTTTCATCTTTCCGCATTGTTTCATCTTTCATCTTTCCGCATTGTTTCATCTTTCATCTTTCCGCATTGTTTCATCATTCCGCATTGTTTCATCTTTCCGCATTGTTTCATCTTTCCGCATTGTTTCATCTTTCATCTTCCGCATTCTTTCATCTTTCATCTTTGCGCATTGTTTCATCTTTCATCTTCCGCATTCTTTCATCTTTCATCTTTGCGCATTGTTTCATCTTTCCGCATTGTTTCATCTTTCCGCATTGTGTCATCTTTCATCTTTCCGCATTTTTTCATCTTTCATCTTTCCGCATTGTTTCATCTTTCATCTTTCCGCATTGTTTCATCTTTCCGCATTGTTTCATCTTTCCGCATTGTTTCATCTTTCCGCATTGTTTCATCTTTCATCTTCCGCATTCTTTCATCTTTCATCTTACCGCATTGTTTCATCTTTCATCTTTCCGCATTTTTTCATCTTTCATCTTTCCGCATTGTTTCATCTTTCATCTTTCCGCATTGTTTCATCTTTCATCTTTCCGCATTGTTTCATCTTTCATCTTTCCGCATTTTTTCATCTTTCATCTTTCCGCATTGTTTCATCTTTCATCTTTCCGCATTGTTTCATCTTTCATCTTTCCGCATTCTTTCATCTTTCATCTTTCCGCATTCTTTCATCTTTCATCTTTCCGCATTGTTTCATCTTTCATCTTTCCGCATTGTTTCATCTTTCATCTTTCCGCATTCTTTCATCTTTCATCTTTCCGCATTGTTTCATCTTTCATCTTTCCGCATTGTTTCATCTTTCCGCATTGTTTCATCTTTCATCTTTCCGCATTGTTTCATCTTTCCGCATTGTTTCATCTTTCCGCATTGTTTCATCTTTCCGCATTGTTTCATCTTTCCGCATTGTTTCATCTTTCCGCATTGTTTCATCTTTCCGCATTGTTTCATCATTCATCTTTCCGCATTGTTTCATCTTTCATCTTTCCGCATTGTTTCATCTTTCCGCATTGTTTCATCTTTCCGCATTGTTTCATCTTTCCGCATTGTTTCATCTTTCCGCATTGTTTCATCTTTCCGCATTGTTTCATCTTTCCGCATTGTTTCATCTTTCATCTTTCCGCATTGTTTCATCTTTCATCTTTCCGCATTGTTTCATCTTTCATCTTTCCGCATTCTTTCATCTTTCATCTTTCCGCATTGTTTCATCTTTCATCTTCCGCATTCTTTCATCTTTCATCTTTCCGCATTGTTTCATCTTTCATCTTTCCGCATTGTTTCATCTTTCATCTTTCCGCAATCTTTCATCTTTCATCTTTCCGCATTGTTTCATCTTTCATCTTTCCGCATTGTTTCATCTTTCATCTTTCCGCATTCTTTCATCTTTCATCTTTCCGCATTGTTTCATCTTTCATCTTTCCGCATTTTTTCATCTTTCATCTTTCCGCATTGTTTCATCTTTCATCTTTCCGCATTGTTTCATCTTTCATCTTTCTGCATTGTTTCATCTTTCATCTTTCCGAATTGTTTCATCTTTCATCTTTCCGCATTGTTTCATCTTTCATCTTTCCGCATTGTTTCATAATTCATCTTTCCGCATTGTTTCATCTTTCATCTTTCCGCATTGTTTCATCTTTCATCTTTCCGCATTGTTTCATCTTTCATCTTTCCGCATTGTTTCATCTTTCATCTTCCGCATTCTTTCATCTTTCATCTTTCCGCATTGTTTCATCTTTCATCTTTCCGCATTTTTTCATCTTTCATCTTTCCGCATTGTTTCATCTTTCATCTTTCCGCATTGTTTCATCTTTCATCTTTCCGCAATGTTTCATCTTTCATCTTTCCGCATTGTTTCATCTTTCATCTTCCGCATTCTTTCATCTTTCATCTTTCCGCATTGTTTCATCTTTCATCTTTCCGCATTTTTTCATCTTTCATCTTTCCGCATTGTTTCATCTTTCATCTTTCCGCATTGTTTCATCTTTCATCTTTCCGCATTCTTTCATCTTTCATCTTTCCGCATTGTTTCATCTTTCATCTTTCCGCATTGTTTCATCTTTCATCTTTCCGCATTCTTTCATCTTTCATCTTTCCGCATTGTTTCATCTTTCATCTTTCCGCATTGTTTCATCTTTCATCTTTCCGCATTCTTTCATCTTTCATCTTTCCGCATTGTTTCATCTTTCATCTTTTCGCATTGTTTCATCTTTCATCTTTCCGCATTGTTTCATCTTTCATCTTTCCGCATTCTTTCATCTTTCATCTTCCGCATTGTTTCATCTTTCATCTTTCCGCATTGTTTCATCTTTCATCTTTCCGCATTTTTTCATCTTTCATCTTTCCGCATTGTTTCATCTTTCATCTTTCCGCATTTTTTCATCTTTCATCTTTCCGCATTGTTTCATCTTTCATCTTTCCGCATTCTTTCATCTTTCATCTTTCCGCATTGTTTCATCTTTCATCTTTCCGCATTGTTTCATCTTTCCGCATTGTTTCATCTTTCATCTTTCCGCATTGTTTCATCATTCATCTTTCCGCATTGTTTCATCTTTCATCTTTCCGCATTGTTTCATCTTTCATCTTTCCGCATTGTTTCATCTTTCATCTTTCCGCATTCTTTCATCTTTCATCTTTCCGCATTGTTTCATCTTTCATCTTTCCGCATTGTTTCATCTTTCCGCATTGTTTCATCTTTCATCTTTCCGCATTGTTTCATCTTTCATCTTTCCGCATACTTTCATCTTTCATCTTTCCGCATTTTTTCACCTTTCATCTTTCCGCATTGTTTCATCTTTCATCTTTCCGCATTGTTTCATCTTTCATCTTTCCGCATTCTTTCATCTTTCATCTTTCCGCATTGTTTGATCTTTCCGCATTGTTTCATCTTTCATCTTCCGCATTTTTTCATCTTTCATCTTTCCGCATTGTTTCATCTTTCATCTTTCCGCATTGTTTCATCTTTCCGCATTGTTTCATCTTTCATCTTTCCGCATTGTTTCATCTTTCATCTTTCCGCATTCTTTCATCTTTCATCTTTCCGCATTGTTTCATCTTTCATCTTTCCGCATTGTTTCATCTTTCATCTTTCCGCATTCTTTCATCTTTCATCTTTCCGCATTGTTTCATCTTTCATCTTGCCGCATTCTTTCATCTTTCAACTTTCCGCATTGTTTCATCTTTCCGCATTGTTTCATCTTTCCGCATTGTTTCATCTTTCCGCATTGTTTCATCTTTCCGCATTGTTTCATCTTTCCGCATTGTTTCATCTTTCCGCATTGTTTCATCTTTCCGCATTGTTTCATCTTTCCGCATTGTTTCATCTTTCCGCATTGTTTCATCTTTCCGCATTGTTTCATCTTTCCGCATTGTTTCATCTTTCCGCATTGTTTCATCTTTCCGCATTGTTTCATCTTTCCGCATTGTTTCATCTTTCATCTTCCGCATTGTTTCATCTTTCATCTTTCCGCATTCTTTCATCTTTCATCTTTCCGCATTGTTTCATCTTTCATCTTGCCGCATTCTTTCATCTTTCAACTTTCCGCATTGTTTCATCTTTCCGCATTGTTTCATCTTTCCGCATTGTTTCATCTTTCCGCATTGTTTCATCTTTCCGCATTGTTTCATCTTTCCGCATTGTTTCATCTTTCCGCATTGTTTCGTCTTTCCGCATTGTTTCATCTTTCCGCATTGTTTCATCTTTCATCTTCCGCATTCTTTCATCTTTCATCTTTCCGCATTGTTTCATCTTTCATCTTTCCGCATTTTTTCATCTTTCATCTTTCCGCATTGTTTCATCTTTCATCTTTCCGCATTGTTTCATCTTTCCGCATTGTTTCATCTTTCCGCATTGTTTCATCTTTCCGCATTGTTTCATCTTTCCGCATTGTTTCATCTTTCCGCATTGTTTCATCTTTCCGCATTGTTACATCTTTCCGCATTGTTTCATCTTTCCGCATTGTTTCATCTTTCCGCATTGTTTCATCTTTCCGCATTGTTTCATCTTTCCGCATTGTTTCATCTTTCCGCATTGTTTCATCTTTCCGCATTGTTTCATCTTTCCGCATTGTTTCATCTTTCCGCATTGTTTCATCTTTCCGCATCGTTTCATCTTTCCGCATTGTTTCATCTTTCCGCATTGTTTCATCTTTCCGCATTGTTTCATCTTTCCGCATTGTTTCATCATTCCGCATTGTTTCATCTTTCCGCATTGTTTCATCTTTCCGCATTGTTTCATCTTTCCGCATTGTTTCATCTTTCCGCATTGTTTCATCTTTCCGCATTGTTTCATCTTTCCGCATTGTTTCATCTTTCCGCATTGTTTCATCTTTCCGCATTGTTTCATCTTTCCGCATTGTTTCATCTTTCCGCATTGTTTCATCTTTCCGCATTGTTTCATCTTTCCGCATTGTTTCATCTTTCCGCATTGTTTCATCTTTCCGCATTGTTTCATCTTTCATCTTCCGCATTGTTTCATCTTTCATCTTTCCGCATTCTTTCATCTTTCATCTTTCCGCATTGTTTCATCTTTCATCTTGCCGCATTCTTTCATCTTTCAACTTTCCGCATTGTTTCATCTTTCCGCATTGTTTCATCTTTCCGCATTGTTTCATCTTTCCGCATTGTTTCATCTTTCCGCATTGTTTCATCTTTCCGCATTGTTTCATCTTTCCGCATTGTTTCATCTTTCCGCATTGTTTCATCTTTCCGCATTGTTTCATCTTTCCGCATTGTTTCATCTTTCATCTTCCGCATTCTTTCATCTTTCATCTTTCCGCATTGTTTCATCTTTCATCTTTCCGCATTTTTTCATCTTTCATCTTTCCGCATTCTTTCATCTTTCATCTTTCCGCATTGTTTCATCTTTCCGCATTGTTTCATCTTTCCGCATTGTTTCATCTTTCCGCATTGTTTCATCTTTCATCTTTCCGCATTGTTTCATCTTTCATCTTTCCGCATTCTTTCATCTTTCATCTTTCCGCATTGTTTCATCTTTCATCTTTCCGAATTGTTTCATCTTTCATCTTTCCGCATTGTTTCATCTTTCTTCTTTCCGCATTCTTTCATCTTTCATCTTTCCGCATTGTTTCATCTTTCATCTTCCGCATTCTTTCATCTTTCATCTTTCCGCATTGTTTCATCTTTCATCTTTCCGCATTTTTTCATCTTTCATCTTTCCGCATTGTTTCATCTTTCATCTTTCCGCATTGTTTCATCTTTCCGCATTGTTTCATCTTTCCGCATTGTTTCATCTTTCCGCATTGTTTCATCTTTCATCTTTCCGCATTGTTTCATCATTCATCTTTCCGCATTGTTTCATCTTTCATCTTTCCGCATTGTTTCATCTTTCCGCATTGTTTCATCTTTCCGCATTGTTTCATCTTTCCGCATTGTTTCATCTTTCCGCATTGTTTCATCATTCATCATTCCGCATTGTTTCATCTTTCATCTTTCCGCATTGTTTCATCTTTCCGCATTGTTTCATCTTTCCGCATTGTTTCAACTTTCCGCATTGTTTCATCTTTCCGCATTGTTTCATCTTTCCGCATTGTTTCATCTTTCCGCATTGTTTCATCTTTCCGCATTGTTTCATCTTTCATCTTTCCGCATTTTTTCATCTTTCATCTTTCCGCATTGTTTCATCTTTCATCTTTCCGCATTCTTTCATCTTTCATCTTTCCGCATTGTTTCATCTTTCATCTTCCGCATTCTTTCATCTTTCATCTTTCCGCATTGTTTCATCTTTCATCTTTCCGCATTGTTTCATCTTTCATCTTTCCGCATTCTTTCATCTTTCATCTTTCCGCATTGTTTCATCTTTCATCTTTCCGCATTGTTTCATCTTTCATCTTTCCGCATTCTTTCATCTTTCATCTTTCCGCATTGTTTCATCTTTCATCTTTCCGCATTTTTTCATCTTTCATCTTTCCGCATTGTTTCATCTTTCATCTTTCCGCATTGTTTCATCTTTCATCTTTCCGCATTGTTTCATCTTTCATCTTTCCGAATTGTTTCATCTTTCATCTTTCCGCATTGTTTCATCTTTCATCTTTCCGCATTGTTTCATCTTTCATCTTTCCGCATTGTTTCATCTTTCATCTTTCCGCATTGTTTCATCTTTCATCTTTCCGCATTGTTTCATCTTTCATCTTTCCGCATTCTTTCATCTTTCATCTTCCGCATTGTTTCATCTTTCATCTTTCCGCATTGTTTCATCTTTCATCTTTCCGCATTTTTTCATCTTTCATCTTTCCGCATTGTTTCATCTTTCATCTTTCCGCATTTTTTCATCTTTCATCTTTCCGCATTGTTTCATCTTTCATCTTTCCGCATTCTTTCATCTTTCATCTTTCCGCATTGTTTCATCTTTCATCTTTCCGCATTGTTTCATCTTTCCGCATTGTTTCATCTTTCCGCATTGTTTCATCTTTCATCTTTCCGCATTGTTTCATCATTCATCTTTCCGCATTGTTTCATCTTTCATCTTTCCGCATTGTTTCATCTTTCATCTTTCCGCATTGTTTCATCTTTCATCTTTCCGCATTCTTTCATCTTTCATCTTTCCGCATTGTTTCATCTTTCATCTTTCCGCATTGTTTCATCTTTCCGCATTGTTTCATCTTTCATCTTTCCGCATTGTTTCATCTTTCATCTTTCCGCATACTTTCATCTTTCATCTTTCCGCATTTTTTCACCTTTCATCTTTCCGCATTGTTTCATCTTTCATCTTTCCGCATTGTTTCATCTTTCATCTTTCCGCATTCTTTCATCTTTCATCTTTCCGCATTGTTTGATCTTTCCGCATTGTTTCATCTTTCATCTTCCGCATTTTTTCATCTTTCATCTTTCCGCATTGTTTCATCTTTCATCTTTCCGCATTGTTTCATCTTTCATCTTTCCGCATTGTTTCATCTTTCCGCATTGTTTCATCTTTCCGCATTGTTTCATCTTTCATCTTTCCGCATTGTTTCATCTTTCATCTTTCCGCATTCTTTCATCTTTCATCTTTCCGCATTGTTTCATCTTTCATCTTTCCGCATTGTTTCATCTTTCATCTTTCCGCATTCTTTCATCTTTCATCTTTCCGCATTGTTTCATCTTTCATCTTGCCGCATTCTTTCATCTTTCAACTTTCCGCATTGTTTCATCTTTCCGCATTGTTTCATCTTTCCGCATTGTTTCATCTTTCCGCATTGTTTCATCTTTCCGCATTGTTTCATCTTTCCGCATTGTTTCATCTTTCCGCATTGTTTCATCTTTCCGCATTGTTTCATCTTTCCGCATTGTTTCATCTTTCCGCATTGTTTCATCTTTCATCTTCCGCATTGTTTCATCTTTCATCTTTCCGCATTCTTTCATCTTTCATCTTTCCGCATTGTTTCATCTTTCATCTTGCCGCATTCTTTCATCTTTCAACTTTCCGCATTGTTTCATCTTTCCGCATTGTTTCATCTTTCCGCATTGTTTCATCTTTCCGCATTGTTTCATCTTTCCGCATTGTTTCATCTTTCCGCATTGTTTCATCTTTCCTCATTGTTTCGTCTTTCCGCATTGTTTCATCTTTCCGCATTGTTTCATCTTTCATCTTCCGCATTCTTTCATCTTTCATCTTTCCGCATTGTTTCATCTTTCATCTTTCCGCATTTTTTCATCTTTCATCTTTCCGCATTGTTTCATCTTTCATCTTTCCGCATTGTTTCATCTTTCCGCATTGTTTCATCTTTCCGCATTGTTTCATCTTTCCGCATTGTTTCATCTTTCCGCATTGTTTCATCTTTCCGCATTGTTACATCTTTCCGCATTGTTTCATCTTTCCGCATTGTTTCATCTTTCCGCATTGTTTCATCTTTCCGCATTGTTTCATCTTTCCGCATTGTTTCATCTTTCCGCATTGTTTCATCTTTCCGCATTGTTTCATCTTTCCGCATTGTTTCATCTTTCTGCATTGTTTCATCTTTCCGCATCGTTTCATCTTTCCGCATTGTTTCATCTTTCCGCATTGTTTCATCTTTCCGCATTGTTTCATCTTTCCGCATTGTTTCATCATTCCGCATTGTTTCATCTTTCCGCATTGTTTCATCTTTCCGCATTGTTTCATCTTTCCGCATTGTTTCATCTTTCCGCATTGTTTCATCTTTCCGCATTGTTTCATCTTTCCGCATTGTTTCATCTTTCCGCATTGTTTCATCTTTCCGCATTGTTTCATCTTTCCGCATTGTTTCATCTTTCCGCATTGTTTCATCTTTCCGCATTGTTTCATCTTTCCGCATTGTTTCATCTTTCCGCATTGTTTCATCTTTCATCTTCCGCATTGTTTCATCTTTCATCTTTCCGCATTCTTTCATCTTTCATCTTTCCGCATTGTTTCATCTTTCATCTTGCCGCATTCTTTCATCTTTCAACTTTCCGCATTGTTTCATCTTTCCGCATTGTTTCATCTTTCCGCATTGTTTCATCTTTCCGCATTGTTTCATCTTTCCGCATTGTTTCATCTTTCCGCATTGTTTCATCTTTCCGCATTTTTTCATCTTTCATCTTCCGCATTCTTTCATCTTTCATCTTTCCGCATTGTTTCATCTTTCATCTTTCCGCATTTTTTCATCTTTCATCTTTCCGCATTCTTTCATCTTTCATCTTTCCGCATTGTTTCATCTTTCCGCATTGTTTCATCTTTCCGCATTGTTTCATCTTTCCGCACTGTTTCATCTTTCCGCATTGTTTCATCTTTCCGCATTGTTTCATCTTTCCGCATTGTTACATCTTTCCGCATTGTTTCATCTTTCCGCATTGTTTCATCTTTCCGCATTGTTTCATCTTTCCGCATTGTTTCATCTTTCCGCATTGTTTCATCTTTCCGCATTGTTTCATCTTTCCGCATTGTTTCATCTTTCCGCATCGTTTCATCTTTCCGCATTGTTTCATCTTTCCGCATTGTTTCATCTTTCCGCATTGTTTCATCTTTCCGCATTGTTTCATCATTCCGCATTGTTTCATCTTTCCGCATTGTTTCATCTTTCCGCATTGTTTCATCTTTCCGCATTGTTTCATCTTTCCGCATTGTTTCATCTTTCCGCATTGTTTCATCTTTCCGCATTGTTTCATCTTTCCGCATTGTTTCATCTTTCCGCATTGTTTCATCTTTCCGCATTGTTTCATCTTTCCGCATTGTTTCATCTTTCCGCATTGTTTCATCTTTCCGCATTGTTTCATCTTTCCGCATTGTTTCATCTTTCCGCATTGTTTCATCTTTCCGCATTGTTTCATCTTTCCGCATTGTTTCATCTTTCCGCATTGTTTCATCTTTCCGCATTGTTTCATCTTTCCGCATTGTTTCATCTTTCCGCATTGTTTCATCTTTCATCTTTCCGCATTTTTTCATCTTTCATCTTTCCGCATTGTTTCATCTTTCATCTTTCCGCATTGTTTCATCTTTCCGCATTGTTTCATCTTTCCGCATTGTTTAATCTTTCATCTTTCCGCATTGTTTCATCTTTCATCTTTCCGCATTGTTTCATCTTTCCGCATTGTTTCATCTTTCCGCATTGTTTCATCTTTCCGCATTGTTTCATCTTTCCGCATTGTTTCATCTTTCCGCATTGTTTCATCTTTCCGCATTGTTTCATCTTTCCGCATTGTTTCATCTTTCCGCATTGTTTCATCTTTCATCTTCCGCATTGTTTCATCTTTCATCTTTCCGCATTCTTTCATCTTTCATCTTTCCGCATTGTTTCATCTTTCATCTTGCCGCATTCTTTCATCTTTCAACTTTCCGCATTGTTTCATCTTTCCGCATTGTTTCATCTTTCCGCATTGTTTCATCTTTCCGCATTGTTTCATCTTTCCGCATTGTTTCATCTTTCCGCATTGTTTCATCTTTCATCTTCCGCATTCTTTCATCTTTCATCTTTCCGCATTGTTTCATCTTTCATCTTTCCGCATTTTTTCATCTTTCATCTTTCCGCATTCTTTCATCTTTCATCTTCCGCATTGTTTCATCTTTCCGCATTGTTTCATCTTTCCGCATTGTTTCATCTTTCCGCACTGTTTCATCTTTCCGCATTGTTTCATCTTTCCGCATTGTTTCATCTTTCCGCATTGTTACATCTTTCCGCATTGTTTCATCTTTCCGCATTGTTTCATCTTTCCGCATTGTTTCATCTTTCCGCATTGTTTCATCTTTCCGCATTGTTTCATCTTTCCGCATTGTTTCATCTTTCCGCATTGTTTCATCTTTCCGCATTGTTTCATCTTTCCGCATCGTTTCATCTTTCCGCATTGTTTCATCTTTCCGCATTGTTTCATCTTTCCGCATTGTTTCATCTTTCCGCATTGTTTCATCATTCCGCATTGTTTCATCTTTCCGCATTGTTTCATCTTTCCGCATTGTTTCATCTTTCCGCATTGTTTCATCTTTCCGCATTGTTTCATCTTTCCGCATTGTTTCATCTTTCCGCATTGTTTCATCTTTCCGCATTGTTTCATCTTTCCGCATTGTTTCATCTTTCCGCATTGTTTCATCTTTCCGCATTGTTTCATCTTTCCGCATTGTTTCATCTTTCCGCATTGTTTCATCTTTCCGCATTGTTTCATCTTTCCGCATTGTTTCATCTTTCCGCATTGTTTCATCTTTCCGCATTGTTTCATCTTTCCGCATTGTTTCATCTTTCCGCATTGTTTCATCTTTCCGCATTGTTTCATCTTTCATCTTTCCGCATTTTTTCATCTTTCATCTTTCCGCATTGTTTCATCTTTCATCTTTCCGCATTGTTTCATCTTTCCGCATTGTTTCATCTTTCCGCATTGTTTCATCTTTCATCTTTCCGCATTGTTTCATCTTTCATCTTTCCGCATTGTTTCATCTTTCCGCATTGTTTCATCTTTCCGCATTGTTTCATCTTTCCGCATTGTTTCATCTTTCCGCATTGTTTCATCTTTCCGCATTGTTTCATCTTTCCGCATTGTTTCATCTTTCCGCATTGTTTCATCTTTCCGCATTGTTTCATCTTTCCGCATTGTTTCATCTTTCCGCATTGTTTCATCTTTCCGCATTGTTTCATCTTTCCGCATTGTTTCATCTTTCCGCATTGTTTCATCTTTCCGCATTGTTTCATCTTTCCGCATTGTTTCATCTTTCCGCATTGTTTCATCTTTCCGCATTGTTTCATCTTTCCGCATTGTTTCATCTTTCCGCATTGTTTCATCTTTCCGCATTGTTTCATCTTTCCGCATTGTTTCATCTTTCCGCATTGTTTCATCTTTCCGCATTGTTTCATCTTTCCGCATTGTTTCATCTTTCCGCATTGTTTCATCTTTCCGCATTGTTTCATCTTTCCGCATTGTTTCATGTTTCCGCATTGTTTCATCTTTCCGCATTGTTTCATCTTTCCGCATTGTTTCATCTTTCATCTTTCCGCATTTTTTCATCTTTCATCTTTCCGCATTGTTTCATCTTTCATCTTTCCGCATTGTTTCATCTTTCCGCATTGTTTCATCTTTCCGCATTGTTTCATCTTTCATCTTTCCGCATTGTTTCATCTTTCATCTTTCCGCATTGTTTCATCTTTCCGCATTGTTTCATCTTTCCGCATTGTTTCATCTTTCATCTTTCCGCATTGTTTCATCTTTCATCTTTCCGCATTGTTTCATCTTTCCGCATTGTTTCATCTTTCCGCATTGTTTCATCTTTCCGCATTGTTTCATCTTTCCGCATTGTTTCATCTTTCCGCATTGTTTCATCTTTCCGCATTGTTTCATCTTTCCGCATTGTTTCATCTTTCCGCATTGTTTCATCTTTCCGCATTGTTTCATCTTTCCGCATTGTTTCATCTTTCCGCATTGTTTCATCTTTCCGCATTGTTTCATCTTTCCGCATTGTTTCATCTTTCCGCATTGTTTCATCTTTCCGCATTGTTTCATCTTTCCGCATTGTTTCATCTTTCCGCATTGTTTCATCTTTCATCTTTCCGCATTTTTTCATCTTTCATCTTTCCGCATTGTTTCATCTTTCATCTTTCCGCATTGTTTCATCTTTCCGCATTGTTTCATCTTTCCGCATTGTTTCATCTTTCATCTTTCCGCATTCTTTCATCTTTCATCTTTCCGCATTGTTTCATCTTTCCGCATTGTTTCATCTTTCATCTTCCGCATTTTTTCATCTTTCATCTTTCCGCATTGTTTCATCTTTCATCTTTCCGCATTGTTTCATCTTTCATCTTTCCGCATTGTTTCATCTTTCATCTTTCCGCATTCTTTCATCTTTCATCTATCCGCATTGTTTCATCTTTCATCTTGCCGCATTCTTTCATCTTTCAACTTTCCGCATTGTTTCATCTTTCCGCATTCTTTCATCTTTCATCTTTCCGCATTGTTTCATCTTTCCGCATTGTTTCATCTTTCCGCATTGTTTCATCTTTCCGCATTGTTTTATCTTTCCGCATTGTTTCATCTTTCCGCATTGTTACATCTTTCCGCATTGTTTCATCTTTCCGCATTGTTTCATCTTTCCGCATTGTTTCATCTTTCCGCATTGTTTCATCTTTCCGCATTGTTTCATCTTTCATCTTTCCGCATTGTTTCATCTTTAATCTTTCCGCATTCTTTCATCTTTCATCTTTCCGCATTGTTTCATCTTTCATCTTTCCGCATTGTTTCATCTTTCATCTTTCCGCATTCTTTCATCTTTCATCTTTCCGCATTGTTTCATCTTTCATCTTGCCGCATTCTTTCATCTTTCAACTTTCCGCATGGTTTCATCTTTCCGCATTCTTTCATCTTTCATCTTTCCGCATTGTTTCATCTTTCATCTTTCCGCATTGTTTCATCTTTCCGCATTGTTTCATCTTTCCGCATTGTTTCATCTTTCCGCATTGTTTCATCTTTCCGCATTGTTTCATCTTTCATCTTTCCGCATTGTTTCATCTTTCATCTTTCCGCATTCTTTAATCTTTCATCTTTCCGCATTGTTTCATCTTTCATCTTTCCGCATTGTTTCATCTTTCATCTTTCAGCATTCTTTCATCTTTCATCTTTCCGCATTGTTTCATCTTTCATCTTTCCGCATTGTTTCATCTTTCCGCAGTGTTTCATCTTTCATCTTTCATCTTTCCGCATTGTTTCATCTTTCATCTTTTCGCATTTTTCATCTTTCATCTTTCCGCATTGTTTCATCTTTCATCTTTCCGCATTGTTTCATCTTTCATCTTTCCGCATTGTTTCATCTTTCCGCATTGTTTCATCTTTCCGCATTGTTTCATCTTTCCGCATTGTTTCATCTTTCCGCATTGTTTCATCTTTCCGCATTGTTTCATCTTTCCGCATTGTTTCATCTTTCCGCATTGTTTCATCTTTCATCTTTCCGCATTGTTTCATCATTCATCTTTCCGCATTGTTTCATCTTTCATCTTTCCGCATTGTTTCATCTTTCATCTTTCCGCATTCTTTCATCTTTCATCTATCCGCATTGTTTCATCTTTCATCTTGCCGCATTCTTTCATCTTTCAACTTTCCGCATTGTTTCATCTTTCCGCATTCTTTCATCTTTCATCTTTCCGCATTGTTTCATCTTTCCGCATTGTTTCATCTTTCCGCATTGTTTCATCTTTCCGCATTGTTTCATCTTTCATCTTCCGCATTCTTTCATCTTTCATCTTTCCGCATTGTTTCATCTTTCATCTTTCCGCATTTTTTCATCTTTCATCTTTCCGCATTGTTTCATCTTTCATCTTTCCGCATTGTTTCATCTTTCCGCATTGTTTCATCTTTCCGCATTGTTTCATCTTTCCGCATTGTTTTATCTTTCCGCATTGTTTCATCTTTCCGCATTGTTACATCTTTCCGCATTGTTTCATCTTTCCGCATTGTTTCATCTTTCCGCATTGTTTCATCTTTCCGCATTGTTTCATCTTTCCGCATTGTTTCATCTTTCCGCATTGTTTCATCTTTCCGCATTGTTTCGTCTTTCCGCATTGTTTCATCTTTCCGCATTGTTTCATCTTTCCGCATCGTTTCATCTTTCCGCATTGTTTCATCTTTCCGCATTGTTTCATCTTTCCGCATTGTTTCATCTTTCCGCATTATTTCATCATTCCGCATTGTTTCATCTTTCCGTATTGTTTCATCTTTCCGCATTGTTTCATCTTTCCGCATTGTTTCATCTTTCCGCATTGTTTCATCTTTCCGCATTATTTCATATTTCCGCATTGTTTCATCTTTCCGCATTGTTTCATCTTTCCGCATTGTTTCATCTTTCCGCATTGTTTCATCATTCCGCATTGTTTCATCTTTCCGCATTGTTTCATCTTTCCGCATTGTTTCATCTTTCCGCATTGTTTCATCTTTCCGCATTGTTTCATCTTTCCGCATTGTTTCATCTTTCCGCATTGTTTCATCTTTCCGCATTGTTTCATCTTTCATCTTTCCGCATTTTTTCATCTTTCATCTTTCCGCATTGTTTCATCTTTCATCTTTCCGCATTGTTTCATCTTTCATCTTTCCGCATTCTTTCATCTTTCATCTTTCCGCATTGTTTCATCTTTCCGCATTGTTTCATCTTTCATCTTCCGCATTTTTTCATCTTTCATCTTTCCGCATTGTTTCATCTTTCATCTTTCCGCATTGTTTCATCTTTCATCTTTCCGCATTGTTTCATCTTTCCGCATTGTTTCATCTTTCCGCATTGTTTCATCTTTCATCTTTCCGCATTGTTTCATCTTTCATCTTTCCGCATTCTTTCATCTTTCATCTTTCCGCATTGTTTCATCTTTCATCTTTCCGCATTGTTTCATCTTTCATCTTTCCGCATTCTTTCATCTTTCATCTTTCCGCATTGTTTCATCTTTCATCTTGCCGCATTCTTTCATCTTTCAACTTTCCGCATTGTTTCATCTTTCCGCATTCTTTCATCTTTCATCTTTCCGCATTGTTTCATCTTTCCGCATTGTTTCATCTTTCCGCATTGTTTCATCTTTCCGCATTGTTTCATCTTTCCGCATTGTTTCATCTTTCCGCATTGTTTCATCTTTCCGCATTGTTTCATCTTTCATCTTTCCGCATTGTTTCATCTTTCATCTTTCCGCATTGTTTCATCTTTCATCTTTCCGCATTCTTTCATCTTTCATCTATCCGCATTGTTTCATCTTTCATCTTGCCGCATTCTTTCATCTTTCAACTTTCCGCATTGTTTCATCTTTCCGCATTCTTTCATCTTGCATCTTTCCGCATTGTTTCATCTTTCCGCATTGTTTCATCTTTCCGCATTGTTTCATCTTTCCGCATTGTTTTATCTTTCCGCATTGTTTCATCTTTCCGCATTGTTACATCTTTCCGCATTGTTTCATCTTTCCGCATTGTTTCATCTTTCCGCATTGTTTCATCTTTCCGCATTGTTTCATCTTTCCGCATTGTTTCATCTTTCCGCATTGTTTCATCTTTCCGCATTGTTTCATCTTTCCGCATTGTTTCATCTTTCCGCATTGTTTCATCTTTCCGCATCGTTTCATCTTTCCGCATTGTTTCATCTTTCCGCATTGTTTCATCTTTCCGCATTGTTTCATCTTTCCGCATTGTTTCATCATTCCGCATTGTTTCATCTTTCCGCATTGTTTCATCTTTCCGCATTGTTTCATCTTTCCGCATTGTTTCATCTTTCCGCATTTTTTCATCTTTCATCTTTCCGCATTGTTTCATCTGTCATCTTTCCGCATTGTTTCATCTTTCATCTTTCCGCATTGTTTCATCTTTCATCTTTCCGCATTCTTTCATCTTTCATCTTTCCGCATTGTTTCATCTTTCCGCATTGTTTCATCTTTCATCTTCCGCATTTTTTCATCTTTCATCTTTCCGCATTGTTTCATCTTTCATCTTTCCGCATTGTTTCATCTTTCATCTTTCCGCATTGTTTCATCTTTCCGCATTGTTTCATCTTTCCGCATTGTTTCATCTTTCATCTTTCCGCATTGTTTCATCTTTAATCTTTCCGCATTCTTTCATCTTTCATCTTTCCGCATTGTTTCATCTTTCATCTTTCCGCATTGTTTCATCTTTCATCTTTCCGCATTCTTTCATCTTTCATCTTTCCGCATTGTTTCATCTTTCATCTTGCCGCATTCTTTCATCTTTCAACTTTCCGCATGGTTTCATCTTTCCGCATTCTTTCATCTTTCATCTTTCCGCATTGTTTCATCTTTCATCTTTCCGCATTGTTTCATCTTTCCGCATTGTTTCATCTTTCCGCATTGTTTCATCTTTCCGCATTGTTTCATCTTTCCGCATTGTTTCATCTTTCCGCATTGTTTCATCTTTCATCTTTCCGCATTGTTTCATCTTTCATCTTTCCGCATTCTTTAATCTTTCATCTTTCCGCATTGTTTCATCTTTCATCTTTCCGCATTGTTTCATCTTTCATCTTTCAGCATTCTTTCATCTTTCATCTTTCCGCATTGTTTCATCTTTCATCTTTCCGCATTGTTTCATCTTTCCGCAGTGTTTCATCTTTCATCTTTCATCTTTCCGCATTGTTTCATCTTTCATCTTTTCGCATTTTTCATCTTTCATCTTTCCGCATTGTTTCATCTTTCATCTTTCCGCATTGTTTCATCTTTCATCTTTC
>CASCKD010000025.1:42500-45000 GCA_949152435.1 Gastracanthus pulcherrimus | reverse complement strand
CTGTCTGTCTGTCTGTCTGTCTGTCTGTCTGTCTGTCTGTCTGTCTGTCTGTCTGTCTGTCTGTCTGTCTGTCTGTCTGTCTGTCTGTCTGTCTGTCTGTCTGTCTGTCTGTCTGTCTGTCTGTCTGTCTGTCTGTCTGTCTGTCTGTCTGTCTGTCTGTCTGTCTGTCTGTCTGTCTGTCTGTCTGTCTGTCTGTCTGTCTGTCTGTCTGTCTGTCTGTCTGTCTGTCTGTCTGTCTGTCTGTCTGTCTGTCTGTCTGTCTGTCTGTCTGTCTGTCTGTCTGTCTGTCTGTCTGTCTGTCTGTCTGTCTGTCTGTCTGTCTGTCTGTCTGTCTGTCTGTCTGTCTGTCTGTCTGTCTGTCTGTCTGTCTGTCTGTCTGTCTGTCTGTCTGTCTGTCTGTCTGTCTGTCTGTCTGTCTGTCTGTCTGTCGGTGTCCGTCTGTATGTCTGTCTGTCTGTCTGTCTGTCTGTCTGTCTGTCTGTCTGTCTGTCTGTCTGTCTGTCTGTCTGTCTGTCTGTCTGTCTGTCTGTCTGTCTGTCTGTCTGTCTGTCTGTCTGTCTGTCTGTCTGTCTGTCTGTCTGTCTGTCTGTCTGTCGGTGTCTGTCTGTCGGTGTGGGTCTGTCTGTCTGTCTGTCTGTGTCTCTCTGTCTGTCTGTCATTCTGTCTGTTTTTCAGTCTGTCTGTCTGTCTGTCTGTCTGTGTATATCTATCTGTCTGTCGGTGTCTGTCTGTCTGTCGGTGTCTGTCTGTATGTCTGTCTGTCTGTCTGTCTGTCTGTCTGTCTGTCTGTCTGTCTGTCTGTCTGTCTGTCTGTCTGTCTGTCTGTCTGTCTGTCTGTCTGTCTGTCTGTCTGTCTGTCTGTCTGTCTGTCTGTCTGTCTGTCTGTCTGTATGTCTGTCTGTCTGTCTGTCTGTCTGTCTGTCTGTCTGTCTGTCTGTCTGTCTGTCTGTCTGTCTGTCTGTCTGTCTGTCTGTCTGTCTGTCTGTCTGTCTGTCTGTCTGTCTGTCTGTCTGTCTGTCTGTCTGTCTGTCTGTCTGTCTGTCTGTCTGTCTGTCTGTCTGTCTGTCTGTCTGTCTGTCTGTCTGTCTGTCTGTCTGTCTGTCTGTCTGTCTGTCTGTCTGTCTGTCTGTCTGTCTGTCTGTCTGTCTGTCTGTCTGTCTGTCTGTCTGTCTGTCTGTCTGTCTGTCTGTCTGTCTGTCTGTCTGTCTGTCTGTCTGTCTGTCTGTCTGTCTGTCTGTCTGTCTGTCTGTCTGTCTGTCTGTCTGTCTGTCTGTCTGTCTGTCTGTCTGTCTGTCTGTCTGTCTGTCTGTCTGTCTGTCTGTCTGTCTGTCTGTCTGTCTGTCTGTCTGTCTGTCTGTCTGTCTGTCTGTCTGTCTGTCTGTCTGTCTGTCTGTCTGTCTGTCTGTCTGTCTGTCTGTCTGTCTGTCTGTCTGTCTGTCTGTCTGTCTGTCTGTCTGTCTGTCTGTCTGTCTGTCTGTCTGTCTGTCTGTCTGTCTGTCTGTCTGTCTGTCTGTCTGTCTGTCTGTCTGTCTGTCTGTCTGTCTGTCTGTCTGTCTGTCTGTCTGTCTGTCTGTCTGTCTGTCTGTCTGTCTGTCTGTCTGTCTGTCTGTCTGTCTGTCTGTCTGTCTGTCTGTCTGTCTGTCTGTCTGTCTGTCTGTCTGTCTGTCTGTCTGTCTGTCTGTCTGTCTGTCTGTCTGTCTGTCTGTCTGTCTGTCTGTCTGTCTGTCTGTCTGTCTGTCTGTCTGTCTGTCTGTCTGTCTGTCTGTCTGTGTATATCTATCTGTCTGTCTGTGTATATCTATCTGTCTGTCTGTCTGTCTGTCTGTGTATATCTATCTGTCTGTCTGTCTGTCTGTCTGTCTGTCTGTCTGTCTGTCGGTGTATATCTATCTGTCTGTCTGTTTATATCTATCTGTCTGTCTCTCTGTCTGTCTCTCTGTCTGTCTTTCGGTGTCTGTCTGTCGGTGTCTGTCTGTCTGTCTGTCTGTCTGTCTGTCTGTCTGTCTGTCTGTCTGTCGGTGTCTGTCTGTCTGTCTGTGTATATCTATCTGTCTGTCTGTATGTCTGTCTCTCTGTCTGTCTGTCGGTGTCTGTCTGTATGTCTGTCTGTCTGTCTGTCTGTCGGTGTCTGTCTGTCGGTGTGGGTCTGTCTGTCGGTGTGGGTCTGTCTGTATGTCTGTCTGTCGGTGTCTGTCTGTCTGTCTGTCTGTCTGTCTGTCTTTCTGTCTGTATGTCTGTCTGTCTGTCTGTGTATATCTATCTGTCTGTCGGTGTCTGTCTGTCTGTCTGTCTGTCTGTCTGTCGGTGTCTGTCTGTCTGTCTGTCTGTATGTCTGTCTGTGTATATCTATCTGTCTGTCTGTCTGTCGGTGTCCGTCTGTATGTCTGTCTGTCTATCTGTCTGTCTGTCTGTCTGTCTGTCTGTCTGTCTGTCGGTGTCTGTCTGTGTATATCTATCTGTCTGTCTGTCTGTCTGTCTGTCTGTCTGTCTGTCTGTCTGT
>CASCKD010000025.1:15000-17500 GCA_949152435.1 Gastracanthus pulcherrimus | reverse complement strand
TCTGTCTGTCTGTCTGTCTGTCTGTCTGTCTGTCTGTCTGTCTGTCTGTCTGTCTGTCTGTCTGTCTGTCTGTCTGTCTGTCTGTCTGTCTGTCTGTCTGTCGGTATCTGTCTGTCTGTCTGTCTGTCTGTCTGTCTGTCTGTCTGTCTGTCGGTCTGTCTGTCTGCCTGTCTGTCTGTCTGTCTGTCTGTCTGTCGGTGTCTGTCTGTCTGTCTGTCTGTCTGTCTGTCTGTATGTCTGTCTGTGTATATCTATCTGTCTGTCTGTCTGTCGGTGTCCGTCTGTATGTCTGTCTGTCTGTCTGTCTGTCTGTCTGTCTGTCTGTCTGTCTGTCTGTCTGTCTGTCTATCTGTCTGTCTGTCTGTCTGTCTGTCTGTCTGTCTGTCGGTGTCTGTCTGTCTGTCTGTCTGTCTGTCTGTCTGTCGGTGTCTGTCTGTCGGAGTCTGTCTGTCTGTCTGTCTGTATGTCTGTCTGTGTATATCTATCTGTCTGTCTGTCTGTCGGTGTCCGTCTGTATGTCTGTCTGTCTGTCTGTCTGTCTGTCTGTCTGTCTGTCTGTCTGTCTGTCTGTCTGTCTGTCTGTCTGTCTGTCTGTCTGTCTGTCTGTCTGTCTGTCTGTCTGTCTGTCTGTCTGTCTGTCTGTCTGTCTGTCTGTCTGTCTGTCTGTCTGTCTGTCTGTCTGTCTGTCTGTCTGTCTGTCTGTCTGTCTGTCTGTCTGTCTGTCTGTCTGTCTGTCTGTCTGTCTGTCTGTCTGTCTGTCTGTCTGTCTGTCTGTCTGTCTGTCTGTCTGTCTGTCTGTCTGTCTGTCTGTCTGTCTGTCTGTCTGTCTGTCTGTCTGTCTGTCTGTCTGTCTGTCTGTCTGTCTGTCTGTCTGTCTGTCTGTCTGTCTGTCTGTCTGTCTGTCTGTCTGTCTGTCTGTCTGTCTGTCTGTCTGTCTGTCTGTCTGTCTGTCTGTCTGTCTGTCTGTCTGTCTGTCTGTCTGTCTGTCTGTCTGTCTGTCTGTCTGTCTGTCTGTCTGTCTGTCTGTCTGTCTGTCTGTCTGTCTGTCTGTCTGTCTGTCTGTCTGTCTGTCTGTCTGTCTGTCTGTCTGTCTGTCTGTCTGTCTGTCTGTCTGTCTGTCTGTCTGTCTGTCTGTCTGTCTGTCTGTCTGTCTGTCTGTCTGTCTGTCTGTCTGTCTGTCTGTCTGTCTGTCTGTCTGTCTGTCTGTCTGTCTGTCTGTCTGTCTGTCTGTCTGTCTGTCTGTCTGTCTGTCTGTCTGTCTGTCTGTCTGTCTGTCTGTCTGTCTGTCTGTCTGTCTGTGTATATCTATCTGTCTGTCTGTGTATATCTATCTGTCTGTCTGTCTGTCTGTCTGTGTATATCTATCTGTCTGTCTGTCTGTCTGTCTGTCTGTCTGTCTGTCTGTCGGTGTATATCTATCTGTCTGTCTGTTTATATCTATCTGTCTGTCTCTCTGTCTGTCTCTCTGTCTGTCTTTCGGTGTCTGTCTGTCGGTGTCTGTCTGTCTGTCTGTCTGTCTGTCTGTCTGTCTGTCTGTCTGTCTGTCGGTGTCTGTCTGTCTGTCTGTGTATATCTATCTGTCTGTCTGTATGTCTGTCTCTCTGTCTGTCTGTCGGTGTCTGTCTGTATGTCTGTCTGTCTGTCTGTCTGTCGGTGTCTGTCTGTCGGTGTGGGTCTGTCTGTCGGTGTGGGTCTGTCTGTATGTCTGTCTGTCGGTGTCTGTCTGTCTTTCTGTCTGTCTGTCTGTCTTTCTGTCTGTATGTCTGTCTGTCTGTCTGTGTATATCTATCTGTCTGTCGGTGTCTGTCTGTCTGTCTGTCTGTCTGTCTGTCGGTGTCTGTCTGTCTGTCTGTCTGTATGTCTGTCTGTGTATATCTATCTGTCTGTCTGTCTGTCGGTGTCCGTCTGTATGTCTGTCTGTCTATCTGTCTGTCTGTCTGTCTGTCTGTCTGTCTGTCTGTCGGTGTCTGTCTGTGTATATCTATCTGTCTGTCTGTCTGTCTGTCTGTCTGTCTGTCTGTCTGTCTGTCTGTCGGTGTATATCTATCTGTCTGTCTGTGTATATCTATCTGTCTGTCTCTATGTCTGTCTCTCTGTCTGTCTTTCGGTGTCTGTCTGTCGGTGTCTGTCTGTCTGTCTGTCTGTCTGTCTGTCTGTCTGTCTGTCTGTCTGTCGGTGTCTGTCTGTCTGTCTGTCTGTCTGTCTGTGTATATCTATCTGTCTGTCTGTATGTCTGTCTCTCTGTCTGTCTGCCGGTGTCTGTCTGTATGTCTGTCTGTCTGTCTGTCTGTCGGTGTCTGTCTGTCGGTGTGGGTCTGTCTGTCGGTGTGGGTCTGTCTGTATGTCTGTCTGTCGGTGTCTGTCTGTCTGTCTGTCTGTCTGTCTGTCTTTCTGTCTGTATGTCTGTCTGTCTGTCTGTGTATATCTATCTGTCTGTCGGTGTCTGTCTGTCTGTCTGTCTGTCTGTCTGTCGGTGTCTGTCTGTCTGTCTGTCTGTATG
>CASCKD010000024.1:1560000-1567000 GCA_949152435.1 Gastracanthus pulcherrimus | reverse complement strand
CTGTCTGTCTGTGTATATATATCTGTCTGTCTGTCTGTCTGTCTGTCTCTCTTTATGTCTGTCTGTGTCTGTCTGTATGTCTGTCTGACAGTCTGTCTGTCAGTCTGCCTGTCTGTCTGCCTGTCTGTCTGTGTATATCTATCTGTCTGTCTGTCTGTCTGTGTATATATATCTGTCTGTATGTCTGTCTGTCTGTCTGTCTGTCGGTGTCTGTCTGTCTGTCTGTCTGTCTGTCTGTCTGTCGGTCTGTCTGTGTCTGCCTGTCTGTCTGCCTGTCTGTCTGTGTATATCTATCTGTCTGTCTGTCTGTCTGTGTATATATATCTGTCTGTATGTCTGTCTGTCTGTCTGTCTGTCGGTGTCTGTCTGTCTGTCTGTCTGTCTGTCTGTCTGTCGGTCTGTCTGTGTCTGTCTGTCTGTCTGTCTGTCTGTTTGTCTGTCTGTCGGTCTGTCTGTGTCTGCCTGTCTGTCTGCCTGTCTGTCTGTGTATATCTATCTGTCTGTCTGTCTGTCTGTGTATATATATCTGTCTGTATGTCTGTCTGTCTGTCTGTCTGTCGGTGTCTGTCTGTCTGTCTGTCTGTCTGTCTGTCTGTCGGTCTGTCTGTGTCTGCCTGTCTGTCTGCCTGTCTGTCTGTGTATATCTATCTGTCTGTCTGTCTGTCTGTGTATATATATCTGTCTGTATGTCTGTCTGTCTGTCTGTCTGTCGGTGTCTGTCTGTCTGTCTGTCTGTCTGTCTGTCTGTCTGTCTGTCTGTCGATCTGTCTGACTGTCTGACTGTCTGTCTGTGCCTGTCTGTATGACTGTGTCTGTCTGTCTGTCTCTCTTTATGTCTCTCTGTGTCTGTCTGTATGTCTGTCTGTGTCTGTCTGTCTGTCTGTCTGACAGTCTGTCTGTCAGTCTGCCTGTCTGTCTGCCTGTCTGTCTGTGTATATCTATCTGTCGGTCTGTCTGTCTGTGTATATATATCTGTCTGTCTGTCTGTCTGTCTGTCTCTCTTTATGTCTGTCTGTGTCTGTCTGTCTGTATGTCTGTCTGTGTCTGTCTGTCTGTCTGTCTGACAGTCTGTCTGACAGTCTGTCTGTCAGTCTGCCTGTCTGTCTGCCTGTCTGTCTGTGTATATCTATCTGTCTGTCTGTTTGTCTGTGTATATATATCTGTCTGTCTGTCTGTCTGTCTGTATGTCTGTCTATCTGTCTATCGGTCTGCCAGTCTGTGTCTGTCTGTATGTCTGTGTCTGTCTGTATGTCTGTCTGTCTGTCTATCGGTCTGCCAGTCTGTGTCTGTCTGTATGTCTGTGTCTGTCTGTCTGTCTCTCTTTATGTCTGTCTGTGTCTGTCTGTATGTCTGTCTGTGTCTGTCTGTCTGTCTGTCTGACAGTCTGTCTGTCAGTCTGCCTGTCTGTCTGCCTGTCTGTCTGTGTATATCTATCTGTCTGTCTGTCTGTCTGTGTATATATATCTGTCTGTCTGTCTGTCCGTCTGTCTGTCTGTCGGTGTCTGCCTGTATGTCTGAATGTCTGTCTGTCAGTCTGTCTGTCTGTCTGCCTGTCTGTCGGTGTCTGTTTGTCTGACTGTCTGTCTGTATGTCTGTCTGTCTGTCTGTCTGTCTGTCTGTCTGTCTGTCTGTCTGTCTGTCTGTCTGTCGGTGTCTGTCTGTATGTCTGACTGTCTGACTGTCTGTCTGTGTCTGTCTGTACGTCAGTGTCTGTCTGTCTGTCTCTCTTTATGTCTGTCTGTGTCTGTCTGTATGTCTGTCTGTGTCTGTCTGTCTGTCTGTCTGACAGTCTGTCTGACAGTCTGTCTGTCAGTCTGCCTGTCTGTCTGCCTGTCTGTCTGTGTATATCTATCTGTCTGTCTGTTTGTCTGTGTATATATATCTGTCTGCCTGTCTGTCTGTATGTCTGTCTGTCTGTCTATCGGTCTGCCAGTCTGTGTCTGTCTGTATGTCTGTGTCTGTCTGTCTGTCTCTCTTTATGTCTGTCTGTGTCTGTCTGTATGTCTGTTAGTCTGACTGTCTGTCTGTTTATATCTATCTGTCTGTCGGTGTCTGTCTGCCTGTCTGTATGTCTGCGTCTGTCTGTCTGTCTGTCTGTCTGCCTGTGTATATTTGTCTGTCTGTGTATATCTATCTGTCTGTCTGTCTGTCTGCCTGTCTGTCTATCTGTCTGTCTGTCGGTGTCTGTCTGTATGTCTGACTGTCTGACTGTCTGTCTGTATGTTTTGTCTGTCGGTGTCTGTCTGTATGTCTGTCTGTCTGTCTGTCTGTCTGTCTCTCTTTATGTCTGTCTGTGTCTGTCTGTATGTCTGTCTGTGTCTGTCTGTCTGTCTGTCTGACAGTCTGTCTGTCAGTCTGCCTGTCTGTCTGCCTGACTGTCTGTGTATATCTATCTGTCCGTCTGTCTGTCTGTGTATATATATCTGTCTGTCTGTCTGTCTCTCTTTATGTCTGTCTGTGTCTGTCTGTATGTCTGTCTGACAGTCTGTCTGTCAGTCTGCCTGTCTGTCTGCCTGTCTGTCTGTGTATATCTATCTGTCTGTCTGTCTGTCTGTGTATATATATCTGTCTGTATGTCTGTCTGTCTGTCTGTCTGTCGGTGTCTGTCTGTCTGTCTGTCTGTCTGTCTGTCTGTCGGTCTGTCTGTGTCTGCCTGTCTGTCTGCCTGTCTGTCTGTGTATATCTATCTGTCTGTCTGTCTGTCTGTGTATATATATCTGTCTGTATGTCTGTCTGTCTGTCTGTCTGTCGGTGTCTGTCTGTCTGTCTGTCTGTCTGTCTGTCTGTCGGTCTGTCTGTGTCTGTCTGTCTGTCTGTCTGTCTGTTTGTCTGTCTGTCGGTCTGTCTGCGTCTGTCTGTCTGTCTGTCTGTCTGTCTGTCTGTCTGTGTATATCTATCTGTCTGTCAGTGTCTGTCTGTCTGTCTGTCTGTCTGTCTGTCTGTCTGTCTGTCTGTCTGTCTGTCTGTCTGTCTGTCTGTCTGTCTGTCGATCTGTCTGACTGTCTGACTGTCTGTCTGTGCCTGTCTGTATGACTGTGTCTGTCTGTCTGTCTCTCTTTATGTCTCTCTGTGTCTGTCTGTATGTCTGTCTGTGTCTGTCTGTCTGTCTGTCTGACAGTCTGTCTGTCAGTCTGCCTGTCTGTCTGCCTGTCTGTCTGTGTATATCTATCTGTCGGTCTGTCTGTCTGTGTATATATATCTGTCTGTCTGTCTGTCTGTCTGTCTCTCTTTATGTCTGTCTGTGTCTGTCTGTCTGTATGTCTGTCTGTGTCTGTCTGTCTGTCTGTCTGACAGTCTGTCTGACAGTCTGTCTGTCAGTCTGCCTGTCTGTCTGCCTGTCTGTCTGTGTATATCTATCTGTCTGTCTGTTTGTCTGTGTATATATATCTGTCTGTCTGTCTGTCTGTCTGTATGTCTGTCTGTCTGTCTATCGGTCTGCCAGTCTGTGTCTGTCTGTATGTCTGTGTCTGTCTGTATGTCTGTCTGTCTGTCTATCGGTCTGCCAGTCTGTGTCTGTCTGTATGTCTGTGTCTGTCTGTCTGTCTCTCTTTATGTCTGTCTGTGTCTGTCTGTATGTCTGTCTGTGTCTGTCTGTCTGTCTGTCTGACAGTCTGTCTGTCAGTCTGCCTGTCTGTCTGCCTGTCTGTCTGTGTATATCTATCTGTCTGTCTGTCTGTCTGTGTATATATATCTGTCTGTCTGTCTGTCCGTCTGTCTGTCTGTCGGTGTCTGCCTGTATGTCTGAATGTCTGTCTGTCAGTCTGTCTGTCTGTCTGCCTGTCTGTCGGTGTCTGTTTGTCTGACTGTCTGTCTGTATGTCTGTCTGTCTGTCTGTCTGTCTGTCTGTCTGTCTGTCTGTCTGTCTGTCTGTCTGTCTGTCTGTCGGTGTCTGTCTGTATGTCTGACTGTCTGACTGTCTGTCTGTGTCTGTCTGTATGTCAGTGTCTGTCTGTCTGTCTCTCTTTATGTCTGTCTGTGTCTGTCTGTATGTCTGTCTGTGTCTGTCTGTCTGTCTGTCTGACAGTCTGTCTGACAGTCTGTCTGTCAGTCTGCCTGTCTGTCTGCCTGTCTGTCTGTGTATATCTATCTGTCTGTCTGTTTGTCTGTGTATATATATCTGTCTGCCTGTCTGTCTGTATGTCTGTCTGTCTGTCTATCGGTCTGCCAGTCTGTGTCTGTCTGTATGTCTGTGTCTGTCTGTCTGTCTCTCTTTATGTCTGTCTGTGTCTGTCTGTATGTCTGTTAGTCTGACTGTCTGTCTGTTTATATCTATCTGTCTGTCGGTGTCTGTCTGCCTGTCTGTATGTCTGCGTCTGTCTGTCTGTCTGTCTGTCTGCCTGTGTATATTTGTCTGTCTGTGTATATCTATCTGTCTGTCTGTCTGTCTGCCTGTCTGTCTATCTGTCTGTCTGTCGGTGTCTGTCTGTATGTCTGACTGTCTGACTGTCTGTCTGTATGTTTTGTCTGTCGGTGTCTGTCTGTATGTCTGTCTGTCTGTCTGTCTGTCTGTCTCTCTTTATGTCTGTCTGTGTCTGTCTGTATGTCTGTCTGTGTCTGTCTGTCTGTCTGTCTGACAGTCTGTCTGTCAGTCTGCCTGTCTGTCTGCCTGACTGTCTGTGTATATCTATCTGTCCGTCTGTCTGTCTGTGTATATATATCTGTCTGTCTGTCTGTCTCTCTTTATGTCTGTCTGTGTCTGTCTGTATGTCTGTCTGACAGTCTGTCTGTCAGTCTGCCTGTCTGTCTGCCTGTCTGTCTGTGTATATCTATCTGTCTGTCTGTCTGTCTGTGTATATATATCTGTCTGTATGTCTGTCTGTCTGTCTGTCTGTCGGTGTCTGTCTGTCTGTCTGTCTGTCTGTCTGTCTGTCGGTCTGTCTGTGTCTGCCTGTCTGTCTGCCTGTCTGTCTGTGTATATCTATCTGTCTGTCTGTCTGTCTGTGTATATATATCTGTCTGTATGTCTGTCTGTCTGTCTGTCTGTCGGTGTCTGTCTGTCTGTCTGTCTGTCTGTCTGTCGGTCTGTCTGTGTCTGTCTGTCTGTCTGTCTGTCTGTTTGTCTGTCTGTCGGTCTGTCTGCGTCTGTCTGTCTGTCTGTCTGTCTGTCTGTCTGTCTGTGTATATCTATCTGTCTGTCAGTGTCTGTCTGTCTGTCTGTCTGTCTGTCTGTCTGTCTGTCTGTCTGTCTGTCTGTCTGTCTGTCTGTCTGTCTGTCTGTCTGTCTGTCTGTCTGTCGATCTGTCTGACTGTCTGACTGTCTGTCTGTGCCTGTCTGTATGACTGTGTCTGTCTGTCTGTCTCTCTTTATGTCTCTCTGTGTCTGTCTGTATGTCTGTCTGTGTCTGTCTGTCTGTCTGTCTGACAGTCTGTCTGTCAGTCTGCCTGTCTGTCTGCCTGTCTGTCTGTGTATATCTATCTGTCGGTCTGTCTGTCTGTGTATATATATCTGTCTGTCTGTCTGTCTGTCTGTCTGTCTGTCTGTCTGTCTCTCTTTATGTCTGTCTGTGTCTGTCTGTCTGTATGTCTGTCTGTGTCTGTCTGTCTGTCTGTCTGACAGTCTGTCTGCCTGACTGTCTGTGTATATCTATCTGTCCGTCTGTCTGTCTGTGTATATATATCTGTCTGTCTGTCTGTCTGTCTGTCTCTCTTTATGTCTGTCTGTGTCTGTCTGTATGTCTGTCTGACAGTCTGTCTGTCAGTCTGCCTGTCTGTCTGCCTGTCTGTCTGTGTATATCTATCTGTCTGTCTGTCTGTCTGTGTATATATATCTGTCTGTATGTCTGTCTGTCTGTCTGTCTGTCGGTGTCTGTCTGTCTGTCTGTCTGTCTGTCTGTCTGTCGGTCTGTCTGTGTCTGCCTGTCTGTCTGCCTGTCTGTCTGTGTATATCTATCTGTCTGTCTGTCTGTCTGTGTATATATATCTGTCTGTATGTCTGTCTGTCTGTCTGTCTGTCGGTGTCTGTCTGTCTGTCTGTCTGTCTGTCTGTCTGTCGGTCTGTCTGTGTCTGTCTGTCTGTCTGTCTGTCTGTTTGTCTGTCTGTCGGTCTGTCTGCGTCTGTCTGTCTGTCTGTCTGTCTGTCTGTCTGTCTGTGTATATCTATCTGTCTGTCAGTGTCTGTCTGTCTGTCTGTCTGTCTGTCTGTCTGTCTGTCTGTCTGTCTGTCTGTCTGTCTGTCTGTCTGTCTGTCTGTCGATCTGTCTGACTGTCTGACAGTCTGTCTGTGCCTGTCTGTATGACTGTGTCTGTCTGTCTGTCTCTCTTTATGTCTCTCTGTGTCTGTCTGTATGTCTGTCTGTGTCTGTCTGTCTGTCTGTCTGACAGTCTGTCTGTCAGTCTGCCTGTCTGTCTGCCTGTCTGTCTGTGTATATCTATCTGTCGGTCTGTCTGTCTGTGTATATATATCTGTCTGTCTGTCTGTCTGTCTGTCTCTCTTTATGTCTGTCTGTGTCTGTCTGTCTGTATGTCTGTCTGTGTCTGTCTGTCTGTCTGTCTGACAGTCTGTCTGACAGTCTGTCTGTCAGTCTGCCTGTCTGTCTGCCTGTCTGTCTGTGTATATCTATCTGTCTGTCTGTTTGTCTGTGTATATATATCTGTCTGTCTGTCTGTCTGTATGTCTGTCTGTCTGTCTATCGGTCTGCCAGTCTGTGTCTGTCTGTATGTCTGTCTGTCTGTCTATCGGTCTGCCAGTCTGTGTCTGTCTGTATGTCTGTGTCTGTCTGTCTGTCTCTCTTTATGTCTGTCTGTGTCTGTCTGTATGTCTGTCTGTGTCTGTCTGTCTGTCTGTCTGACAGTCTGTCTGTCAGTCTGACTGTCTGTCTGTGTCTGTCTGTATGTCAGTGTCTGTCTGTCTGTCTCTCTTTATGTCTGTCTGTGTCTGTCTGTATGTCTGTCTGTGTCTGTCTGTCTGTCTGTCTGACAGTCTGTCTGACAGTCTGTCTGTCAGTCTGCCTGTCTGTCTGCCTGTCTGTCTGTGTATATCTATCTGTCTGTCTGTTTGTCT
>CASCKD010000024.1:1537500-1540000 GCA_949152435.1 Gastracanthus pulcherrimus | reverse complement strand
TGTCTGTATGTCTTTAAGTCTATCAGTCTGTCTGTCTGTCTGTATGTCTGTTTGTCTGACTGTCTGTCTGTCTGTCTGTCTTGAAGTCTGTCTGTCTGCCTTTCTGTCTATATGTCTGTCTGTCTGTCTGCCTGTCTGTCTGTATGTCTGTCTGTCTGTCTGTCTGTCTGTCTGTCTGTCTATCTATCTGTGTATATCTGTCTATCTGTCTGTCTGTCTGTCTGTGTATGTCTGTGTGTCTGTATGTCTTTAAATCTATCAGTATGTCTGTCTGTCTGTATGTCTGTCTTTAATTCTATCAGTCTGTCTGTCTGTCTGCCTGTCTGTCTGTATGTCTGTCTGTCTGTCTGTCTGTCTTGAAGTATGTCTGTCTGCATGTCTGTCTTGAAGGCTGTCTGTCTGCCTGTCTGTCTGTCTGTCTGTCTGTCAGTCTGTCTGTCTGTGTGTATGTCTATAAGTCTGTCAGTCAGTCCGTCTGTCTATCTGTATGTCTGTCTGTCTGTCTGTCGGTCTGTATGTCTGTCGGTGTCTGTCTGTATGTCTGTCTGTCTGTCTGTCTGTCGGTGTCTGTCTGTCGGTCTGTCAGTCTGTCTGTCTGTCTGTCGGTGTCTGTCTGTCTGTCTGTGTATATCTATCTGTGTGTCTGTGTATATCTATCAGTCTGTCTGTCTGTCTGTCTGTCTGTCTGTCGGTCTGTCTGTCTGTGTATATCTATCTGTCTGTCTGTGTATATCTATCTGTCTGTCTGTCGGTGTCTGTCTGTATGTCTGTCTGTCTGACTGTCTGTCTGTATGTCTGTCTGTCTGTCTGTCTGTCTGTCTGTCTGTCTGTCTGTCGGTGTCTGTCTTTCTGTCGGTCTGTCTGTCTGTCTGTCTGTGTATATCTATTTGTCTGTCTGTGTATATCTATTTGTCTGTCTGTGTATATCTATCTGTCTGTCTGTCTGTCTGTCTCTCTGTCTGTCTGTCGGTGTCTGTCTGTATGTCTGTCTGTCTGTCTATCTGTCTGTCGGTGTCTGTCTGTCGGTCTGTCAGTCTGTCTGTCTGTCTGTCAGTCTGTCTGTCTGTCGGTCTGTCTGTCTGTCTGTCTGTCTGCCTGTCTGTATGTCTGTGTCTGTCTGTCTGTCTGTCTGTCTGCCTGTCTGTCTGTATGTCTGTGTCTGTCTGTCTGTCTGTCTGTCTGTCTGTGTATATCTATCTGTTTGACTGTCTGACTGTCTGTCTGTATGTCTGTCTGTCTGTCTGTCTGTCTGTCTGTCTGTCTGTCTGTCGGTGTCTGTCTTTCTGTCGGTCTGTCTGTCTGTCTGTCTGTTTATATCTATCTGTCTGTCTGTGTATATCTATCTGTCTATCTGTCTGTCTGTCTCTCTGTCTGTCTGTCTGTCTGTCTGTCTGTCTGTGTATATCTATCTTTCTGTCTGTGTATATCTATCTGTCTGTCTGTCGGTGTCTGTCTGTCTGTCTGTGTATATCTATCTGTGTGTCTGTGTATATCTATCAGTCTGTCTGTCTGTCTGTCTGTCTGTCTGTCTGTCTGTCTGTCTGTCTGTCTGTCTGCCTGTCTGTCTGTATGTCTGTCTGTCTGTCTATCGGTCTGCCAGTCGGTGTCTATCGGTCTGTCTGTCTGTCTGTGTATATCTATCTGTCTGTCTGTGTATATCTATCTGTCTGTCTGTCTGTCTGTCTGTCTTACTGTCTGTCTGTGTGTCTGTCTGTCTGTGTATATCTATCTGTCTGTCGGTGTCTGTCTGCCTGTCTGTCTGTCTGTCTGTCTGTATGTCTGTGTCTGTCTGTCTGCCTGTCTGTCTGTGTATATCTATCTGTCTGTCTCTCTTTATGTCTGTCGGTCTGTCTGCCTGTCTGTCTGTATGTCTGTGTCTGTCTGTCTGTCTGTCTGTCTGTCTGTGTATATCTATCTGGCTGTGTATATCTATCTGTTTGACTGTCTGTCTGTGTATATCTATCTCTCTGTCTGTTTATATCTATCTGTCTGTCTGTCTGTCTGTATGTCTGTCTGACTGTCTGTCTGTCTGTCTATCTGTCTGCGTATGTCATGTCTGTGTGTCTGCATGGCTTTAATTCTATCAGTCTGTCTGTCTGTCTTTATGTCTGTCTTTAATTCTATCAGTCTGTCTGTCTTTCTGTACGTCTGTCTGACTGTCTGTCTGTCTGTCAGTCTGTCTGTCTGCGTATGTCATGTCTGTGTGTCTGCATGTCTTTAATTCTATCAGTCTGTCTGTCTGTCTGTATGTCTGTCTTCAATTCTATCAGTCTGTCTGTCTTTCTGTATGTCTGTCTGACTGTCTGTCTGTCAGTCTATCTGTCTGCGTATGTCATGTCTGTGTGTCTGCATGTCTTTAATTCTATCAGTCTGTCTGTCTGTCTGTCTGTCTGTCTTCAATTCTATCAGTCTGTCTGTCTTTCTGTATGTCTGTCTGACTGTCTGTCTGTCTGTCAGTCTGTCTGTCTGCGTATGTCTGTCTGTCTGTCTGTCTGTGTCT
>CASCKD010000024.1:1525000-1527500 GCA_949152435.1 Gastracanthus pulcherrimus | reverse complement strand
TGTCTTCAATTCTATCAGTCTGTCTGTCTTTCTGTATGTCTGTCTGACTGTCTGTCTGTCTGTCAGTCTGTCTGTCTGCGTATGTCTGTCTGTCTGTCTGTCTGTGTCTGTCCGTCTGTCTGTCTGTCTGTCTGTCTGTCTGTCTGTCGGTCTGTTTGTCTGTCCGTCTGTCTGTCTATCTGTCTGTCTGTCTGTCTTCAATTCTATCAGTCTGTCGGTCTTCCTGTATGTCTGTCTGTATGTCTTTAAGTATATCAGTATGTCTGTCTGTCTGTCTGTCTGTCTGTTTGTGTATGCCTGTGTGTCTGTATGTGTTTAATTGTATCAGTCTGTCTGTCTGTCTTTATGTCTGTCTTTAATTCTATCAGTCTGTCTGTCTTTCTGTATGTCTGTCTGACTGTCTGTCTGTCTGTCAGTCTGTCTTTCTGCGTATGTCTGTCTGTCTGTCTGTATGTCTGTATGTCTGTCTGTGTCTGTCTGTCTGTCTGTCTGTCTGTGTCTGTCTGTCTGTCTGTCTGTCTGTCTGTCTGACTGTCTGTCTGTCTGTCTGTCTGTATGTCTTTAAGTCTGTCAGATAGTCCGTCTCTCTGTCTTAATGTCTGTCTGTCATTCTGTCTGTCTGTCTGTCTGTCTGTCTGCCTGTCTGTCTGTCTGTCTGTCTGTCTGTCTGTCTGTCTATCTATCTGTGTATATCTGTCTATCTGTCTGTCTGTCTGTCTGTGTATGTCTGTGTGTCTGTATGTCTTTAAATCTATCAGTATGTCTGTCTGTCTGTATGTCTGTCTTTAATTCTATCAGTCTGTCTGTCTGTCTGCCTGTCTGTCTGTATGTCTGTCTGTCTGTCTGTCTGTCTTGAAGTATGTCTGTCTGCATGTCTGTCTTGAAGGCTGCCTGTCTGCCTGTCTGTCTGTCTGTCTGTCTGTCAGTCTGTCTGTCTGTGTGTATGTCTATAAGTCTGTCAGTCAGTCCGTCTGTCTATCTGTATGTCTGTCTGTCTGTCTGTCTGTCTGTCTGTCTGTCTGTCTGTCTATCTGTATGTCTTTAAGTCTATCAGTCTGTCTGTATGTCTTTAAGTCTATCAGTCTGTCTGTCTGTCTGTATGTCTGTTTGTCTGACTGTCTGTCTGTCTGTCTGTCTTGAAGTCTGTCTGTCTGCCTTTCTGTCTATATGTCTGTCTGTCTGTCTGCCTGTCTGTCTGTATGTCTGTCTGTCTGTCTGTCTGTCTGTCTGTCTGTCTATCTATCTGTGTATATCTGTCTATCTGTCTGTCTGTCTGTCTGTGTATGTCTGTGTGTCTGTATGTCTTTAAATCTATCAGTATGTCTGTCTGTCTGTATGTCTGTCTTTAATTCTATCAGTCTGTCTGTCTGTCTGCCTGTCTGTCTGTATGTCTGTCTGTCTGTCTGTCTGTCTTGAAGTATGTCTGTCTGCATGTCTGTCTTGAAGGCTGTCTGTCTGCCTGTCTGTCTGTCTGTCTGTCTGTCAGTCTGTCTGTCTGTGTGTATGTCTATAAGTCTGTCAGTCAGTCCGTCTGTCTATCTGTATGTCTGTCTGTCTGTCTGTCGGTCTGTATGTCTGTCGGTGTCTGTCTGTATGTCTGTCTGTCTGTCTGTCTGTCGGTGTCTGTCTGTCGGTCTGTCAGTCTGTCTGTCTGTCTGTCGGTGTCTGTCTGTCTGTCTGTGTATATCTATCTGTGTGTCTGTGTATATCTATCAGTCTGTCTGTCTGTCTGTCTGTCTGTCTGTCGGTCTGTCTGTCTGTGTATATCTATCTGTCTGTCTGTGTATATCTATCTGTCTGTCTGTCGGTGTCTGTCTGTATGTCTGTCTGTCTGACTGTCTGTCTGTATGTCTGTCTGTCTGTCTGTCTGTCTGTCTGTCTGTCTGTCTGTCGGTGTCTGTCTTTCTGTCGGTCTGTCTGTCTGTCTGTCTGTGTATATCTATTTGTCTGTCTGTGTATATCTATTTGTCTGTCTGTGTATATCTATCTGTCTGTCTGTCTGTCTGTCTCTCTGTCTGTCTGTCGGTGTCTGTCTGTATGTCTGTCTGTCTGTCTATCTGTCTGTCGGTGTCTGTCTGTCGGTCTGTCAGTCTGTCTGTCTGTCTGTCAGTCTGTCTGTCTGTCGGTCTGTCTGTCTGTCTGTCTGTCTGCCTGTCTGTATGTCTGTGTCTGTCTGTCTGTCTGTCTGTCTGCCTGTCTGTCTGTATGTCTGTGTCTGTCTGTCTGTCTGTCTGTCTGTCTGTGTATATCTATCTGTTTGACTGTCTGACTGTCTGTCTGTATGTCTGTCTGTCTGTCTGTCTGTCTGTCTGTCTGTCTGTCTGTCGGTGTCTGTCTTTCTGTCGGTCTGTCTGTCTGTCTGTCTGTTTATATCTATCTGTCTGTCTGTGTATATCTATCTGTCTATCTGTCTGTCTGTCTCTCTGTCTGTCTGTCTGTCTGTCTGTCTGTCTGTGTATATCTATCTTTCTGTCTGTGTATATCTATCTGTCTGTCTGTC
>CASCKD010000024.1:1472500-1475000 GCA_949152435.1 Gastracanthus pulcherrimus | reverse complement strand
ATGTGTATATCTATCTGTCTGTCTGTGTATATCTATCTGTCTGTCTGTCGGTGTATATCTATCTGTGTGTCTGTGTATATCTATCAGTCTGTCTGTCTGTCTGTCTGTCTGTCTGTCTGTCTGTCTGTCTGTCTGCCTGTCTGTCTGTATGTCTGTCTGTCTGTCTGTCTATCGGTCTGCCAGTCGGTGTCTATCAGTCTGTCTGTCTGTCTGTGTATATCTATCTGTCTGTCTGTCTGTCTGTCTGTCTTACTGTCTGTCTGTGTGTCTGTCTGTCTGTGTATATCTATCTGTCTGTCGGTGTCTGTCTGCCTGTCTGTCTGTCTGTCTGTCTGTCTGTCTGTATGTCTGTGTCTGTCTGTCAGTCTGTCTGTCTGTCTGCCTGTCTGTCTGTCTGTCTATCTGTCTGTCTGTCGGTGTCTGTCTGTCTGTCTGTGTATATCTATCTGTGTGTCTGTGTATATCTATCAGTCTGTCTGTATGTCTGTGTCTGTCTGTCTGTCTCTCTTTATGTCTGTCGGTGTCTGTCTGTCTGTCTGTCTGTCTGTCTGTCTGTCTGCGTCTGTCTGTCTGTCTGTCAGTCTGTCTGTCTGTCTGGGTATATATATCTGTCTGTCTGTGTATATCTATCTGTCTGTCTGTCAGTCTGTCTGTCTGTCTGTATGTCTGTGTCTGTCTGTCTGTCTGTCGGTGTCTGTCTGTCTGTCTGTCTGTCTGTCTGTCTGTCTGTATGTCTGTGTCTGTCTGTCTGTCTGTCTGTCTGTCTGTCTGTGTATATCTATCTGTCTGACTGTCTGTCTGTGTATATCTATCTGTCTGTCTGTCTGTCTGTCTGTCTGTCTGTCTGTCGGTGTCTGTCTTTCTGTCGGTCTGTCTGTCTGTCTGTCTGTCTGTGTATATATCTATCTGTCTGTCTGTGTATATCTATCCGTCTGTCTGTCTGTCTGTCTCTCTGTCTCTCTGTCGGTGTCTGTCTGTATGTCTGTCTGTCTGTCTGTCTGTCGGTGTCTGTCTGTCGGTCTGTCAGTCTGTCTGTCTGTCTGTCAGTGTGTCTGTCTGTGTGTCTGTCTGTCTGTCTGTCTGTCTGTCTGTATGTCTGTGTCTGTCTGTCTGTCTGTGTATATCTATCTGGCTGTCGGTGTCTGTCTGTCTGTCTGTCTGTCTGTCTGTCTGTCTGTATGTCTGTGTCTGTCTGTCAGTCTGTCTGTCTGTCTGCCTGTCTGTCTGTCTGTCTGTCTGTCTGTCTGTCTGTCTGTCTGTGTCCGTCTGTATGTCTGTCTGTCTGTCTGTCTGTCTGTCTGTGTCTGTGTATATCTATCTGTCTGTCTGTGTATATCTATTTGTCTGTCTGTCAGTCTGTCTGTCTGCCTGTCTGTCTGTGTATATCTATCTGTCTGTCTGTCTGTCTGTATATATATCTGTCTGTCTGTGTATATCTATCTATATGTCTGCCTGTCTGTCTGTGTATATATATCTGTCTGTCTGTGTATATATATATGTATGTCTGTGTATATATATCTGTCTGTCTGTGTATATATATCTGTCTGTCTGTGTATATCTATCTGTCTGTCTGTCTGTCTGTCTCTCTGTCTGTCTGTCGGTGTCTGTCTGTCTGTCTGTCTGTCTGTCTGTCTCTCTGTCTGTCTGTCGGTGTCTGTCTGTCTGTCTCTCTTTATGTCTGTCTGTGTCTGTCTGTATGTCTGTCTGTGTCTGTCTGTCTGACTGTCTGTCTGTCTGTCTGTCTGTCAGTCTGTCTGTCTGTCTGCCTGTCTGTCGGTGTCTGTCTGTCTGTCTGTCCGTCTGTCTGTCTGTCTGTCAATCTGTCTGTCTGTCTGCCTGTCTGTCTGTGTATATCTATCTGTCAGTCTGTCTGTCTGTGTATATATATCTGTCTGTCTGTGTATATCTATCTGTCTGTCTCTCTGTCTGTCTGTCGGTGTCTGTCTGTATGTCTGTCTGTCTGTCTGTCTGTCGGTGTCTGTCTGTCGGTCTGTCAGTCTGTCTGTCTGTCTGTCGGTGTCTGTCTGTCTGTCTGTGTATATCTATCTGTGTGTCTGTGTATATCTATCAGTCTGTCTGTCTGTCTGTCTGTCTGTCTGTCTGTCTGTCTGTCTGTGTATATCTATCTGTCTGTCTGTGTATATCTATCTGTCTGTCTGTCGGTGTCTGTCTGTATGTCTGTCTGTCTGACTGTCTGTCTGTATGTCTGTCTGTCTGTCTGTCTGTCTGTCTGTCTGTCTGTCTGTCGGTGTCTGTCTTTCTGTCGGTCTGTCTGTCTGTCTGTCTGTGTATATCTATCTGTCTGTCTGTGTATATCTATCTGTCTGTCTGTCTGTCTGTCTCTCTGTCTGTCTGTCGGTGTCTGTCTGTATGTCTGTCTGTCTGTCTATCTGTCTGTCGGTGTCTGTCTGTCGGTCTGTCAGTCTGTCTGTCTGTCTGTCAGTCTGTCTGTCTGTCGGTCTGTCTGTCTGTCTGTCTGTCTGCCTGTCTGTATGTCTGT
>CASCKD010000024.1:1417500-1420000 GCA_949152435.1 Gastracanthus pulcherrimus | reverse complement strand
CTGTCTTTCTGTATGTCTGTCTGACTGTCTGTCTGTCTGTCTGTCTGTCTGTCTGTCTGTATGTCTTTAAGTATATCAGACTGTCTGTCTGACTGTCTGTCTGTCTGTCAGTCTGTCTGTCTGCGTATGTCATGTCTGTGTGTCTGCATGTCTTTAATTCTATCAGTCTGTCTGTCTGTCTGTATGTCTGTCTTCAATTCTATCAGTCTGACTGTCTTTCTGTATGTCTGTCTAACTGTCTGTCTGTCTGTCATTCTGTCTGTCTGCGTATGTCTGTCTGTCTGTATGTCTGTATGTCTGTCTGTGTCTGTCTGTATGTCTGTCTGTGTCTGTCTGTCTGTCTGGCTGTCTGCCTGTCTGTATGACTGTCTGTCTGTCTGTCTGTCTGTCTATCTGACTGTCTGTCTGTCTGTATGTATTTAAGTCTTTAAGTCTATCAGTCTGCCTGTATGTCTTTAAGTCTATCAGTCTGTCTGTCTGTCTACATGTCTGTCTGTCTGTCTGTCTATCTGTATGTCTTTAAGTCTATCAGTCCGTCTGTCTGTCTGTCTGTCTGTCGGTGTCTGTCTGTCTGTCTGTCTGTCTTGAAGTATGTCTGTCTGTATGTATGTCTGTCTGTCTGTCTGTCGGTGTCTGTCTATCTGTCTGGCTGTCTGTCTGTCTGTCTGTCTGTTTTGAAGTCTGTCTGTCTGCATGTCTGTCTATATGTCTGTCTGTCTGTCTGCCTGTCTGTCTGTATGTCTGTCTGTCTGTCTGTCTGTCTTGAAGTATGTCTGTCTGTATGTATGTCTGTCTGTCTGTCTGTCGGTGTCTGTCTATCTGTCTGGCTGTCTGTCTGTCTGTCTGTCTGTCTGTCTGTCTGTGTCTGTCTGTCTGTCTGTATGTCTTAAAGTCTGTCCGTTAGTCCGTCTCTCTGTCTGTATGTCTGTCTGTCTGTCTGTCTGTCTGTCTGTCTGTCTGTCTGTCTGTATGTCTATCTGTCTGTCTGTCTGTCTGTATGTCTTTAAGTCTATCAGTCTGTCTGTCTGTCTGTATGTCTGTCTGTCTGTCTGTCTGGCTGTATGTCTTTAAGTCTATCAGTCTGTCTGTCTGTCTCTATGTCTGTCTGTCTGCTTGTCTCTCTCGAAGTGTGTCTGTCTGTCTGTCTGTCTGTCTGACTGTCTGTCTGTCTGTCTGTCTGTCTGTCTGTCTGTCTGTCTGTTGTCTGTCTGTCTGTCTGTATGTCTTTAAGTCTGTCAGTCAGTCCGTCTGTCTGTCTGTATGTCTGTCTGTCTGTCTGTCGGTCTGTATGTCTGTCTATCTGTCTGTCTGTCTGTCTGTCTGTCTGTCTGTCTGTCTGTCTGTCTGTATGTATTTAAGTCTTTAAGTCTATCAGTCTGCCTGTATGTCTTTAAGTCTATCAGTCTGTCTGTCTGTCTACATGTCTGTCTGTCTGTCTGTCTATCTGTATGTCTTTAAGTCTATCAGTCTGTCTGTCTGTCTGTATGTCTGTCTGTCTGTCTGTCGGTCTGTATGTCTGTCTATCTGTCTGTCTGTCTGTCTGTCTGTCTGTCTATCTGACTGTCTGTCTGTCTGTATGTATTTAAGTCTTTAAGTCTATCAGTCTGCCTGTATGTCTTTAAGTCTATCAGTCTGTCTGTCTGTCTACATGTCTGTCTGTCTGTCTGTCTATCTGTATGTCTTTAAGTCTATCAGTCCGTCTGTCTGTCTGTATGTCTGTCTGTCTGTCTGTCTGTCTGTCTGTTTTGAAGTCTGTCTGTCTGCATGTCTGTCTATATGTCTGTCTGTCTGTCTGCCTGTCTGTCTGTATGTCTGTCTGTCTGTCTGTCTGTCTTGAAGTATGTCTGTCTGTATGTATGTTTGTCTGTCTGTCTGTCGGTGTCTGTCTATCTGTCTGGCTGTCTGTCTGTCTGTCTGTCTGTTTTGAAGTCTGTCTGTCTGCATGTCTGTCTATATGTCTGTCTGTCTGTCTGCCTGTCTGTCTGTATGTCTGTTTGTCTGTCTGTCTGTCTTGAAGTATGTCTGTCTGTATGTATGTCTGTCTGTCTGTCTGTCGGTGTCTGTCTATCTGTCTGGCTGTCTGTCTGTCTGTCAGTCTGTTTGTATATGTCTGTCTGTCTGTATGTCTTTAAGTATATCAGTCTGTCTGTCTGTCTGTATGTCTGTCTGTCTGTCTGTCTGTCTGTCTGTCTGTCTGTCTGTCTGTCTGTCTGTCTGTCTGTATGTCTGTCTGTCTGTCTGTCTGTGTATATCTATCTGTCTGTCTGTGTATATCTATCTGTCTGTCTGTCGGTGTCTGTCTGTCTGTCTGTGTATATCTATCTGTGTGTCTGTGTATATCTATCAGTCTGTCTGTCTGTCTGTCTGTCTGTCTGTCTGTCTGTCTGTCTGCCTGTCTGTCTGTATGTCTGTCTGTCTGTCTGTCTATCGGTCTGCCAGTCGGTGTCTATCAGTCTGTCTGTCTGTCTGTGTATATCTATCTGTCTGTCTGTCTGTCTGT
>CASCKD010000024.1:1405000-1407500 GCA_949152435.1 Gastracanthus pulcherrimus | reverse complement strand
CTGTCTGTCTGTCTGTCTGTCTGTATGTCTGTGTCTGTCTGTCTGTCTGTCTGTCAGTCTGTCTGTCTGTCTGCCTGTCTGTCTGTGTATATCTATCTGTCTGTCTGTGTATATCTATCTGTCTGTCTGTCTGTCTGTCTGTCTGTGTCTGTCTGTCTGTCTGTCTGTCTGTGTATATCTATCTGGCTGTGTATATCTATCTGTTTGACTGTCTGTCTGTGTATATCTATCTCTCTGTCTGTTTATATCTATCTGTCTGTCTGTCTGTCTGTCTGTCTGTCTGTCTCTTTGTGTATGTCTGTGTGTCTGTATGTCTTTAATTATATCTGTCTGTCTGTCTGTCTGTATGTCTGTCTTTAATTCTATCTGTCTGTCTGTCTTTCTGTATGTCTGTCTGACTGTCTGTCTGTCTGTCTATCTGTCTGCGTATGTCATGTCTGTGTGTCTGCATGGCTTTAATTCTATCAGTCTGTCTGTCTGTCTTTATGTCTGTCTTTAATTCTATCAGTCTGTCTGTCTTTCTGTACGTCTGTCTGACTGTCTGTCTGTCTGTCAGTCTGTCTGTCTGCGTATGTCATGTCTGTGTGTCTGCATGTCTTTAATTCTATCAGTCTGTCTGTCTGTCTGTATGTCTGTCTTCAATTCTATCAGTCTGTCTGTCTTTCTGTATGTCTGTCTGACTGTCTGTCTGTCAGTCTATCTGTCTGCGTATGTTATGTCTGTGTGTCTGCATGTCTTTAATTCTATCAGTCTGTCTGTCTGTCTGTCTGTCTGTCTTCAATTCTATCAGTCTGTCTGTCTTTCTGTATGTCTGTCTGACTGTCTGTCTGTCTGTCAGTCTGTCTGTCTGCGTATGTCTGTCTGTCTGTCTGTCTGTCTGTGTCTGTCCGTCTGTCTGTCTGTCTGTCTGTCTGTCTGTCGGTCTGTTTGTCTGTCCGTCTGTCTGTCTATCTGTCTGTCTGTCTGTCTTCAATTCTATCAGTCTGTCGGTCTTCCTGTATGTCTGTCTGTATGTCTTTAAGTATATCAGTCTGTCTGTCTGTCTGTCTGTCTGTCTGTTTGTGTATGCCTGTGTGTCTGTATGTGTTTAATTGTATCAGTCTGTCTGTCTGTCTTTATGTCTGTCTTTAATTCTATCAGTCTGTCTGTCTTTCTGTATGTCTGTCTGACTGTCTGTCTGTCTGTCAGTCTGTCTTTCTGCGTATGTCTGTCTGTCTGTCTGTATGTCTGTATGTCTGTCTGTGTCTGTCTGTCTGTCTGTCTGTCTGTGTCTGTCTGTCTGTCTGTCTGTCTGTCTGTCTGACTGTCTGTCTGTCTGTCTGTCTGTATGTCTTTAAGTCTGTCAGTTAGTCCGTCTCTCTGTCTTAATGTCTGTCTGTCATTCTGTCTGTCTGTCTGTCTGTCTGTCTGCCTGTCTGTCTGTCTGTCTGTCTGTCTGTCTGTCTGTCTATCTATCTGTGTATATCTGTCTATCTGTCTGTCTGTCTGTCTGTGTATGTCTGTGTGTCTGTATGTCTTTAAATCTATCAGTATGTCTGTCTGTCTGTATGTCTGTCTTTAATTCTATCAGTCTGTCTGTCTGTCTGCCTGTCTGTCTGTATGTCTGTCTGTCTGTCTGTCTGTCTTGAAGTATGTCTGTCTGCATGTCTGTCTTGAAGGCTGTCTGTCTGCCTGTCTGTCTGTCTGTCTGTCTGTCAGTCTGTCTGTCTGTGTGTATGTCTATAAGTCTGTCAGTCAGTCCGTCTGTCTATCTGTATGTCTGTCTGTCTGTCTGTCTGTCTGTCTGTCTGTCTGTCTATCTGTATGTCTTTAAGTCTATCAGTCTGTCTGTATGTCTTTAAGTCTATCAGTCTGTCTGTCTGTCTGTATGTCTGTTTGTCTGACTGTCTGTCTGTCTGTCTGTCTTGAAGTCTGTCTGTCTGCCTTTCTGTCTATATGTCTGTCTGTCTGTCTGCCTGTCTGTCTGTATGTCTGTCTGTCTGTCTGTCTGTCTTGAAGTATGTCTGTCTGCATGTCTGTATTGAAGGCTGTCTGTCTGCCTGTCTGTCTGTCTGTCTGTCAGTCCGTCTGTCTGTCTGTATGTCTGTGTGTCTGTCTGTATGTCAGTCTGTCTGTCTGTCTGTCTGTCTGTCTGTGTATATCTATCTGTCTGTCTGTCTGTCTGTCTGTCTGTGTCTGTCTGTCTGTCTGTCTGTCTGTGTATATCTATCTGGCTGTGTATATCTATCTGTTTGACTGTCTGTCTGTGTATATCTATCTCTCTGTCTGATTATATCTATCTGTCTGTCTGTCTGTCTGTCTGTCTGTCTGTCTCTTTGTGTATGTCTGTGTGTCTGTATGTCTTTAATTATATCTGTCTGTCTGTCTGTCTGTATGTCTGTCTTTAATTCTATCTGTCTGTCTGTCTTTCTGTATGTCTGTCTGACTGTCTGTCTGTCTGTCTATCTGTCTGCGTATGTCATGTCTGTGTGTCTGCATGGCTTTAATTCTATCAGTCTGT
>CASCKD010000024.1:1387500-1392500 GCA_949152435.1 Gastracanthus pulcherrimus | reverse complement strand
TGTCTTGAAGTCTGTCTGTCTGTGTCAGTCTGTATGTCTGTCTGTCTGTCTGTCTGTCAGTCTGTTTGTATATGTCTGTCTGTCTGTATGTCTTTAAGTATATCAGTCTGTCTGTCTGTCTGTATGTCTGTCTGTCTGTCTGTCTGTCTTGAAGTCTGTCTGTCTGTGTCAGTCTGTATGTCTGTCTGTCTGTCTGTCTGTCAGTCTGTTTGTATATGTCTGTGTGTCTGTATGTCTTTAATTCTATCAGTCTGTCTGTCTTTCTGTATGTCTGTCTGACTGTCTGTCTGTCTGTCAGTCTGTCTGTCTGCGTATGTCTGTCTGTCTGTCTGTATGTCTGTATGTCTGTCTGTGTCTGTCTGTCTGTCTGTCTGTCTGTGTCTGTCTGTCTGTCTGTCTGTCTGTCTGTCTGTCTGTCTGTATGTCTATCTGTCTGTCTGTCTGTCTGTATGTCTTTAAGTCTATCAGTCTGTCTGTCTGTCTGTATGTCTGTCTGTCTGTCTGTCTGTCTGTATGTCTTCAATTCTATCAGTCTGTCTGTCTTTCTGTATGTCTGTCTGACTGTCTGCATGTCTGTCTGTCTGTCTGTCTATCTGTCTGGCTGTCTGTCTGTCTGTCTGTCTGTCTGTCTGTCTGTCTGTCTGTCTTTCTGTCTATCTGTCTGTCTGTCAGTCTGTCTGTCTGTCTGTATGTCTGTCTGTCTGCCAGTCTGTCTGTCTGCGTATGTCTGTCTGTCTGTCTGTCTGTGTCTGTCCGTCTGTCTGTCTGTCTGTCTGTCTGTCTGTCTGTCTGTCTGTCGGTCTGTCTGTCTGTCCGTCTGTCTGTCTATCTGTCTGTCTGTCTGTCTTCAATTCTATCAGTCTGTCGGTCTTCCTGTAATTCTGTCTGTATGTCTTTAAGTATATCAGTCTGTCTGTCTGTCTGTCTGTCTGTCTGTCTGTGGATGTCTGTCTGTGTCCGTCTGCCTGTCTGTCTGTATGTCTGTATGTCTGTCTGTATGTCTGTATGTCTGTCTGTGTCTGTCTGTATGTCCGTCTTTGTCTGTCTGTCTGTCTGTCTGTCTGCCTGTCTGTCTGACTGTCTGTCTGTCTCTCTGTCTGTCTGTACGTCTTTAAGTCTCTCAGTTAGTCCGTCTGTCTGTCTGTATGTCTGTCTGTCTGTCTGTCTGTCTGTCTGTCTGTCTGTCTGTCTGTCTGTCTGTCTGTCTGTCTGTATGTATGTCTATCTGTCTGTCTGTCTGTCTTGAAGTCTGTCTGTCTGTGTCAGTCTGTATGTCTGTCTGTCTGTGTCAGTCTGTATGTCTGTCTGTCTGTCTGTCTGTCAGTCTGTTTGTATATGTCTGTCTGTCTGTATGTCTTTAAGTATATCAGTCTGTCTGTCTGTCTGTATGTCTGTCTGTCTGTCTGTATGTCTGTCTGTCTGTATGTCTGTCTTTCTGTATGTCTGTATGACTGTCTGTCTGTCTGTCAGTCTGTCTGTCTGCGTATGTCTGTCTGTCTGTCTGTATGTCTGTATGTCTGTCTGTGTCTGTCTGTCTGTCTGTCTGTCTGTGTCTGTCTGTCTGTCTGTCTGTCTGTCTGTCTGTCTGTATGTCTATCTGTCTGTCTGTCTGTCTGTATGTCTTTAAGTCTATCAGTCTGTCTGTCTGTCTGTATGTCTGTCTGTCTGTCTGTCTGTCTGTATGTCTTCAATTCTATCAGTCTGTCTGTCTTTCTGTATGTCTGTCTGACTGTCTGCATGTCTGTCTGTCTGTCTGTCTATCTGTCTGGCTGTCTGTCTGTCTGTCTGTCTGTCTGTCTGTCTGTCTGTGTCTGTCTGTATGTCTGTCTGTCTGTCTGTCCGTCGGTCTGTCTGTATGTCTTTAAGTCTGTCAGTCTGTCTGTCTGTATTTCTTTAAGTCTGTCAGTCAGTCCGTCTGTCTGTCTGTCTGTCTGTCTGTCTGTCTGTCTTCAATTCTGTCAGTCAGTCCGTCTGTCTGTCTGTCTGTCTGTCTGTCTGTCTTCAATTCTATCAGTCTGTCTGTCTTTCTGTATGTCTGTCTGACTGTCTGTCTGTCTGCCAGTCTGTCTGTCTGCGTATGTCTGTCTGTCTGTCTGTCTGTGTCTGTCCGTCTGTCTGTCTGTCTGTCTGTCTGTCTGTCTGTCTGTCTGTCGGTCTGTCTGTCTGTCCGTCTGTCTGTCTATCTGTCTGTCTGTCTGTCTTCAATTCTATCAGTCTGTCGGTCTTCCTGTATGTCTGTCTGTATGTCTTTAAGTATATCAGTCTGTCTGTCTGTCTGTATGTCTGTCTGTCTATCTTTCTGTCTTGAAGTCTGTCTGTCTGTGTCAGTCTGTATGTCTGTCTGTCTGTCTGTCTGTCAGTCTGTTTGTATATGTCTGTGTGTCTGTATGTCTTTAATTCTATCAGTCTGTCGGTCTTCCTGTATGTCTGTCTGTATGTCTTTAAGTATATCAGTCTGTCTGTCTGTCTGTATGTCTGTCTGTCTGTCTTTCTGTCTTGAAGTCTGTCTGTCTGTGTCAGCCTGTATGTCTGTCTGTCTGTCTGTCTGTCAGTCTGTTTGTATATGTCTGTGTGTCTGTATGTCTTTAATTCTATCAGTATGTCTGTCTGTATGTCAGTCTGTCTGCCTTTCTGTCTTGAAGTGTGTCTTTCTGTAAATCTGTCTGACTGTCTGTCTGTCTGTCTGTCTGTCTGTCTGTCTGTATGTCTTTAAGTATATCAGACTGTCTGTCTGACTGTCTGTCTGTCTGTCAGTCGGTCTGTCTGCGTATGTCATGTCTGTGTGTCTGCATGTCTTTAATTCTATCAGTCTGTCTGTCTGTCTGTATGTCTGTCTACAATTCTATCAGTCTGACTGTCTTTCTGTATGTCTGTCTAACTGTCTGTCTGTCTGTCAGTCTGTCTGTCTGCGTATGTCTGACTGTCTGTATGTCTGTATGTCTGTCTGTGTCTGTCTGTATGTCTGTCTGTGTCTGTCTGGCTGTCTGCCTGTCTGTATGACTGTCTGTCTGTCTGTCTGTCTGTCTGTATGTCTTTAAGTCTGTCAGTTAGTCCGTCTCTCTGTCTGCATGTCTGTCTATATGTCTGTCTGTCTGTCTGTCTGTCTTGAAGTATGTCTGTCTGTATGTCTGTCTGTCTGTCTGTCTGTCGGTGTCTGTCTATCTGTCTGGCTGTCTGTCTGTCTGTCTGTGGATGTCTGTCTGTGTCCGTCTGCCTGTCTGTCTGTCTGTCTGTGGATGTCTGTCTGTGTCCGTCTGCCTGTCTGTCTGTATGTCTGTATGTCTGTCTGTATGTCTGTATGTCTGTATGTCTGTATGTCTGTCTGTGTCTGTCTGTATGTCTGTCTTTGTCTGTCTGTCTGTCTGTCTGTCTGCCTGTCTGTCTGACTGTCTGTCTGTCTCTCTGTCTGTCTGTACGTCTTTAAGTCTGTCAGTTAGTCCGTCTGTCTGTCTGTATGTCTGTCTGTCTGTCTGTCTGTCTGTCTGTCTGTCTGTCTGTCTGTCTGTCTGTCTGTCTGTATGTCTATCTGTCTGTCTGTCTGTCTCGAAGTCTGTCTGTCTGTGTCAGTCTGTATGTCTGTCTGTCTGTCTGTCTGTCAGTCTGTTTGTATATGTCTGTCTGTCTGTATGTCTTTAAGTATATCAGTCTGTCTGTCTGTCTGTATGTCTGTCTGTCTGTCTGTCTGTCTTGAAGTCTGTCTGTCTGTATCAGTCTGTCTGTCTGTCTGTCAGTCTGTTTGTATATGTCTGTGTATCTGTATGTCTTTAATTCTATCAGTCTGTCTGTCTTTCTGTATGTCTGTCTGACTGTCTGTCTGTCTGTCAGTCTGTCTGTCTGCGTATGTCTGTCTGTCTGTCTGTATGTCTGTATGTCTGTCTGTGTCTGTCTGTGTGTCTGCCTGTCTGTGTCTGTCTGTCTGTCTGTCTGTCTGTCTGTCTGTCTGTCTGTATGTCTATCTGTCTGTCTGTCTGTCTGTATGGCTTTAAGTCTATCAGTCTGTCTGTCTGTCTGTATGTCTGTCTGTCTGTCTGTCTGTCTTGAAGTCTGTCTGTCTGTGTCAGTCTGTATGTCTGTCTGTCTGTCTGTCTGTCAGTCTGTTTGTATATGTCTGTGTGTCTGTATGTCTTTAATTCTATCAGTCTGTCTGTCTGTCTGTATGTCTGTCTGTCTGTCTGTCTGTCTCGAAGTCTGTCTGTCTGTGTCAGTCTGTATGTCTGTCTGTCTGTCTGTCTGTCAGTCTGTTTGTATATGTCTGTCTGTCTGTATGTCTTTAAGTATATCAGTCTGTCTGTCTGTCTGTATGTCTGTCTGTCTGTCTGTCTGTCTTGAAGTCTGTCTGTCTGTATCAGTCTGTCTGTCTGTCTGTCAGTCTGTTTGTATATGTCTGTGTATCTGTATGTTTTTAATTCTATCAGTCTGTCTGTCTTTCTGTATGTCTGTCTGACTGTCTGTCTGTCTGTCAGTCTGTCTGTCTGCGTATGTCTGTCTGTCTGTCTGTATGTCTGTATGTCTGTCTGTGTCTGTCTGTCTGTCTGTCTGTCTGTGTCTGTCTGTCTGTCTGTCTGTCTGTCTGTCTGTCTGTCTGTCTGTATGTCTATCTGTCTGTCTGTCTGTCTGTATGTCTTTAAGTCTATCAGTCTGTCTGTCTGTCTGTATGTCTGTCTGTCTGTCTGTCTGTCTGTATGTCTTCAATTCTATCAGTCTGTCTGTCTTTCTGTATGTCTGTCTGACTGTCTGCATGTCTGTCTGTCTGTCTGTCTATCTGTCTGGCTGTCTGTCTGTCTGTCTGTCTGTCTGTCTGTCTGTCTGTCTGTGTCTGTCTGTATGTCTGTCTGTCTGTCTGTCCGTCTGTCTGTCTGTATGTCTTTAAGTCTGTCAGTCTGTCTGTCTGTATTTCTTTAAGTCTGTCAGTCAGTCCGTCTGTCTGTCTGTCTGTCTGTCTGTCTGTCTGTCTTCAATTCTGTCAGTCAGTCCGTCTGTCTGTCTGTCTGTCTGTCTGT
>CASCKD010000024.1:1367500-1377500 GCA_949152435.1 Gastracanthus pulcherrimus | reverse complement strand
GTATGTCATGTCTGTGTGTCTGCATGTCTTTAATTCTATCAGTCTGTCTGTCTGTCTGTATGTCTGTCTTTAATTCTATCAGTCTGTCTGTCTTTCTGTATGTCTTTCTGACTGTCTGTCTGTCTGCGTATGTCTGTCTGTCTGTCTGTCTGTGTCTGTCCGTCTGTCTGTCTGTCTGTCTGTCTGTCTGTCTGTCTGTCTGTCGGTCTGTCTGTCTGTCCGTCTGTCTCTCTATCTGTCTGTCTGTCTGTCTTCAATTCTATCAGTCTGTCGGTCTTCCTGTATGTCTGTCTGTATGTCTTTAAGTATATCAGTCTGTCTGTCTGTCTGTCTGTCTGTCTGTCTGTCAGTCTGTTTGTATATGTCTGTGTGTCTGTATGTCTTTAATTCTATCAGTCTGTCTGTCTGTCTGTATGTCTGTCTTTATTTCTATCAGTCTGTCTGTCTTTCTGTATGTCTTTCTGACTGTCTGTCTGTCTGTCAGTCTCTCTTCTGCGTATGTCATGTCTGTGTGTCTGCATGTCTTTAATTCTATCAGTCTGTCTGTCTGTCTGTATGTCTGTCTTCAATTCTATCAGTCTGTCTGTCTTTCTGTATGTCTGTCTGACTGTCTGTCTGTCTGTCAGTCTGTCTGTCTGCGTACGTCTGTCTGTCTGTATGTCTGTATGTCTGTCTGTGTCTGTCTGTATGTCTGTCTGTGTCTATCTGTCTGTCTGTCTGTCTGCCTGTGTGTCTGACTGTCTGTCTGTCTGTCTGTCTGTCTATATGTCTTTAAGTCTGTCAGTCAGTCTGTCTGTCTGTCTGTCTGTCTGTCTGTCTGTCTGTATGTCTGTCTGTCTGTATGTCTTTAAGTATATCAGTCTGTCTGTCTGTCTGTCTGTGTATGTCTGTGTGTCTGTATGTCTTTAATTATATCAGCATGTCTGTCTGTCTGTATGTCTGTCTTTAATTCTATCAGTCTGTCTGTCTTTCTGTATGTCTGTCTGACTGTCTGTCTGTCTGTCTGTCTGTCAGTCTGTCTGTCTGCGTATGTCTGTCTGTCTGTCTGTATGTCTGTATGTCTGTCTGTGTCTGTCTGTCTGTCTGTCTGTCTGCGTCTGTCTGTCTGTCTGTCTGTCTGTCTGTCTGTCTGCGTATGTCATGTCTGTGTGTCTGCATGTCTTTAATTCTATCAGTCTGTCTGTCTGTCTGTATGTCTGTCTTCAATTCTATCAGTCTGACTGTCTTTCTGTATGTCTGTCTAACTGTCTGTCTGTCTGTCAGTCTGTCTGTCTGCGTATGTCTGTCTGTCTGTCTGTATGTCTGTATGTCTGTCTGTGTCTGTCTGTCTGTCTGTCTGTCTGCGTCTGTCTGTCTGTCTGTCTGTCTGTCTGTCTGTCTGTCTGTCTGACTGTCTGTCTGTCTGTCTGTCTGTATGTCTTTAAGTCTGTCAGTTAGTTCGTCTCTCTGTCTTAATGTCTGTCTGTCATTCTGTCTGTCTGTCTGTCTGTCTGTCTGCCTGTCTGTCTGTCTGTCTGTCTGTCTGTCTGTCTGTCTGTCTGTCTATCTGTGTATATCTGTATATCTGTCTGTCTGTCTGTCTGTGTATGTCTGTGTGTCTGTATGTCTTTAAATCTATCAGTATGTCTGTCCGTCTGTATGTCTGTCTTTAATTCTATCAGTCTGTCTGTCTGTCTGCCTGTATGTCTGTATGTCTGTCTGTCTGTCTATCTGTCTTGAAGTATGTCTGTCTGCATGTCTGTCTTGAAGGCTGTCTGTCTGCCTGTCTGTCTGTCTGTCTGTCTGTCAGTCTGTCTGTCTGTGTGTATGTCTATAAGTCTGTCAGTCAGTCCGTCTGTCTATCCGTATGTCTGTCTGTCTGTCTGTCTGTCTGTCTGTCTGTCTATCTGTATGTCTTTAAGTGTATCAGTCTGTCTGTATGTCTTTAAGTCTATCAGTCTGTCTGTCTGTCTGTATGTCTGTTTGTCTGACTGTCTGTCTGTCTGTCTGTCTTGAAGTCTGTCTGTCTGCCTTTCTGTCTATATGTATGTCTGTCTGTCTGCCTGTCTGTCTGTATGTCTGTCTGTCTGTCTGTCTGTCTTGAAGTATGTCTGTCTGCATGTCTGTATTGAAGGCTGTCTGTCTGCCTGTCTGTCTGTCTGTCTCTCTGTCAGTCCGTCTGTCTGTCTGTATGTCTGTGTGTCTGTCTGTATGTCTGTCTGTCTGTCTGTCTGTCTGTCTGTCTGTCTGTCTGTCTGTCTGTCTACCTGTATGTCTTTAAGTCTATCGGTCTGTCTGTATGTATTTAAGTCTATCAGTCTGTCTGTCTGTCTGTCTGTCTGTCTGTCTGTATGTCTTTAAGTCTGTCAGTCAGTCCGTCTGTCTGTCTGTCTGTCTGTCTGGCTGTCTGTCTGTGTATGTCTGTGTGTCTGTATGTCTTTAATTCTATCAGTCTGTCTGTCTTTCTGTATGTCTGTCTGTCTGTCTGTCTGTCTGTCTGTATATCTTTAAGTATATCAGTCTGTCTGTCTGTCTGTATGTCCGTCTGTCTGCCTTTCTGTCTTGAAGTGTGTCTGTCTGTCTGTCTGTCTGACAGTCTATCTGTCTGTCTGTCTGTCTGTCTGTATGTCTGTCTGTCTGTCTGTCTGTCTGCCTGTCTGTCTGTCTATCTGCCTGTTAGTCTGTCTGTCTGTCTGTATGTCTTTAAGTCTGTCAGTCAGTCCGTCTGTCTGTCTGTATGTCTGTCTGTCTGTCTGTCGGTCTGTATGTCTGTCTATCTGTCTGTCTGTCTGTCTGTATGTCTGTCTGTCTGTCTGTCTATATGTCATTAAGTCTGTCAGTCAGTCTGTCTGTCTGTCTGTCTGTCTATCTGTGTATATCTGTCTATCTGTCTGTCTGTCTGTCTGTGTATGTCTGTGTGTCTGTATGTCTTTAAATCTATCAGTATGTCTGTCTGTCTGTATGTCTGTCTTTAATTCTATCAGTCTGTCTGTCTGTCTGCCTGTCTGTGTGTATGTCTGTCTGTCTGTCTGTCTGTCTTGAAGTATGTCTGTCTGCATGTCTGTCTTGAAGGCTGTCTGTCTGCCTGTCTGTCTGTCTGTCTGTCTGTCAGTCTGTCTGTCTGTGTGTATGTCTATAAGTCTGTCAGTCAGTCCGTCTGTCTATCTATATGTCTGTCTGTCTGTCTGTCTGTCTGTCTGTCTGTCTGTCTATCTGTATGTCTTTAAGTCTATCAGTCTGTCTGTATGTCTTTAAGTCTATCACTCTGTCTGTCTGTCTGTATGTCTGTTTGTCTGACTGTCTGTCTGTCTGTCTGTCTTGAAGTCTGTCTGTCTGCCTTTCTGTCTATATGTCTGTCTGTCTGTCTGCCTGTCTGTCTGTATGTCTGTCTGTCTGTCTGTCTGTTTTGAAGTATGTCTGTCTGCATGTCTGTATTGAAGGCTGTCTGTCTGCCTGTCTATCTGTCTGTCTGTCAGTCCGTCTGTCTGTCTGTATGTCTGTGTGTCTGTCTGTATGTCTGTCTGTCTGTCTGTCTGTCTGTCTGTCTGTCTGTCTGTCTGTCTGTCTGTCTATCTGTATGTCTTTAAGTCTATCGGTCTGTCTGTATGTATTTAAGTCTATCAGTCTGTCTGTCTGTCTCTATGTCTGTCTGTCTGTCTGTCTGTCTGTCTGTCTGTCTGAATGTCTTTAAGTCTGTCAGTCAGTCCGTCTGTCTGTCTGTCTGTCTGTCTGGCTGTCTGTCTGTGTATGTCTGTGTGTCTGTATGTCTTTAATTCTATCAGTCTGTCTGTCTTTCTGTATGTCTGTCTGTCTGTCCGTCTGTCTGCCTTTCTGTCTTGAAGTGAGTCTGTCTGTCTGTCTGTCTGACTGTCTATCTGTCTGTCTGTCTGTCTGTCTGTATGTCTGTCTGTCTGTCTGTCTGTCTGCCTGTCTGTCTGTCTATCTGCCTGTTAGTCTGTCTGTCTGTCTGTATGTCTTTAAGTCTGTCAGTCAGTCCGTCTGTCTGTCTGTATGTCTGTCTGTCTGTCTGTCGGTCTGTATGTCTGTCTATTTGTCTGTCTGTCTGTCTGTCTGTCTGTCTGTCTGTCTGTCTGTCTGTCTGTATGTATTTAAGTCTTTAAGTCTATCAGTCTGCCTGTATGTCTTTAAGTCTATAAGTCTGTCTGTCTGTCTACATGTCTGTCTGTCTGTCTGTCTATCTGTATGTCTATAAGTCTATTAGTCTGTCTGTCTGTCTGTATGTCTGTCTGTCTGTCTGTCTGTCTGTCTGTTTTGAAGTCTGTCTGTCTGCATGTCTGTCTATATGTCTGTCTGTCTGTCTGTCTGCCTGTCTGTCTGTATGTCTGTCTGTCTGTCTGTCTGTCTTGAAGTATGTCTGTCTGTATGTATGTCTGTCTGTCTGTCTGTCGGTGTCTGTCTATCTGTCTGGCTGTCTGTCTGTCTGTCTGTCTGTTTTGAAGTCTGTCTGTCTGCATGTCTGTCTATATGTCTGTCTGTCTGTCTGCCTGTCTGTCTGTATGTCTGTCTGTCTGTCTGTCTGTCTTGAAGTATGTCTGTCTGTATGTATGTCTGTCTGTCTGTCTGTCGGTGTCTGTCTGGCTGTCTGTCTGTGTATGTCTGTGTGTCTGTATGTCTTTAATTCTATCAGTCTGTCTGTCTTTCTGTATGTCTGTCTGTCTGTCTGTCTGTCTGTCTGTATATCTTTAAGTATATCAGTCTGTCTGTCTGTATGTCCGTCTGTCTGCCTTTCTGTCTTGAAGTGTGTCTGTCTGTCTGTCTGTCTGACAGTCTATCTGTCTGTCTGTCTGTCTGTCTGTATGTCTGTCTGTCTGTCTGTCTGTCTGCCTGTCTGTCTGTCTATCTGCCTGTTAGTCTGTCTGTCTGTCTGTATGTCTTTAAGTCTGTCAGTCAGTCCGTCTGTCTGTCTGTATGTCTGTCTGTCTGTCTGTCGGTCTGTATGTCTGTCTATCTGTCTGTCTGTCTGTCTGTCTGTCTGTCTGTCTGTCTTTAAGTCTATCAGTCTGTCTGTCTGTCTACATGTCTGTCTGTCTGTCTGTCTATCTGTATGTCTTTAAGTCTATTAGTCTGTCTGTCTGTCTGTATGTCTGTCTGTCTGTCTGTCTGTGTGTTTTGAAGTCTGTCTGTCTGCATGTCTGTCTATATGTCTGTCTGTCTGTCTGCCTGTCTGTCTGTATGTCTGTCTGTCTGTCTGTCTGTCTTGAAGTATGTCTGTCTGTATGTATGTCTGTCGGTCTGTCTGTCGGTGTCTGTCTATCTGTCTGGCTGTCTGTCTGTCTGTCTGTCTGTCTGTCGGTGTCTGTCTATCTGTCTGGCTGTCTGTCTGTCTGTCTGTCTGTCTGTCTGTCTGTCTGTCTGTCTGTGTCTGTCTGTATGTCTGTCTATCTGTCTGTCCGTCTGTCTGTCTATCTGTCTGTCTGTCTGTCTTCAATTCTATCAGTCTGTCTGTCTTCCTGTATGTCTGTCTGTATGTCTTTCTGTCTATCTGTCTGTCTGTCTGTTTGTCTGTCTGTATGTCTGTCTGTCTGTCTGTCTGTCTGTCTGTCTGTCTGTCTGTCTGTCTGTCTGTCTGTCTGTGTATGTCTGTGTGTCTGTATGTCTTTAATTCTATCAGTATGTCTGTCTGTCTGTATGTCTGTCTTCAATTCTATCAGTCTGTCTGTCTTTCTGTATGTCTGTCTGCCTTTCTGTCTTGAAGTGTGTCTGTCTGTATGTCTGTCTGTCTCTCTGTCTGTCTGTCTGCCTGTCTGTCTGTCTGTCTGTCTGTCTGTCTGTGTCTGTCTGTATTTCTGTCTGTCTGTATGTCTGTCTGTCTGTCTGTCTTCAATTCTATCAGTCTGTCTGTCTTCCTGTATGTCTGTCTGTATGTCTTTAAGTATATCAGTCTGTCTGTCTGTCTGTCTGTCTGTCTTTCTGTCTGTCTGTCTGTCGGTGTCTATCTGTCTGTCTGTCTGTCTGTCTGTCTGTCTGTCTTTCTGTCTATCTGTCTGTCTGTCTGTCTGTCTGTCTGTCTGTGTATATCTATCTGTCAGTCTGTGTATATGTATCTGTCTGTTAGTCCGTCTCTCTGTCTTAATGTCTGTCTGTCTGTCTGTCTGTCTGTCTGTCTGTCTGTCTATCTGTGTATATCTGTCTATCTGTCTGTCTGTCTGTCTGTGTATGTCTGTGTGTCTGTATGTCTTTAAATCTATCAGTATGTCTGTCTGTCTGTATGTCTGTCTTTAATTCTATCAGTCTGTCTGTCTGTCTGCCTGTCTGTGTGTATGTCTGTCTGTCTGTCTGTCTGTCTTAAAGTATGTCTGTCTGCATGTCTGTCTTGAAGGCTGTCTGTCTGCCTGTCTGTCTGTCTGTCTGTCTGTCAGTCTGTCTGTCTATGTGTATGTCTATAAGTCTGTCAGTCAGTCCGTCTGTCTATCTGTATGTCTGTCTGTCTGTCTGTCTGTCTGTCTGTCTGTCTGTCTATCTGTATGTCTTTAAGTCTATCAGTCTGTCTGTATGTCTTTAAGTCTATCACTCTGTCTGTCTGTCTGTATGTCTGTTTGTCTGACTGTCTGTCTGTCTGTCTGTCTTGAAGTCTGTCTGTCTGCCTTTCTGTCTATATGTCTGTCTGTCTGTCTGCCTGTCTGTCTGTATGTCTGTCTGTCTGTCTGTCGGTGTCTGTCTATCTGTCTGGTTGTCTGTCTGTCTGTCTGTCAGTTTTGAAGTCTGTCTGTCTGCATGTCTGTCTATATGTCTGTCTGTCTGTCTGCCTGTCTGTCTGTATGTCTGTCTGTCTGTCTGTCTGTCTTGAAGTATGTCTGTCTGTATGTATGTCTGTCGGTCTGTCTGTCGGTGTCTGTCTATCTGTCTGGCTGTCTGTCTGTCTGTCTGTCTGTCTGTCGGTGTCTGTCTATCTGTCTGGCTGTCTGTCTGTCTGTCTGTCTGTCTGTCTGTCTGTCTGTCTGTCTGTGTCTGTCTGTATGTCTGTCTATCTGTCTGTCCGTCTGTCTGTCTATCTGTCTGTCTGTCTGTCTTCAATTCTATCAGTCTGTCTGTCTTCCTGTATGTCTGTCTGTATGTCTTTCTGTCTATCTGTCTGTCTGTCTGTTTGTCTGTCTGTATGTCTGTCTGTCTGTCTGTCTGTCTGTCTGTCTGTCTGTCTGTCTGTCTGTCTGTCTGTCTGTGTATGTCTGTGTGTCTGTATGTCTTTAATTCTATCAGTATGTCTGTCTGTCTGTATGTCTGTCTTCAATTCTATCAGTCTGTCTGTCTTTCTGTATGTCTGTCTGCCTTTCTGTCTTGAAGTGTGTCTGTCTGTATGTCTGTCTGTCTCTCTGTCTGTCTGTCTGCCTGTCTGTCTGTCTGTCTGTCTGTCTGTCTGTGTCTGTCTGTATTTCTGTCTGTCTGTATGTCTGTCTGTCTGTCTGTCTTCAATTCTATCAGTCTGTCTGTCTTCCTGTATGTCTGTCTGTATGTCTTTAAGTATATCAGTCTGTCTGTCTGTCTGTCTGTCTGTCTTTCTGTCTGTCTGTCTGTCGGTGTCTATCTGTCTGTCTGTCTGTCTGTCTGTCTGTCTGTCTTTCTGTCTATCTGTCTGTCTGTCTGTCTGTCTGTCTGTCTGTGTATATCTATCTGTCAGTCTGTGTATATGTATCTGTCTGTTAGTCCGTCTCTCTGTCTTAATGTCTGTCTGTCTGTCTGTCTGTCTGTCTGTCTGTCTGTCTATCTGTGTATATCTGTCTATCTGTCTGTCTGTCTGTCTGTGTATGTCTGTGTGTCTGTATGTCTTTAAATCTATCAGTATGTCTGTCTGTCTGTATGTCTGTCTTTAATTCTATCAGTCTGTCTGTCTGTCTGCCTGTCTGTGTGTATGTCTGTCTGTCTGTCTGTCTGTCTTAAAGTATGTCTGTCTGCATGTCTGTCTTGAAGGCTGTCTGTCTGCCTGTCTGTCTGTCTGTCTGTCTGTCAGTCTGTCTGTCTATGTGTATGTCTATAAGTCTGTCAGTCAGTCCGTCTGTCTATCTGTATGTCTGTCTGTCTGTCTGTCTGTCTGTCTGTCTGTCTGTCTATCTGTATGTCTTTAAGTCTATCAGTCTGTCTGTATGTCTTTAAGTCTATCACTCTGTCTGTCTGTCTGTATGTCTGTTTGTCTGACTGTCTGTCTGTCTGTCTGTCTTGAAGTCTGTCTGTCTGCCTTTCTGTCTATATGTCTGTCTGTCTGTCTGCCTGTCTGTCTGTATGTCTGTCTGTCTGTCTGTCGGTGTCTGTCTATCTGTCTGGTTGTCTGTCTGTCTGTCTGTCAGTTTTGAAGTCTGTCTGTCTGCATGTCTGTCTATATGTCTGTCTGTCTGTCTGCCTGTCTGTCTGTATGTCTGTCTGTCTGTCTGTCTGTCTTGAAGTATGTCTGTCTGTATGTATGTCTGTCTGTCTGTCTGTCGGTGTCTGTCTATCTGTCTGGCTGTCTGTCTGTCTGTCTGTCTGTCTGTCTGTCTGTCTGTCTGTGTCTGTCTGTATGTCTGTCTATCTGTCTGTCCGTCTGTCTGTCTATCTGTCTGTCTGTCTGTCTTCAATTCTATCAGTCTGTCTGTCTTCCTGTATGTCTGTCTGTATGTCTTTAAGTATATCAGTCTTTCCGTCTGTCTGTCTGTCTGTCTTTCTGTCTGTCTGTCTGTCGGTGTCTATCTGTCTGTCTGTCTGTCTGTCTGTCTGTCTGTCTTTCTGTCTATCTGTCTGTCTGTCTGTCTGTCTGTCTGTCTGTCGGCCTGTCTGTCTGTGTATATCTATCTGTCTGTCTGTGTATATCTATCTGTCTGTCTGTGTGTCTGTCTGTCTGTTTGTCTGTATGTCTTTAAGTATATCAGTCTGTCTGTCTGTCTGTATGTCTGTCTATCTGCCTTTCTGTCTTGAAGTGTGTCTGTCTGTATGTCTGTCTGTCTGTCTGTCTGTCTGTCTGTCTGTCTGTCTGTCTGTCTGTGTATGTCTGTGTGTCTGTATGTCTTCAATTCTATCAGTATGTCTGTCTGTCTGTATGTCTGTCTTCAATTCTATCAGTCTGTCTGTCTTTCTGTATGTCTGTCTGTCTGTATGTCTGTCTGTCTGTCTGTCTGCCTTTCTGTCTTGAAGTGTGTCTGTCTGTCTGTCTGTATGTCTTTAAGTATATCAGTCTGTCTGTCTGTCTGTCTGTGTATGTCTGTTTTTAAGTATATCAGTCTGTCTGTCTGTCTGTATGTCTATCTGTCTGTCTGTCTGTCTGTATGTCTGTATGTCTGTCTGTCTGTCTGTCTGTATGACTGTCTTCAATTCTATCAGTCTGTCTGTCTTTCTGTATGTCTGTCTGACTGTCTGTCTGTCTGTCTGTCTGTCTGTCTGTCTGTCTGTATGTCTATCTGTCTGTCTGTCTGTTTGTCTGTATGACTTTAAGTCTATCAGTCTGTCTGCATGTCTTTAATTCTATCAGTATGTCTGTGCGTCTGTATGTCTGTCTTTAATTCTATCAGTCTGTCTGTCTTTCTGTATGTCTGTCTGACTGTCTATCTGTCTGTCTGTCTGTCTGTCTGTCTGTCTGTCTGTATGTCTTTAAGTATATCAGTCTGTCTGTCTGTCTGTCTGTGTATGTCTGTTTTTAAGTATATCAGTCTGTCTGTCTGTCTGTATGTCTATCTGTCCTTCTGTCTGTCTGTATGACTGTATGTCTGTCTGTCTGTCTGTCTGTCTGTCTGTCTGTCTGTATGTCTATCTGTCTGTCTGTCTGTTTGTCTTTATGACTTTAAGTCTATCAGTCTGTCTGCATGTCTTCAATTCTATCAGTCTGTCTGTCTTTCTGTATGTCTGTCTGACTGTCTGTCTGTCTGTCTGTCTGTCTGTCTGTCTGTCTGTCTGTATGTCTATCTGTCTGTCTGTCTGTTTGTCTGTATGACTTTAAGTATATCAGTCTGTCTGCATGTCTTTAATTCTATCAGTATGTCTGTCCGTCTGTATGTCTGTCTTTAATTCTATCAGTCTGTCTGTCTATCTGTATGTCTGT
>CASCKD010000024.1:1357500-1362500 GCA_949152435.1 Gastracanthus pulcherrimus | reverse complement strand
TATATGTCTGTGTGTCTGTATGTCTTTAATTCTATCAGTCTGTCGGTCTTCCTGTATGTCTGTCTGTATGTCTTTAAGTATATCAGTCTGTCTGTCTGTCTGTATGTCTGTCTGTCTGTCTTTCTGTCTTGAAGTCTGTCTGTCTGTGTCAGCCTGTATGTCTGTCTGTCTGTCTGTCTGTCAGTCTGTTTGTATATGTCTGTGTGTCTGTATGTCTTTAATTCTATCAGTATGTCTGTCTGTATGTCAGTCTGTCTGCCTTTCTGTCTTGAAGTGTGTCTTTCTGTAAATCTGTCTGACTGTCTGTCTGTCTGTCTGTCTGTCTGTCTGTCTGTATGTCTTTAAGTATATCAGACTGTCTGTCTGACTGTCTGTCTGTCTGTCAGTCGGTCTGTCTGCGTATGTCATGTCTGTGTGTCTGCATGTCTTTAATTCTATCAGTCTGTCTGTCTGTCTGTATGTCTGTCTACAATTCTATCAGTCTGACTGTCTTTCTGTATGTCTGTCTAACTGTCTGTCTGTCTGTCAGTCTGTCTGTCTGCGTATGTCTGACTGTCTGTATGTCTGTATGTCTGTCTGTGTCTGTCTGTATGTCTGTCTGTGTCTGTCTGGCTGTCTGCCTGTCTGTATGACTGTCTGTCTGTCTGTCTGTCTGTCTGTATGTCTTTAAGTCTGTCAGTTAGTCCGTCTCTCTGTCTGCATGTCTGTCTATATGTCTGTCTGTCTGTCTGTCTGTCTTGAAGTATGTCTGTCTGTATGTCTGTCTGTCTGTCTGTCTGTCGGTGTCTGTCTATCTGTCTGGCTGTCTGTCTGTCTGTCTGTGGATGTCTGTCTGTGTCCGTCTGCCTGTCTGTCTGTCTGTCTGTGGATGTCTGTCTGTGTCCGTCTGCCTGTCTGTCTGTATGTCTGTATGTCTGTCTGTATGTCTGTATGTCTGTATGTCTGTATGTCTGTCTGTGTCTGTCTGTATGTCTGTCTTTGTCTGTCTGTCTGTCTGTCTGTCTGCCTGTCTGTCTGACTGTCTGTCTGTCTCTCTGTCTGTCTGTACGTCTTTAAGTCTGTCAGTTAGTCCGTCTGTCTGTCTGTATGTCTGTCTGTCTGTCTGTCTGTCTGTCTGTCTGTCTGTCTGTCTGTCTGTCTGTCTGTCTGTATGTCTATCTGTCTGTCTGTCTGTCTCGAAGTCTGTCTGTCTGTGTCAGTCTGTATGTCTGTCTGTCTGTCTGTCTGTCAGTCTGTTTGTATATGTCTGTCTGTCTGTATGTCTTTAAGTATATCAGTCTGTCTGTCTGTCTGTATGTCTGTCTGTCTGTCTGTCTGTCTTGAAGTCTGTCTGTCTGTATCAGTCTGTCTGTCTGTCTGTCAGTCTGTTTGTATATGTCTGTGTATCTGTATGTCTTTAATTCTATCAGTCTGTCTGTCTTTCTGTATGTCTGTCTGACTGTCTGTCTGTCTGTCAGTCTGTCTGTCTGCGTATGTCTGTCTGTCTGTCTGTATGTCTGTATGTCTGTCTGTGTCTGTCTGTGTGTCTGCCTGTCTGTGTCTGTCTGTCTGTCTGTCTGTCTGTCTGTCTGTCTGTCTGTATGTCTATCTGTCTGTCTGTCTGTCTGTATGGCTTTAAGTCTATCAGTCTGTCTGTCTGTCTGTATGTCTGTCTGTCTGTCTGTCTGTCTTGAAGTCTGTCTGTCTGTGTCAGTCTGTATGTCTGTCTGTCTGTCTGTCTGTCAGTCTGTTTGTATATGTCTGTGTGTCTGTATGTCTTTAATTCTATCAGTCTGTCTGTCTTTCTGTATGTCTGTCTGACTGTCTGTCTGTCTGTCAGTCTGTCTGTCTGCGTATGTCTGTCTGTCTGTCTGTATGTCTGTATGTCTGTCTGTGTCTGTCTGTCTGTCTGTCTGTCTGTGTCTGTCTGTCTGTCTGTCTGTCTGTCTGTATGTCTATCTGTCTGTCTGTCTGTCTGTATGTCTTTAAGTCTATCAGTCTGTCTGTCTGTCTGTATGTCTGTCTGTCTGTCTGTCTGTCTGTATGTCTTCAATTCTATCAGTCTGTCTGTCTTTCTGTATGTCTGTCTGACTGTCTGCATGTCTGTCTGTCTGTCTGTCTATCTGTCTGGCTGTCTGTCTGTCTGTCTGTCTGTCTGTCTGTCTGTCTGTCTGTCTGTGTCTGTCTGTATGTCTGTCTGTCTGTCTGTCCGTCTGTCTGTCTGTATGTCATTAAGTCTGTCAGTCTGTCTGTCTGTATTTCTTTAAGTCTGTCAGTCAGTCCGTCTGTCTGTCTGTCTGTCTGTCTGTCTGTCTGTCTTCAATTCTGTCAGTCAGTCCGTCTGTCTGTCTGTCTGTCTGTCTGTCTGTCTTCAATTCTATCAGTCTGTCTGTCTTTCTGTATGTCTGTCTGACTGTCTGTCTGTCTGCCAGTCTGTCTGTCTGTCTGCGTATGTCTGTCGGTCTGTCTGTCTGTCTGTCTTCAATTCTATCAGTCTGTCTGTCTTTCTGTATGTCTGTCTGACTGTCTGTCTGTCTGCCAGTCTGTCTGTCTGCGTATGTCTGTCTGTCTGTCTGTCTGTCTGTCCGTCTGTCTGTCTATCTGTCTGTCTGTCTGTCTTCAATTCTATCAGTCTGTCGGTCTTCCTGTATGTCTGTCTGTATGTCTTTAAGTATATCAGTCTGTCTGTCTGTCTGTATGTCTGTCTGTCTATCTTTCTGTCTTGAAGTCTGTCTGTCTGTGTCAGTCTGTATGTCTGTCTGTCTGTCTGTCTGTCAGTCTGTTTGTATATGTCTGTGTGTCTGTATGTCTTTAATTCTATCAGTATGTCTGTCTGTATGTCTGTCTGTCTGCCTTTCTGTCTTGAAGTGTGTCTGTCTGTATGTCTGTCTGTCTGTCTGTCCGCCTGTCTGTCAGTGTGTCTGTCTGTCTGTATGTCTGTCTGTCTGTCTGTCCGTCTGTCTGTGTATGTCTGTGTGTCTGTATCTCTTTAAGTCTATCAGTCTGTCTGTCTGTCTGCATGTCTGTCTGTCAGTCTGTCTATCTGTATGTCTTTAAGTCTATCAGTCTATCTGTCTGTCTGTATGTCTGTCTGTCTGTCTGTCTGTCTGTCTGTCTGTCTGTCTGTCGGTGTCTGTCTATCTGTCTGGCTGTCTGTCTGTCTGTCTGTGGATGTCTGTCTGTGTCCGTCTGCCTGTCTGTCTGTCTGTCTGTGGATGTCTGTCTGTGTCCGTCTGCCTGTCTGTCTGTATGTCTGTATGTCTGTCTGTATGTCTGTATGTCTGTATGTCTGTATGTCTGTCTGTGTCTGTCTGTATGTCTGTCTTTGTCTGTCTGTCTGTCTGTCTGTCTGCCTGTCTGTCTGACTGTCTGTCTGTCTCTCTGTCTGTCTGTACGTCTTTAAGTCTGTCAGTTAGTCCGTCTGTCTGTCTGTATGTCTGTCTGTCTGTCTGTCTGTCTGTCTGTCTGTCTGTCTGTCTGTCTGTCTGTCTGTATGTCTATCTGTCTGTCTGTCTGTCTCGAAGTCTGTCTGTCTGTGTCAGTCTGTATGTCTGTCTGTCTGTCTGTCTGTCAGTCTGTTTGTATATGTCTGTCTGTCTGTATGTCTTTAAGTATATCAGTCTGTCTGTCTGTCTGTATGTCTGTCTGTCTGTCTGTCTGTCTTGAAGTCTGTCTGTCTGTATCAGTCTGTCTGTCTGTCTGTCAGTCTGTTTGTATATGTCTGTGTATCTGTATGTCTTTAATTCTATCAGTCTGTCTGTCTTTCTGTATGTCTGTCTGACTGTCTGTCTGTCTGTCAGTCTGTCTGTCTGCGTATGTCTGTCTGTCTGTCTGTATGTCTGTATGTCTGTCTGTGTCTGTCTGTGTGTCTGCCTGTCTGTGTCTGTCTGTCTGTCTGTCTGTCTGTCTGTCTGTCTGTCTGTATGTCTATCTGTCTGTCTGTCTGTCTGTATGGCTTTAAGTCTATCAGTCTGTCTGTCTGTCTGTATGTCTGTCTGTCTGTCTGTCTGTCTTGAAGTCTGTCTGTCTGTGTCAGTCTGTATGTCTGTCTGTCTGTCTGTCTGTCAGTCTGTTTGTATATGTCTGTGTGTCTGTATGTCTTTAATTCTATCAGTCTGTCTGTCTGTCTGTATGTCTGTCTGTCTGTCTGTCTGTCTCGAAGTCTGTCTGTCTGTGTCAGTCTGTATGTCTGTCTGTCTGTCTGTCTGTCAGTCTGTTTGTATATGTCTGTCTGTCTGTATGTCTTTAAGTATATCAGTCTGTCTGTCTGTCTGTATGTCTGTCTGTCTGTCTGTCTGTCTTGAAGTCTGTCTGTCTGTATCAGTCTGTCTGTCTGTCTGTCAGTCTGTTTGTATATGTCTGTGTATCTGTATGTCTTTAATTCTATCAGTCTGTCTGTCTTTCTGTATGTCTGTCTGACTGTCTGTCTGTCTGTCAGTCTGTCTGTCTGCGTATGTCTGTCTGTCTGTCTGTATGTCTGTATGTCTGTCTGTGTCTGTCTGTCTGTCTGTCTGTCTGTGTCTGTCTGTCTGTCTGTCTGTCTGTCTGTCTGTCTGTCTGTCTGTATGTCTATCTGTCTGTCTGTCTGTCTGTATGTCTTTAAGTCTATCAGTCTGTCTGTCTGTCTGTATGTCTGTCTGTCTGTCTGTCTGTCTGTATGTCTTCAATTCTATCAGTCTGTCTGTCTTTCTGTATGTCTGTCTGACTGTCTGCATGTCTGTCTGTCTGTCTGTCTATCTGTCTGGCTGTCTGTCTGTCTGTCTGTCTGTCTGTCTGTCTGTCTGTCTGTGTCTGTCTGTATGTCTGTCTGTCTGTCTGTCCGTCTGTCTGTCTGTATGTCTTTAAGTCTGTCAGTCTGTCTGTCTGTATTTCTTTAAGTCTGTCAGTCAGTCCGTCTGTCTGTCTGTCTGTCTGTCTGTCTGTCTGTCTTCAATTCTGTCAGTCAGTCCGTCTGTCTGTCTGTCTGTCTGTCTGTCTGTCTTCAATTCTATCAGTCTGTCTGTCTTTCTGTATGTCTGTCT
>CASCKD010000024.1:1340000-1345000 GCA_949152435.1 Gastracanthus pulcherrimus | reverse complement strand
GTGTATGTCTGTGTGTCTGTATGTCTTTAATTCTATCAGTCTGTCTGTCTTTCTGTATGTCTGTCTGTCTGTCTGTCTGTCTGTCTGTATATCTTTAAGTATATCAGTCTGTCTGTCTGTCTGTATGTCCGTCTGTCTGCCTTTCTGTCTTGAAGTGTGTCTGTCTGTCTGTCTGTCTGACAGTCTATCTGTCTGTCTGTCTGTCTGTCTGTATGTCTGTCTGTCTGTCTGTCTGTCTGCCTGTCTGTCTGTCTATCTGCCTGTTAGTCTGTCTGTCTGTCTGTATGTCTTTAAGTCTGTCAGTCAGTCCGTCTGTCTGTCTGTATGTCTGTCTGTCTGTCTGTCGGTCTGTATGTCTGTCTATCTGTCTGTCTGTCTGTCTGTATGTCTGTCTGTCTGTCTGTCTATATGTCATTAAGTCTGTCAGTCAGTCTGTCTGTCTGTCTGTCTGTCTATCTGTGTATATCTGTCTATCTGTCTGTCTGTCTGTCTGTGTATGTCTGTGTGTCTGTATGTCTTTAAATCTATCAGTATGTCTGTCTGTCTGTATGTCTGTCTTTAATTCTATCAGTCTGTCTGTCTGTCTGCCTGTCTGTGTGTATGTCTGTCTGTCTGTCTGTCTGTCTTGAAGTATGTCTGTCTGCATGTCTGTCTTGAAGGCTGTCTGTCTGCCTGTCTGTATGTCTGTTTGTCTGACTGTCTGTCTGTCTGTCTGTCTTGAAGTCTGTCTGTCTGCCTTTCTGTCTATATGTCTGTCTGTCTGTCTGCCTGTCTGTCTGTATGTCTGTCTGTCTGTCTGTCTGTTTTGAAGTATGTCTGTCTGCATGTCTGTATTGAAGGCTGTCTGTCTGCCTGTCTATCTGTCTGTCTGTCAGTCCGTCTGTCTGTCTGTATGTCTGTGTGTCTGTCTGTATGTCTGTCTGTCTGTCTGTCTGTCTGTCTGTCTGTCTGTCTGTCTGTCTGTCTGTCTATCTGTATGTCTTTAAGTCTATCGGTCTGTCTGTATGTATTTAAGTCTATCAGTCTGTCTGTCTGTCTCTATGTCTGTCTGTCTGTCTGTCTGTCTGTCTGTCTGTCTGAATGTCTTTAAGTCTGTCAGTCAGTCCGTCTGTCTGTCTGTCTGTCTGTCTGGCTGTCTGTCTGTGTATGTCTGTGTGTCTGTATGTCTTTAATTCTATCAGTCTGTCTGTCTTTCTGTATGTCTGTCTGTCTGTCCGTCTGTCTGCCTTTCTGTCTTGAAGTGAGTCTGTCTGTCTGTCTGTCTGACTGTCTATCTGTCTGTCTGTCTGTCTGTCTGTATGTCTGTCTGTCTGTCTGTCTGTCTGCCTGTCTGTCTGTCTATCTGCCTGTTAGTCTGTCTGTCTGTCTGTATGTCTTTAAGTCTGTCAGTCAGTCCGTCTGTCTGTCTGTATGTCTGTCTGTCTGTCTGTCGGTCTGTATGTCTGTCTATTTGTCTGTCTGTCTGTCTGTCTGTCTGTCTGTCTGTCTGTCTGTCTGTATGTATTTAAGTCTTTAAGTCTATCAGTCTGCCTGTATGTCTTTAAGTCTATAAGTCTGTCTGTCTGTCTACATGTCTGTCTGTCTGTCTGTCTATCTGTATGTCTATAAGTCTATTAGTCTGTCTGTCTGTCTGTATGTCTGTCTGTCTGTCTGTCTGTCTGTCTGTTTTGAAGTCTGTCTGTCTGCATGTCTGTCTATATGTCTGTCTGTCTGTCTGTCTGCCTGTCTGTCTGTATGTCTGTCTGTCTGTCTGTCTGTCTTGAAGTATGTCTGTCTGTATGTATGTCTGTCTGTCTGTCTGTCGGTGTCTGTCTATCTGTCTGGCTGTCTGTCTGTCTGTCTGTCTGTTTTGAAGTCTGTCTGTCTGCATGTCTGTCTATATGTCTGTCTGTCTGTCTGCCTGTCTGTCTGTATGTCTGTCTGTCTGTCTGTCTGTCTTGAAGTATGTCTGTCTGTATGTATGTCTGTCTGTCTGTCTGTCGGTGTCTGTCTGGCTGTCTGTCTGTGTATGTCTGTGTGTCTGTATGTCTTTAATTCTATCAGTCTGTCTGTCTTTCTGTATGTCTGTCTGTCTGTCTGTCTGTCTGTCTGTATATCTTTAAGTATATCAGTCTGTCTGTCTGTATGTCCGTCTGTCTGCCTTTCTGTCTTGAAGTGTGTCTGTCTGTCTGTCTGTCTGACAGTCTATCTGTCTGTCTGTCTGTCTGTCTGTATGTCTGTCTGTCTGTCTGTCTGTCTGCCTGTCTGTCTGTCTATCTGCCTGTTAGTCTGTCTGTCTGTCTGTATGTCTTTAAGTCTGTCAGTCAGTCCGTCTGTCTGTCTGTATGTCTGTCTGTCTGTCTGTCGGTCTGTATGTCTGTCTATCTGTCTGTCTGTCTGTCTGTCTGTCTGTCTGTCTGTCTTTATGTCTATCAGTCTGTCTGTCTGTCTACATGTCTGTCTGTCTGTCTGTCTATCTGTATGTCTTTAAGTCTATTAGTCTGTCTGTCTGTCTGTATGTCTGTCTGTCTGTCTGTCTGTGTGTTTTGAAGTCTGTCTGTCTGCATGTCTGTCTATATGTCTGTCTGTCTGTCTGCCTGTCTGTCTGTATGTCTGTCTGTCTGTCTGTCTGTCTTGAAGTATGTCTGTCTGTATGTATGTCTGTCGGTCTGTCTGTCGGTGTCTGTCTATCTGTCTGGCTGTCTGTCTGTCTGTCTGTCTGTCTGTCGGTGTCTGTCTATCTGTCTGGCTGTCTGTCTGTCTGTCTGTCTGTCTGTCTGTCTGTCTGTCTGTCTGTGTCTGTCTGTATGTCTGTCTATCTGTCTGTCCGTCTGTCTGTCTATCTGTCTGTCTGTCTGTCTTCAATTCTATCAGTCTGTCTGTCTTCCTGTATGTCTGTCTGTATGTCTTTCTGTCTATCTGTCTGTCTGTCTGTTTGTCTGTCTGTATGTCTGTCTGTCTGTCTGTCTGTCTGTCTGTCTGTCTGTCTGTCTGTCTGTCTGTCTGTCTGTCTGTCTGTGTATGTCTGTGTGTCTGTATGTCTTTAATTCTATCAGTATGTCTGTCTGTCTGTATGTCTGTCTTCAATTCTATCAGTCTGTCTGTCTTTCTGTATGTCTGTCTGCCTTTCTGTCTTGAAGTGTGTCTGTCTGTATGTCTGTCTGTCTCTCTGTCTGTCTGTCTGCCTGTCTGTCTGTCTGTCTGTCTGTCTGTCTGTGTCTGTCTGTATTTCTGTCTGTCTGTATGTCTGTCTGTCTGTCTGTCTTCAATTCTATCAGTCTGTCTGTCTTCCTGTATGTCTGTCTGTATGTCTTTAAGTATATCAGTCTGTCTGTCTGTCTGTCTGTCTGTCTTTCTGTCTGTCTGTCTGTCGGTGTCTATCTGTCTGTCTGTCTGTCTGTCTGTCTGTCTGTCTTTCTGTCTATCTGTCTGTCTGTCTGTCTGTCTGTCTGTCTGTGTATATCTATCTGTCAGTCTGTGTATATGTATCTGTCTGTTAGTCCGTCTCTCTGTCTTAATGTCTGTCTGTCTGTCTGTCTGTCTGTCTGTCTGTCTGTCTATCTGTGTATATCTGTCTATCTGTCTGTCTGTCTGTCTGTGTATGTCTGTGTGTCTGTATGTCTTTAAATCTATCAGTATGTCTGTCTGTCTGTATGTCTGTCTTTAATTCTATCAGTCTGTCTGTCTGTCTGCCTGTCTGTGTGTATGTCTGTCTGTCTGTCTGTCTGTCTTAAAGTATGTCTGTCTGCATGTCTGTCTTGAAGGCTGTCTGTCTGCCTGTCTGTCTGTCTGTCTGTCTGTCAGTCTGTCTGTCTATGTGTATGTCTATAAGTCTGTCAGTCAGTCCGTCTGTCTATCTGTATGTCTGTCTGTCTGTCTGTCTGTCTGTCTGTCTGTCTGTCTATCTGTATGTCTTTAAGTCTATCAGTCTGTCTGTATGTCTTTAAGTCTATCACTCTGTCTGTCTGTCTGTATGTCTGTTTGTCTGACTGTCTGTCTGTCTGTCTGTCTTGAAGTCTGTCTGTCTGCCTTTCTGTCTATATGTCTGTCTGTCTGTCTGCCTGTCTGTCTGTATGTCTGTCTGTCTGTCTGTCGGTGTCTGTCTATCTGTCTGGTTGTCTGTCTGTCTGTCTGTCAGTTTTGAAGTCTGTCTGTCTGCATGTCTGTCTATATGTCTGTCTGTCTGTCTGCCTGTCTGTCTGTATGTCTGTCTGTCTGTCTGTCTGTCTTGAAGTATGTCTGTCTGTATGTATGTCTGTCTGTCTGTCTGTCGGTGTCTGTCTATCTGTCTGGCTGTCTGTCTGTCTGTCTGTCTGTCTGTCTGTCTGTCTGTCTGTGTCTGTCTGTATGTCTGTCTATCTGTCTGTCCGTCTGTCTGTCTATCTGTCTGTCTGTCTGTCTTCAATTCTATCAGTCTGTCTGTCTTCCTGTATGTCTGTCTGTATGTCTTTAAGTATATCAGTCTTTCCGTCTGTCTGTCTGTCTGTCTTTCTGTCTGTCTGTCTGTCGGTGTCTATCTGTCTGTCTGTCTGTCTGTCTGTCTGTCTGTCTTTCTGTCTATCTGTCTGTCTGTCTGTCTGTCTGTCTGTCTGTCGGCCTGTCTGTCTGTGTATATCTATCTGTCTGTCTGTGTATATCTATCTGTCTGTCTGTGTGTCTGTCTGTCTGTTTGTCTGTATGTCTTTAAGTATATCAGTCTGTCTGTCTGTCTGTATGTCTGTCTATCTGCCTTTCTGTCTTGAAGTGTGTCTGTCTGTATGTCTGTCTGTCTGTCTGTCTGTCTGTCTGTCTGTCTGTCTGTCTGTCTGTGTATGTCTGTGTGTCTGTATGTCTTTAATTCTATCAGTATGTCTGTCTGTCTGTATGTCTGTCTTCAATTCTATCAGTCTGTCTGTCTTTCTGTATGTCTGTCTGTCTGTATGTCTGTCTGTCTGTCTGTCTGTCTGCCTTTCTGTCTTGAAGTGTGTCTGTCTGTCTGTCTGTATGTCTTTAAGTATATCAGTCTGTCTGTCTGTCTGTCT
>CASCKD010000024.1:1325000-1327500 GCA_949152435.1 Gastracanthus pulcherrimus | reverse complement strand
GTCTGTCTGTCTGTCTTGAAGTATGTCTGTCTGTATGTCTGTCTGTCTGTCTGTCTGTCGGTGTCTGTCTATCTGTCTGTCTGTCTGTCTGTCTGTCTGTGGATGTCTGTCTGTGTCCGTCTGCCTGTCTGTCTGTCTGTCTGTGGATGTCTGTCTGTGTCCGTCTGCCTGTCTGTCTGTATGTCTGTATGTCTGTCTGTATGTCTGTATGTCTGTCTGTGTCTGTCTGTATGTCTGTCTTTGTCTGTCTGTCTGTCTGTCTGTCTGCCTGTCGGTCTGACTGTCTGTCTGTCTCTCTGTCTGTCTGTACGTCTTTAAGTCTGTCAGTTAGTCCGTCTGTCTGTCTGTATGTCTGTCTGTCTGTCTGTCTGTCTGTCTGTCTGTCTGTCTGTCTGTCTGTCTGTCTGTCTATCTGTATGTCTTTAAGTCTATCAGTCTGTCTGCATGTCTTTAATTCTATCAGTCTATATGTCTGTCTGTCTGTCTGGCTTCAATTCTATCAGTCTGTCTGTCTTTCTGTATGTCTGTCTGACTGTCTGTCTGTCTGTCAGTCTGTCTGTCTGCGTATGTCTGTCTGTCTTTATGTCTATATGTCTGTCTGTCTGTCTGTCTGTCTGTCTGTCTGTCTGTCCGTCTGTCTGTCTATCTGTCTGTCTGTCTGTCTTCAATTCTATCAGTCTGTCTGTCTTCCTGTATGTCTGTCTGTATGTCTTTAAGTCTATCAGTCTGTCTCTATGTCTGCATGTCTGTCTGTCTGTCTGTCTATCTGTCTGGCTGTCTATCTGTCTGTCTGTCTGTCTGTCTGTCTCTCTGTCTGTGTCTGTCTGTATGTCTGTCTGTCTGTCTGTCCGTCTGTCTGTCTGTATGTCTTTAAGTCTGTCAGTCTGTCTGTCTGTATTTCTTTAAGTCTGTCAGTCAGTCCGTCTGTCTGTCTGTCTGTCTGTATGTCTGTCTTCAATTCTGTCAGTCAGTCCGTCTGTCTGTCTGTCTGTCTGTCTGTCTTCAATTCTATCAGTCTGTCTGTCTTTCTGTCTGTCTGTATGTCTGTATGTCTGTCTTTGTCTGTCTGACTGTCTGTCTGTCTGCCAGTCTGTCTGTCTGCGTATGTCTGTCTGTCTGTCTGTCTGTGTCTGTCCGTCTGTCTGTCTGTCTGTCTGTCTGTCTGTCGGTCTGTCTGTCGGTCTGTCTGTCTGTCCGTCTGTCTCTCTATCTGTCTGTCTGTCTGTCTTCAATTCTATCAGTCTGTCGGTCTTCCTGTATGTCTGTCTGTATGTCTTTAAGTATATCAGTCTGTCTGTCTGTCTGTATGTCTGTCTGCCTGTCTTTCTGTCTTGAAGTCTGTCTGTCTGTGTCAGTCTGTATGTCTGTCTGTCTGTCTGTCTGTCAGTCTGTTTGTATATGTCTGTGTGTCTGTATGTCTTTAATTAAGTATGTCTGTCTGTATGTCTGTCTGTCTGTCTTTCTGTCTTGAAGTGTGTCTGTCTGTATGTCTGTCTGTCTGTCTGTCTGCCTGTCTGTCAGTCTGTCTGTCTGTCTGTATGTCTGTCTGTCTGGTTGTCTGTCTGTCTGTCTGTCTGTCTGTCTGTCTGTATGTCTGTCTGTCTGTCTGTCTGTGTCTGTCTGTCTGTCTGTCTGCCTGTCTGTCTGACTGTCTGTCTGTCTGTCTGTCTGTCTGTATGTCTTTAAGTCTGTCAGTTAGTCCGTCTGTCTGTCTGTATGTCTGTCTGTCTGTCTGTCTGTCTGTCTGTCTGTCTGTCTGTCTGTCTGTCTGTCTGTCTGTCTGTCTATCTTAATGTCTTTAAGTCTATCAGTCTGTCTGCATGTCTTTAATTCTATCAGTCTATCTGTCTGTCTGTCTGTCTGTCTTCAATTCTATCAGTCTGTCTGTCTTTCTGTATGTCTGTCTGTCTGTCTGTCTGTCTGTCAGTCTGTCTATCTGCGTATGTCTGTCTGTCTTTATGTCTGTATGTCTGTATGTCTGTCTGTCTGTCTGTCTGTCTGTCCGTCTGTCTGTCTATCTGTCTGTCTGTCTGTCTTCAATTCTATCGGTCTGTCTGTCTTCCTGTATGTCTGTCTGTATGTCTTTAAGTCTATCAGTCTGTCTGTATGTCTGCATGTCTGTCTGTCTGTCTGTCTATCTGTATGTCTTTAAGTCTATCAGTCTGTCTGTCTGTCTGTATGTCTGTCTGTCTGTCTGTCTGTCTGTCTGTTTTGAAGCCTGTCTGTCTGCATGTCTGTCTATATGGCTGTTTGTCTGCCTGTCTGTCTGTATGTCTGTCTGTCTGTCTGTCTGTCTTGAAGTATGTCTGTCTGTATGTCTGTCTGTCTGTCTGTCTGTCGGTGTCTGTCTATCTGTCTGGCTGTCTGTCTGTCTGTCTGTCTGTGGATGTCTGTCTGTGTCCGTCTTCCTGTCTGTCTGTCTGTCTGTATGTCTTTAAGTCTGTCAGTTAGTCCGTCTCTCTGTCTTGAAGTATGTCTGTCTGTCTGTCTCTATGTCTGT
>CASCKD010000024.1:1312500-1317500 GCA_949152435.1 Gastracanthus pulcherrimus | reverse complement strand
CTGTCTGTCTGTCTGCCAGTCTGTCTGTCTGCGTATGTCATGTCTGTGTGTCTGCATGTCTTTAATTCTATCAGTCTGTCTGTCTGTCTGTATGTCTGTCTTCAATTCTATCAGTCTGACTGTCTTTCTGTATGTCTGTCTAACTGTCTGTCTGTCTGTCAGTCTGTCTGTCTGCGTATGTCTGTCTGTCTGTATGTCTGTATGTCTGTCTGTGTCTGTCTGTATGTCTGTCTGTGTCTGTCTGTCTGTCTGGCTGTCTGCCTGTCTGTATGACTGTCTGTCTGTCTGTCTGTCTGTCTGTATGTCTTTAAGTCTGTCAGTTAGTCCGTCTCTCTGTCTGCATGTCTGTCCATATGTCTTTCTGTCTGTCTGCCTGCCTGTCTGTATGTCTGTCTGTCTGTCTGTCTGTCTGTCTTGAAGTATGTCTGTCTGTATGTCTGTCTGTCTGTCTGTCTGTCGGTGTCTGTCTATCTGTCTGTCTGTCTGTCTGTCTGTCTGTGGATGTCTGTCTGTGTCCGTCTGCCTGTCTGTCTGTCTGTCTGTGGATGTCTGTCTGTGTCCGTCTGCCTGTCTGTCTGTATGTCTGTATGTCTGTCTGTATGTCTGTATGTCTGTCTGTGTCTGTCTGTATGTCTGTCTTTGTCTGTCTGTCTGTCTGTCTGTCTGCCTGTCGGTCTGACTGTCTGTCTGTCTCTCTGTCTGTCTGTACGTCTTTAAGTCTGTCAGTTAGTCCGTCTGTCTGTCTGTATGTCTGTCTGTCTGTCTGTCTGTCTGTCTGTCTGTCTGTCTGTCTGTCTGTCTGTCTGTCTATCTGTATGTCTTTAAGTCTATCAGTCTGTCTGCATGTCTTTAATTCTATCAGTCTATATGTCTGTCTGTCTGTCTGGCTTCAATTCTATCAGTCTGTCTGTCTTTCTGTATGTCTGTCTGACTGTCTGTCTGTCTGTCAGTCTGTCTGTCTGCGTATGTCTGTCTGTCTTTATGTCTATATGTCTGTCTGTCTGTCTGTCTGTCTGTCTGTCTGTCTGTCCGTCTGTCTGTCTATCTGTCTGTCTGTCTGTCTTCAATTCTATCAGTCTGTCTGTCTTCCTGTATGTCTGTCTGTATGTCTTTAAGTCTATCAGTCTGTCTCTATGTCTGCATGTCTGTCTGTCTGTCTGTCTATCTGTCTGGCTGTCTATCTGTCTGTCTGTCTGTCTGTCTGTCTCTCTGTCTGTGTCTGTCTGTATGTCTGTCTGTCTGTCTGTCCGTCTGTCTGTCTGTATGTCTTTAAGTCTGTCAGTCTGTCTGTCTGTATTTCTTTAAGTCTGTCAGTCAGTCCGTCTGTCTGTCTGTCTGTCTGTATGTCTGTCTTCAATTCTGTCAGTCAGTCCGTCTGTCTGTCTGTCTGTCTGTCTGTCTTCAATTCTATCAGTCTGTCTGTCTTTCTGTCTGTCTGTATGTCTGTATGTCTGTCTTTGTCTGTCTGTCTGTCTGTCTGTCTGTGTCTGTCTGTCTGTCTGTCTGTCTGTCTGTCTGTCTGTCTGTATGTCTGTCTGTATGTCTGTCTGTCTGCCTTTCTGTCTTGAAGTGTGTCTGTCTGTATGTCTGTCTGTCTGTCTGTCTGCCTGTCTGTCAGTCTGTCTGTCTGTCTGTATGTCTGTCTGTCTGTCTGTCTGTCTGTCCGTCTGTCTGTGTATATCTGTGTGTCTGTATCTCTTTAAGTCTATCAGTCTGTCTGTCTGTTTGCATGTCTGTCTGTCAGTCTGTCTATTTGTATGTCTTTAAGTCTATCAGTCTGTCTGTCTGTCTGTATGTCTGTCTGTCGGTGTCTGTCTATCTGTCTGGCTGTCTGTCTGTCTGTCTGTGGATGTCTGTCTATCTCCGTCTGCCTGTCTGTCTGGATGTCTGTATGTCTGTCTGTATGTCTGTCTGTCTGTCTGTCTGTCTTGAAGTATGTCTGTCTGTATGTCTGTCTGTCTGTCTGTCTGTCGGTGTCTGTCTATCTGTCTGGCTGTATGTCTGTCTGTCTGTCTGTGGATGTCTGTCTGTGTCCGTCTGCCTGTCTGTCTGTATGTCTGTCTGTATGTCTGTCTGTCTGTCTGTCTGTCTGTCTGTCTGTCTGTCTGTCAGTCTGTCTGTCTGCGTATGTCTGTCTGTCTTTATGTCTGTATGTCTGTCTGTCTGTCTGTCTGTCTGTCTGTCTGTCTGTCTGTCTGTCTGTCCGTCTGTCTGTCTGTCTGTCTGTCTTCAATTCTATCAGTCTGTCTGTCTTTCTGTATGTCTGTCTGACTGTCTGTCTGTCAGTCTATCTGTCTGCGTATGTCATGTCTGTGTGTCTGCATGTCTTTAATTCTATCAGTCTGTCTGTCTGTCTTTATGTCTGTCTTTAATTCTATCAGTCTGTCTGTCTTTCTGTATGTCTTTCTGACTGTCTGTCTGTCTGTCAGTCTGTCTGCTGCGTATGTCATGTCTGTGTGTCTGCATGTCTTTATTTCTATCAGTCTGTCTGTCTGTCTGTATGTCTGTCTTCAATTCTATCAGTCTGTCTGTCTTCCTGTATGTCTGTCTGTATGTCTTTAAGTCTATCAATCTGTCTCTATGTCTGCATGTCTGTCTGTCTGTCTGTCTATCTGTCTGGCTGTCTGTCTGTCTGGCTGTCTGTCTGTCTGTCTGTCTGTCTGTCTGTCTGTGTCTGTCTGTATGTCTTTAAGTCTATCAGTCTGTCTCTATGTCTGCATGTCTGTCTGTCTGTCTGTCTATCTGTCTGGCTGTCTGTCTGTCTGTCTGTCTGTCTGTCTGTCTGTCTGTCTGTGTCTGTCTGTATGTCTGTCTGTCTGTCTGTCCGTCTGTCTGTCTGTATGTCTTTAAATCTGTCAGTCTGTCTGTCTGTATTTCTTTAAGTCTGTCAGTCAGTCCGTCTGTCTGTCTGTCTGTCTGTCTGTCTGTCTTCAATTCTGTCAGTCAGTCCGTCTGTCTGTCTGTCTGTCTGTCTGTCTGTCTTCAATTCTATCAGTCTGTCTGTCTTTCTGTATGTCTGTCTGACTGTCTGTCTGTCTGCCAGTCTGTCTGTCTGCGTATGTCTGTCTGTCTGTCTGTCTGTGTCTGTCCGTCTGTCTGTCTGTCTGTCTGTCTGTCTGTCTGTCTGTCGGTCTGTCTGTCTGTCCGTCTGTCTCTCTATCTGTCTGTCTGTCTGTCTTCAATTCTATCAGTCTGTCGGTCTTCCTGTATGTCTGTCTGTATGTCTTTAAGTATATCAGTCTGTCTGTCTGTCTGTCTGTATGTCTGTCTGTCTGTATGTCTGTCTGTCTGTCTTTCTGTCTTGAAGTCTGTCTGTCTGTGTCAGTCTGTATGTCTGTCTGTCTGTCTGTCTGTCAGTCTGTTTGTATATGTCTGTGTGTCTGTATGTCTTTAATTAAGTATGTCTGTCTGTATGTCTGTCTGTCTGCCTTTCTGTCTTGAAGTGTGTCTGTCTGTATGTCTGTCTGTCTGTCTGTCTGCCTGTCTGTCAGTCTGTCTGTCTGTCTGTATGTCTGTCTGTCTGTCTGTCTGTCCGTCTGTCTGTGTATGTCTGTGTGTCTGTATCTCTTTAAGTCTATCAGTCTGTCTGTCTGTCTGCATGTCTGTCTGTCAGTCTGTCTATCTGTATGTCTTTAAGTCTATCAGTCTGTCTGTCTGTCTGTATGTCTGTCTGTCTGTATGTCTTTAAGTCTATCAGTCTGTCTGTCTGTCTGTATGTCTGTCTGTCTGTCTGTCTGTCTGTCTGTCTGTTTTGAAGTCTGTCTGTCTGCATGTCTGTCTATATGTCTGTCTGTCTGTCTGCCTGTCTGTCTGTATGTCTGTCTATCTGTCTGTCTGTCTTGAAGTATGTCTGTCTGTATGTCTGTCTGTCTGTCTGTCTGTCGGTGTCTGTCTATCTGTCTGGCTGTCTGTCTGTCTGTCTGTGGATGTCTGTCTGTCTCCGTCTGCCTGTCTGTCTGTATGTCTGTATGTCTGTCTGTATGTCCGTATGTCTGTCTGTGTCTGTCTGTATGTCTGTCTGTGTCTGTCTGTCTGTCTGTGTCTGTCTGTCTGTCTGTCTGTCTGTCTGTCTGCCTGTCTGTCTGACTGTCTGTCTGTCTGTCTGTCTGTATGTCTTTAAGTCTTTCAGTTAGTCCGTCTGTCTGTCTGTATGTCTGTCTGTCTGTGTGTCTGTCTGTCTGTCTGTCTGTCTGTCTGTCTGTCTGTCTATCTGTATGTCTTTAAGTCTATCAGTCTGTCTGCATGTCTTTAATTCTATCAGTTTATCTGTCTGTCTGTCTGTCTGTCTTCAATTCTATCAGTCTGTCTGTCTTTCTGTATGTCTGTCTGACTGTCTGTCTGTCTGTCAGTCTGTCTATCTGCGTATGTCTGTCTGTCTTTATGTCTGTATGTCTGTATGTCTGTCTGTCTGTCTGTCTGTCTGTCCGTCTGTCTGTCTATCTGTCTGTCTGTCTGTCTTCAATTCTATCGGTCTGTCTGTCTTCCTGTATGTCTGTCTGTATGTCTTTAAGTCTATCAGTCTGTCTGTATGTCTGCATGTCTGTCTGTCTGTCTGTCTATCTGTATGTCTTTAAGTCTATCAGTCTGTCTGTCTGTCTGTATGTCTGTCTGTCTGTCTGTCTGTCTGTCTGTTTTGAAGCCTGTCTGTCTGCATGTCTGTCTATATGGCTGTTTGTCTGCCTGTCTGTCTGTATGTCTGTCTGTCTGTCTGTCTGTCTTGAAGTATGTCTGTCTGTATGTCTGTCTGTCTGTCTGTCTGTCGGTGTCTGTCTATCTGTCTGGCTGTATGTCTGTCTGTCTGTCTGTGGATGTCTGTCTGTATGTCTGTATGTCTGTCTGTGTCTGTCTGTATGTCTGTCTGTGTCTATCTGTCTGTCTGTCTGTCTGTCTGCCTGTCTGCCTGTCTGTCTGACTGTCTGTCTGTCTGTCTGTCTGTCTTCAATTCTGTCAGTCAGTCCGTCTGTCTGTCTGTCTGTCTGTCTGTCTGTCTTCAATTCTAT
>CASCKD010000024.1:1287500-1295000 GCA_949152435.1 Gastracanthus pulcherrimus | reverse complement strand
CCATTGCTAGGAGGTCAATAGGCGGCATGCCTGCTATAATACAGGCAGCCTCATCTGATACCGTACGATAAGCAGACGCGACCCTAAGTGCACTTCGTCTGTATACAGTCGACAGCTTGTTTGCGTACGTTTTCACTAACATGGCATCTGCCCATATAGGAGCCCCGTACAACATAATCGATGTGATTACACTGACTAAGAGCAACCTTCTACCTTGCGTTGGCCCTCCTACATTTGGCATCAATCGAGATAAAGCAGCGCCAACTTTTGCTGCTTTATCACTCACTGTTTCAAGATGCTGCTTAAATGTAAGTCTTGCATCAATGGTAATGCCCAGGTACTTAATGGTTGGTTGAGAAACAATCTTGTGTCCATCCACTATTAGCGTTATTTTCTCCATTTTCTTCCTACTAGAAATAAGAAGAACTTCGGTTTTATGACTGGCCAATTCCAGTCCTGTCTCTGTCAGCCATTCGCGTATTATACGAATAGCCTCGTCAGCTATCTCTGTTATATCTTCTATGCTTTTCGCTACCACGACTAGTGCTATGTCATCAGCGAATCCTATCACTGTCGCCCCTTTGGGTAACTGTAGCCTTAGTACCCCATCGTACAAGCTGTTCCAAGTCGGTGAACCAAGCACTGATCCCTGGGGTACTCCTCCTGTTACTTCATAGGTCTTGGTGCCATTGTCAGTGTCATATAATAAGATTCTGTCCTTCAAGTAGTCGGACATCATCCTTCTTATATATAAAGGCACTTCTTGTTTACGAAATGCCTCGTGTATTTTGGTCCATTTGGCCGAGTTGAATGCATTTTTGACGTCCAGAGTGACGACAGCGCAATACTCCTTTGCTCCTCCTTTCCATCTCTTTCCCTCTATCGCTGCGCGCGCAGTGTCAATCACTATGTTCACTGCGTCTAGAGTTGATCGTTTCCTCCGAAAGCCGTATTGGTGTTCCGCAAGTCCCCCTTTTTCTTCTATTGCCTGATCCATTCTGACGCAAATTATGCGTTCCAGAATCTTGCCTGAGGTGTCCAGCATGCAGAGCGGTCTGTATGATGAAGCGTCCTCAGGTGGCTTCTTTCCCTTTGGTAGTAGCACAAGTCGTTGTCTCTTCCAGTCGGCGGGAAATATTCCCTCTTTTAGACATGTGTTGTACAAGTCTATGAAGATCTCTGGTTGGGCGAATATAGCATGTTTCAATGCTATATTGGGAATGCCATCCAGGCCTGGAGCCTTGTTGTTTCCAACCCTCTTGCAAGCGCTTAGCAGTTCCTCCATTGTGACTGGAGGAATAGCTTCTTCGTTTGCCTCTGATTCTATAACACACGGTTCGTCCCGTTGTGTGGGGAACAGTTTAGTCACTACTCGATCTAATAATTGTGGGCACTTGGGAGGGGGTGCGTAGCTTCCTTTGATCTTCTTCATTACTATTTTATAAGGTCTACCCCAGGGGTCTTTATTAACCTCGTCCTGTAATTCCTTCAGGCACCGTCGCTTATTGGTACGGATTGTCTTCTTAAGCTTTCGCTTAGCGTCCTTCATTTCCTGGTGGTAGGCATCTACTAATTCCTGGCCTCTTCCAGTTTTATAGTATTTCTTTCTTGCCCGCTGCTCCTGTCTCCTAGTCCGATGGCACTCGCTACGAGCGCTATCCGCCTCACTATTCCACCAGTATACTGGTGGTCGTCTTTGGTTGGGCACTCTTCTTGGCATAGCTGCGTCGCAGGCTCGGGTGATATTTTTCATCACCTGTTTAGCCTTGCTGTCCGCTGTCCCAAACAGTTGTATTTCCTCCAGTGCCAACAGAAACATCTCCTTATCATAGTCTTTCACTTTCCAACCGATTCTATTGGTCCTTGTACTCGCGCTGGAACCCTGCTTTGATCTTCCTATCTCCATAATTATGGCCTGGTGATCACTATTGGTGTAGTGTTCACTCACGATCCACGTGTCGACTGAGTCAATTAAACAGCTGCTAACATATGTCAGATCTACTATAGATCCTGTGTCCCCTCTTCTAAAAGTGTTGGTACAACCCTGATTAACTAGTACCAAATCTAGGAGTGCGAATGTTTCCAGCAGCACCCGTCCTCTTTGATTAGTCCTTTGGCTGCCCCACTCTACGGCCCATGCGTTAAAATCGCCTGCTATTATTACTGGCTTTCTTCCCGCCATATCCTGTACGAGTCGATCTAACAGTCTTTCGAACTGTTCAATTGGCGCATTAGGCGGGGCATAGCAGCTGTATACGTATATACCTGCTACCTTCGCCCGTACAAATCCTTCCTCACGAGTCATCATTTTTTCCTGGAAAGCTACGTCGCCACATGTCCAGATCGCTGCTTTGCCAGTGTCGTCCGTGTCCCATGATGGCTGGTCCAGATCTCTGTATTGTTCACATATGATGGCCACATCAACCTTCGTCTCTCGAACGTACTGGTTAAGTAGGTCCTGTGCTGTCTCGCAGTGATTTAGGTTTAACTGCACTATCTTCATTATCTTTTTTTTTTTTCTTTTAACTCTTCTAATGCAGCTCTGTAGATAGGACATGTGTAGCTACCGGCTGCATGATCAGTTTTTCCTCCTGCGCTCCTTTCACAGCAGAGTACGCAATTTGGTTGATTCTTACACTCTCTTGCTTTATGGTCTATATTTCCACATTTGTAGCAGAGGTTACTTCGGTCCTGTGCTACCTTGCAACTTTTGGCGATATGTCCAAATCCTAGACACTTATAACATCTAAGTGGACGTATATTCCTTTCCATCTGCCGTATTCGGCAGACTACCCAGCCTATCTTGATTTTGCGCTTAGCTATCATCTGTTGAGCCATTTTTGCTGGCATTTGGGTGACCGCGGTCTGCGTGTCACCGTATGCCTTACGCAATGATTTTACTACAATCTCGTCCAATGTGGACGCGTCGCTACTTTGGAACTCCCTGCGTAGCGCCTCTAGAATGTCCTCCTTGCTAGTTAGTACGTCGAGATCCTTTATTTCAAAGGCCACTACGTCTTGTAGGGTCCTTATTTTGGTACCCCCATCTAGCACTTCTTGCACCGCTTGCCGGAGTTCCGTAGCCTTCCCTTCCGCTGTGCGTTGGAGTTCCAAAAGCAGGTCCCCAGCCGCAGTCCTGCGTACCCTGTTTACGCATTCGCCGAGTGCCGTCAATTTGGGTTCCGCCTTCATCTTTCTCAAGATATCAGCGTAAGAGGTCCCTTCGGCGGCCTTTATAATAAGGGCCTCCGGTCGGGTTGGTCTTGCCCGTGTCGTTTTAGATTTTTTAGTGCCTTTTTGGCTTAAGACACCAGTGTCACTCATCCCGTCTTCTTTTTTCTTCTTTTTCTTTATCTTCCTCGTTTCCTTTACCTGCCAAGGTGTCTCTCTGACTGTGGAGGGCGGTGGTGGGGACTGCGATGTTGTCGTCCTTTGTGCCTTCTTCCTGGCCGCCGTGACCTGCTGCGGTGATGTTCTCCGATGCTTGTTCGGAGTCTGGTCCATCTGTTTCTGAACGAAGGAGGGAGAGGTTTGGCTCTCTCGATCCTTGCTACTTCTATCCTTCGACTGAGTACCTGCTTTGGCCTTCGTAAAGTCCTGTAGCGCTCTGCTAGTAGCCTTCGCCATAGTCTTCAACTCTGTGTGTATGTTTTTCTTACCCAAGATAAACGCCACCAGAGCTTCGACTTGCTCTTTGAGGAGCTTGAACGATCGAGTCTCTTTATCCTGCTCCTTTTCTTGATCTTCTCTTATTCTGTCCTCTATACCTCCACTTCCATACTCCGTCACATGGACAATGGGGGACAGAGGTGTTATCAACTCTCCGTCTGAAGTGCTTTCCAGGCAGTTGTTACTGACTAGTTTCACTCCCTGCTCGTTTACCAGGCTGTTGTTGCTGCCTGGTTTCTGGGTAGGGAACCCAGTTTCAATGACACTTTTTAGGGTATCCGAAGTCCCTACGTTTGTCCTTGCTGGTGTACGTATCATATTTCTTTTTTTTTTTTTTTTTTTTTTTCCCCTTCTCTCTTCTCTCACCTACTTTCCACTTAGATTTCACTCTCAATTCTGGCTTCGTAGACGTGTATTCTGGCCTCGTGCCCCAGCGCAAGTCGTCCTCGTAAAGTATCCGGAGGGGGGTAGCGGGGCCCCCCTTCTGACCATGACGGGGCCCTGTCCGGGCGCCACCCGGCACCACCATAGCCATCAGGATTTTCGCCGGTTGATAGAGCAGCTAGGGCATGTCGGCTAAACCGCCCCGGGCTCCTGTACTTACCGGCAGCCTGGGAGTGTCAGAGCCCAGTTTATCTCACATCCTCCACCCTCAACAGTCGAAGTTAAGTCGCGCTGCGGCAACCAGCGAGTGTCTGGTCAGCCATGCTTTGAAGATCCATCCTCGTTTCTTGTGGTGATTTTAAACAGATCTTCGTTTGGCTTTTGGTCCGCGGGAGATATTTTATTTTTCTCCTACCCTCTGCAGGCAGTACTACGTATGTAGTATTATGTGCCTATAGCGAGCACTCCTCAATCCGCCACCCGAGGACGCGCCACATGGGGGTACAGCCTCCCCCTCGTGGTCTGTCTGTCTGTCTGTGTATATATATCTGTCTGTATGTCTGTCTGTCTGTCTGTCTGTCGGTGTCTGTCTGTCTGTCTGTCTGTCTGTCTGTCTGTCGGTCTGTCTGTGTCTGCCTGTCTGTCTGCCTGTCTGTCTGTGTATATCTATCTGTCTGTCTGTCTGTCTGTGTATATATATCTGTCTGTATGTCTGTCTGTCTGTCTGTCTGTCGGTGTCTGTCTGTCTGTCTGTCTGTCTGTCTGTCTGTCGGTCTGTCTGTGTCTGTCTGTCTGTCTGTCTGTCTGTTTGTCTGTCTGTCGGTCTGTCTGCGTCTGTCTGTCTGTCTGTCTGTCTGTCTGTCTGTCTGTCTGTGTATATCTATCTGTCTGTCAGTGTCTGTCTGTCTGTCTGTCTGTCTGTCTGTCTGTCTGTCTGTCTGTCTGTCTGTCTGTCTGTCTGTCGATCTGTCTGACTGTCTGACTGTCTGTCTGTCTGTCTCTCTTTATGTCTCTCTGTGTCTGTCTGTATGTCTGTCTGTGTCTGTCTGTCTGTCTGTCTGACAGTCTGTCTGTCAGTCTGCCTGTCTGTCTGCCTGTCTGTCTGTGTATATCTATCTGTCGGTCTGTCTGTCTGTGTATATATATCTGTCTGTCTGTCTGTCTGTCTGTCTCTCTTTATGTCTGTCTGTGTCTGTCTGTCTGTATGTCTGTCTGTGTCTGTCTGTCTGTCTGTCTGACAGTCTGTCTGACAGTCTGTCTGTCAGTCTGCCTGTCTGTCTGCCTGTCTGTCTGTGTATATCTATCTGTCTGTCTGTTTGTCTGTGTATATATATCTGTCTGTCTGTCTGTCTGTATGTCTGTCTGTCTGTCTATCGGTCTGCCAGTCTGTGTCTGTCTGTATGTCTGTGTCTGTCTGTATGTCTGTCTGTCTGTCTATCGGTCTGCCAGTCTGTGTCTGTCTGTATGTCTGTGTCTGTCTGTCTGTCTCTCTTTATGTCTGTCTGTGTCTGTCTGTATGTCTGTCTGTGTCTGTCTGTCTGTCTGTCTGACAGTCTGTCTGTCAGTCTGCCTGTCTGTCTGCCTGTCTGTCTGTGTATATCTATCTGTCTGTCTGTCTGTCTGTGTATATATATCTGTCTGTCTGTCTGTCCGTCTGTCTGTCTGTCTGTCTGTCTGTCTGTCTGTCTGTCTGTCTGTCTGTCTGTCTGTCGGTCTGTCTGTGTCTGTCTGTCTGTCTGTCTGTCTGTCTGTCTGTCTGTGTATATATATCTGTCTGTCAGTGTCTGTCTGTCTGTCTCTCTTTATGTCTGTCTGTGTGTGTCTGTATGTCTGTCTGACAGTCTGACTGTCTGTCTGTCTGTCTGTCTGTCTGTCTGTCTGTCTGTCTGTCGGTGTCTGTCTGTATGTCTGACTGTCTGACTGTCTGTCTGTGTCTGTCTGTATGTCTGTGTCTGTCTGTCTGTCTCTCTTTATGTCTGTCTGTGTCTGTCTGTATGTCTGTCTGTGTCTGTCTGTCTGTCTGTCTGACAGTCAGTCTGCCTGTCTGTCTGCCTGTCTGTCTGTGTATATCTATCTGTCTGTCTGTCTGTCTGTCTGTCTGTCTGTCTGTCTGTCTGTCTGTCTGTCTGTCGGTGTCTGCCTGTATGTCTGACTGTCTGTCTGTCAGTCTGTCTGTCTGTCTGCCTGTCTGTCGGTGTCTGTCTGTCTGACTGTCTGTCTGTATGTCTGTCTGTCTGTCTGTCTGTCTGTCTGTCTGTCTGTCTGTCTGTCTGTCTGTCTGTCTGTCGGTGTCTGTCTGTATGTCTGACTGTCTGACTGTCTGTCTGTGTCTGTCTGTATGTCAGTGTCTGTCTGTCTGTCTCTCTTTATGTCTGTCTGTGTCTGTCTGTATGTCTGTCTGTGTCTGTCTGTCTGTCTGTCTGACAGTCTGTCTGACAGTCTGTCTGTCAGTCTGCCTGTCTGTCTGCCTGTCTGTCTGTGTATATCTATCTGTCTGTCTGTTTGTCTGTGTATATATATCTGTCTGCCTGTCTGTCTGTATGTCTGTCTGTCTTTCTATCGGTCTGCCAGTCTGTGTCTGTCTGTATGTCTGTGTCTGTCTGTCTGTCTCTCTTTATGTCTGTCTGTGTCTGTCTGTATGTCTGTTAGTCTGACTGTCTGTCTGTTTATATCTATCTGTCTGTCGGTGTCTGTCTGCCTGTCTGTATGTCTGTGTCTGTCTGTCTGTCTGTCTGTCTGCCTGTGTATATCTGTCTGTCTGTGTATATCTATCTGTCTGTCTGTCTGTCTGCCTGTCTGTCTATCTGTCTGTCTGTCGGTGTCTGTCTGTATGTCTGACTGTCTGACTGTCTGTCTGTCTGTCTGTCTGTCGGTGTCTGTCTGTGTGTCTGTCTGTCTGTCTGTCTGTCTGTCTGTCTGTCAGTCTGTCTGTCTGTCTGTCTGTCTGTCTGTTAGTCTGACTGTCTGTCTGTTTATATCTATCTGTCTGTCGGTGTCTGTCTGCCTGTCTGTATGTCTGTGTCTGTCTGTCTGTCTGTCTGTCTGCCTGTGTATATCTATCTGTCTGTGTATATCTATCTGTCTGACTGTCCGTGTCTGTTTGTCTGCCTGTCTGTCTGTCTGTCTGTCTGTCTGTCTGTCTGTCTGTGTATATATATCTGTCTGTCTGTGTATATCTATCTGTCTGTCTGTCTGTCTGTGTATATATATCTGTCTGTCTGTGTATATCTATCTGTCTGTCTGTGTCTGTGTATATCTATCTGTCTGTCTGTGTATATCTATTTGTCTGTCTGTCAGTCTGTCTGTCTGTCTGCCTGTCTGTCTGTGTATATCTATCTGTCTGTCTGTCTGTCTGTATATATATCTGTCTGTCTGTGTATATCTATCTATCTGTCTGTCTGTCTGTCTGTGTATATATATCTGTCTGTCTGTGTATATATATATGTA
>CASCKD010000024.1:1217500-1227500 GCA_949152435.1 Gastracanthus pulcherrimus | reverse complement strand
ATTCTATCTGTCTGTCTGTCTTTCTGTATGTCTGTCTGACTGTCTGTCTGTCTGTCTATCTGTCTGCGTATGTCATGTCTGTGTGTCTGCATGGCTTTAATTCTATCAGTCTGTCTGTCTGTCTTTATGTCTGTCTTTAATTCTATCAGTCTGTCTGTCTTTCTGTATGTCTGTCTGTCTGTCTGTCTGTCAGTCTATCTGTCTGCGTATGTCATGTCTGTGTGTCTGCATGTCTTTAATTCTATCAGTCTGTCTGTCTGTCTTTATGTCTGTCTTTAATTCTATCAGTCTGTCTGTCTTTCTGTATGTCTTTCTGACTGTCTGTCTGTCTGTCAGTCTGTCTGCTGCGTATGTCATGTCTGTGTGTCTGCATGGCTTTAATTCTATCAGTCTGTCTGTCTGTCTGTATGTCTGTCTTCAATTCTATCAGTCTGTCTGTCTTTCTGTATGTCTGTCTGACTGTCTGTCTGTCTGCCAGTCTGTCTGTCTGCGTATGTCTGTCTGTCTGTATGTCTGTATGTCTGGCTGGGTCTGTCTGTATATCTGTCTGTGTCTATCTGTCTGTCTGTCTGTCTGCCTGTCTGTCTGACTGTCCGTCTGTCTGTCTGTCTGTCTGTCTATATGTCTTTCAGTCTGTCTGTCTGTATGTCTTTAAGTATATCAGTCTGTCTGTCTGTCTGTCTGTGTATGTCTGTGTGTCTGTATGTCTTTAATTATATCAGTATGTCTGTCTGTCTTTATGTCTGTCTTTAATTCTATCAGTCTGTCTGTCTTTCTGTATGTCTGTCTGACTGTCTGTCTGTCAGTCTATCTGTCTGCGTATGTCATGTCTGTGTGTCTGCATGTCTTTAATTCTATCAGTCTGTCTGTCTGTCTTTATGTCTGTCTTTAATTCTATCAGTCTGTCTGTCTTTCTGTATGTCTTTCTGACTGTCTGTCTGTCTGTCAGTCTGTCTGCTGCGTATGTCATGTCTGTGTGTCTGCATGGCTTTAATTCTATCAGTCTGTCTGTCTGTCTGTATGTCTGTCTTCAATTCTATCAGTCTGTCTGTCTTTCTGTATGTCTGTCTGACTGTCTGTCTGTCTGCCAGTCTGTCTGTCTGCGTATGTCTGTCTGTCTGTATGTCTGTATGTCTGGCTGTGTCTGTCTGTATATCTGTCTGTGTCTATCTGTCTGTCTGTCTGTCTGCCTGTCTGTCTGACTGTCCGTCTGTCTGTCTGTCTGTCTGTCTTCCTGTATGTCTGTCTGTATGTCTTTAAGTCTATCAGTCTGTCTCTATGTCTGCATGTCTGTCTGTCTGTCTATCTGTCTGGCTGTCTGTCTGTCTGTCTGTCTGTCTGTCTGTCTGTCTGTCTGTGTCTGTCTGTATGTCTGTCTGTCTGCGTATGTCATGTCTGTCTGTCTGTCTGGCTTCAATTCTATCAGTCTGTCTGTCTTTCTGTATGTCTGTCTGACTGTCTGTCTGTCTGTCAGTCTGTCTGTCTGCGTATGTCTGTCTGTCTTTATGTCTGTATGTCTGTCTGTCTGTCTGTCCGTCTGTCTGTCTGTCCGTCTGTCTGTCTATCTGTCTGTCTGTCTGTCTTCAATTCTATCAGTCTGTCTGTCTTCCTGTATGTCTGTCTGTATGTCTTTAAGTCTATCAGCCTGTCTCTATGTCTGCATGTCTGTCTGTCTGTCTATCTGTCTGGCTGTCTGTCTGTCTGTCTGTCTGTCTGTCTGTCTGTCTGTCTGTCTGTCTGTGTCTGTCTGTATGTCTGTCTGTCTGCGTATGTCATGTCTGTGTGTCTGCATGTCTTTAATTCTATCAGTCTGTCTGTCTGTCTGTATGCCTGTCTTCAATTCTATCTGTCTGTCTGTCTTTCTGTATGTCTGTCTGACTGTCTGTCTGTCTGTCTATCTGTCTGCGTATGTCATGTCTGTGTGTCTGCATGGCTTTAATTCTATCAGTCTGTCTGTCTGTCTTTATGTCTGTCTTTAATTCTATCAGTCTGTCTGTCTTTCTGTACGTCTGTCTGACTGTCTGTCTGTCTGTCAGTCTGTCTGTCTGCGTATGTCATGTCTGTGTGTCTGCATGTCTTTAATTCTATCAGTCTGTCTGTCTGTCTGTATGCCTGTCTTCAATTCTATCAGTCTGTCTGTCTTTCTGTATGTCTGTCTGACTGTCTGTCTGTCAGTCTATCTGTCTGCGTATGTCATGTCTGTGTGTCTGCATGTCTTTAATTCTATCAGTCTGTCTGTCTGTCTGTATGTCTGTCTTCAATTCTATCAGTCTGTCTGTCTATCTGTATGTCTGTCTGACTGTCTGTCTGTCTGTCAGTCTGTCTGTCTGCGTATGTCTGTCTGTCTGTATGTCTGTATGTCTGTCTGTGTCTGTCTGTATGTCTGTCTGTGTCTATCTGTCTGTCTGTCTGTCTGCCTGTCTGTCTGACTGTCTGTCTGTCTGTCTGTCTGTCTGTCTGTCCGTCTGTCTGTCTATCTGTCTGTCTGTCTGTCTTCAATTCTATCAGTCTGTCTGTCTTCCTGTATGTCTGTCTGTATGTCTTTAAGTCTATCAGTCTGTCTCTATGTCTGCATGTCTGTCTGTCTGTCTGTCTATCTGTCTGGCTGTCTGTCTGTCTGTCTGTCTGTCTGTCTGTCTGTGTCTGTCTGTATGTCTGTCTGTCTGTCTGTCCGTCTGTCTGTCTGTATGTCTTTAAGTCTGTCAGTCTGTCTGTCTGTATTTCTTTAAGTCTGTCAGTCAGTCCGTCCGTCTGTCTGTCTGTCTGTCTGTCTGTCTTCAATTCTGTCAGTCAGTCCGTCTGTCTGTCTCTCTGTCTGTCTGTCTGTCTTCAATTCTATCAGTCTGTCTGTCTTTCTGTATGTCTGTCTGACTGTCTGTCTGTCTGCCAGTCTGTCTGTCTGCGTATGTCTGTCTGTCTGTCTGTCTGTGTCTGTCCGTCTGTCTGTCTGTCTGTCTGTCTGTCTGTCTGTCTGTCTGTCGGTCTGTCTGTCTGTCCGTCTGTCTCTCTATCTGTCTGTCTGTCTGTCTTCAATTCTATCAGTCTGTCGGTCTTCCTGTATGTCTGTCTGTATGTCTTTAAGTATATCAGTCTGACTGTCTGTCTGTATGTCTGTCTGTCTGTCTTTCTGTCTTGAAGTCTGTCTGTCTGTGTCAGTCTGTATGTCTGTCTGTCTGTCTGTCTGTCAGTCTGTTTGTAAATGTCTGTGTGTCTGTATGTCTTTAATTAAGTATGTCTGTCTGTATGTCTGTCTGTCTGCCTTTCTGTCTTGAAGTGTGTCTGTCTGTATGTCTGTCTGTCTGTCTGTCTGCCTGTCTGTCAGTCTGTCTGTCTGTCTGTATGTCTGTCTGTCTGTCTGTCTGTCCGTCTGTCTGTGTATATCTGTGTGTCTGTATCTCTTTAAGTCTATCAGTCTGTCTGTCTGTCTGCATGTCTGTCTGTCAGTCTGTCTATTTGTATGTCTTTAAGTCTATCAGTCTGTCTGTCTGTCTGTATGTCTGTCTGTCGGTGTCTGTCTATCTGTCTGGCTGTCTGTCTGTCTGTCTGTGGATGTCTGTCTATCTCCGTCTGCCTGTCTGTCTGGATGTCTGTATGTCTGTCTGTATGTCTGTATGTCTGTCTGTATGTCTGTATGTCTGTCTGTGTCTGTCTGTATGTCTGTCTGTGTCTGTCTGTCTGTCTGTCTGTCTGTCTGCCTGTCTGTCTGACTGTCTGTCTGTCTGTCTGTCTGTCTGTCTGTATGTCTTTAAGTCTGTCAGTTAGTCCGTCTGTCTGTCTGTATGTCTGTCTGTCTGTCTGTCAGTCTGTCTGTCTGCGTATGTCTGTCTGTCTTTATGTCTGTATGTCTGTCTGTCTGTCTGTCTGTCTGTCTGTCTGTCTGTCTGTCCGTCTGTCTGTCTATCTGTCTGTCTGTCTGTCTTCAATTCTATCAGTCTGTCTGTCTTTCTGTATGTCTGTCTGACTGTCTGTCTGTCAGTCTATCTGTCTGCGTATGTCATGTCTGTGTGTCTGCATGTCTTTAATTCTATCAGTCTGTCTGTCTGTCTTTATGTCTGTCTTTAATTCTATCAGTCTGTCTGTCTTTCTGTATGTCTTTCTGACTGTCTGTCTGTCTGTCAGTCTGTCTGCTGCGTATGTCATGTCTGTGTGTCTGCATGTCTTTATTTCTATCAGTCTGTCTGTCTGTCTGTATGTCTGTCTTCAATTCTATCAGTCTGTCTGTCTTCCTGTATGTCTGTCTGTATGTCTTTAAGTCTATCAGTCTGTCTCTATGTCTGCATGTCTGTCTGTCTGTCTGTCTATCTGTCTGGCTGTCTGTCTGTCTGTCTGTCTGTCTGTCTGTCTGTCTGTCTGTGTCTGTCTGTATGTCTGTCTGTCTGTCTGTCCGTCTGTCTGTCTGTATGTCTTTAAGTCTGTCAGTCTGTCTGTCTGTATTTCTTTAAGTCTGTCAGTCAGTCAGTCTGTCTGTCTGTCTGTCTGTCTGTCTGTCTGTCTTCAATTCTGTCAGTCAGTCCGTCTGTCTGTCTGTCTGACTGTCTGTCTGTCTGCCAGTCTGTCTGTCTGCGTATGTCTGTCTGTCTGTCTGTCTGTGTCTGTCCGTCTGTCTGTCTGTCTGTCTGTCTGTCTGTCTGTCTGTCTGTCGGTCTGTCTGTCTGTCTTCAATTCTGTCAGTCAGTCCGTCAGTCTGTCTGTCTGTCTTTATGTCTGTCTTTAATTCTATCAGTCTGTCTGTCTTTCTGTATGTCTTTCTGACTGTCTGTCTGTCTGTCAGTCTGTCTGCTGCGTATGTCATGTCTGTGTGTCTGCATGTCTTTATTTCTATCAGTCTGTCTGTCTGTCTGTATGTCTGTCTTCAATTCTATCAGTCTGTCTGTCTTTCTGTATGTCTGTCTGACTGTCTGTCTGACTGTCAGTATGTCTGTCTGCGTATGTCTGTCGGTCTGTCTGTATGTCTGTATGTCTGTCTGTGTCTGTCTGTATGTCTGTCTGTGTCTGTCTGTCTGTCTGGCTGTCTGCCTGTCTGTATGACTGTCTGTCTGTCTATCTGTCTGTCTGTATGTCTTTAAGTCTGTCAGTTAGTCCGTCTCTCTGTCTGCATGTCTGTCCATATGTCTTTCTGTCTGTCTGCCTGCCTGTCTGTATGTCTGTCTGTCTGTCTATCTGTCTGTCTTGAAGTATGTCTGTCTGTATGTCTGTCTGTCTGTCTGTCTGTCGGTGTCTGTCTATCTGTCTGTCTGTCTGTCTGTCTGTCTGTGGATGTCTGTCTGTGTCCGTCTGCCTGTCTGTCTGTCTGTCTGTGGATGTCTGTCCGTGTCCGTCTGCCTGTCTGTCTGTATGTCTGTATGTCTGTCTGTATGTCTGTATGTCTGTCTGTGTCTGTCTGTATGTCTGTCTTTGTCTGTCTGTCTGTCTGTCTGTCTGCCTGTCGGTCTGACTGTCTGTCTGTCTCTCTGTCTGTCTGTACGTCTTTAAGTCTGTCAGTTAGTCCGTCTGTCTGTCTGTATGTCTGTCTGTCTGTCTGTCTGTCTGTCTGTCTGTCTGTCTGTCTGTCTGTCTGTCTATCTGTATGTCTTTAAGTCTATCAGTCTGTCTGCATGTCTTTAATTCTATCAGTCTATATGTCTGTCTGTCTGTCTGGCTTCAATTCTATCAGTCTGTCTGTCTTTCTGTATGTCTGTCTGACTGTCTGTCTGTCTGTCAGTCTGTCTGTCTGCGTATGTCTGTCTGTCTTTATGTCTATATGTCTGTCTGTCTGTCTGTCTGTCTGTCTGTCTGTCTGTCCGTCTGTCTGTCTATCTGTCTGTCTGTCTGTCTTCAATTCTATCAGTCTGTCTGTCTTCCTGTATGTCTGTCTGTATGTCTTTAAGTCTATCAGTCTGTCTCTATGTCTGCATGTCTGTCTGTCTGTCTGTCTATCTGTCTGGCTGTCTATCTGTCTGTCTGTCTGTCTGTCTGTCTCTCTGTCTGTGTCTGTCTGTATGTCTGTCTGTCTGTCTGTCCGTCTGTCTGTCTGTATGTCTTTAAGTCTGTCAGTCTGTCTGTCTGTATTTCTTTAAGTCTGTCAGTCAGTCCGTCTGTCTGTCTGTCTGTCTGTATGTCTGTCTTCAATTCTGTCAGTCAGTCCGTCTGTCCGTCTGTCTGTCTGTTTGTCTTCAATTCTATCAGTCTGTCTGTCTTTCTGTCTGTCTGTATGTCTGTATGTCTGTCTGTGTCTGTCTGTCTGTCTGTATGTCTGTATGTCTGTCTGTGTCTGTCTGTCTGTCTGTCTGTCTGTGTCTGTCTGTCTGTCTGTCTGTCTGTCTGTCTGTCTGTCTGTATGTCTGTCTGTATGTCTGTCTGTCTGCCTTTCTGTCTTGAAGTGTGTCTGTCTGTATGTCTGTCTGTCTGTCTGTCTGCCTGTCTGTCAGTCTGTCTGTCTGTCTGTATGTCTGTCTGTCTGTCTGTCTGTCCGTCTGTCTGTGTATATCTGTGTGTCTGTATCTCTTTAAGTCTATCAGTCTGTCTGTCTGTCTGGCTGTCTGTCTGTCTGTCTGTGGATGTCTGTCTATCTCCGTCTGCCTGTCTGTCTGGATGTCTGTATGTCTGTCTGTATGTCTGTATGTCTGTCTGTATGTCTGTATGTCTGTCTGTGTCTGTCTGTATGTCTGTCTGTGTCTGTCTGTCTGTCTGTCTGTCTGTCTGCCTGTCTGTCTGACTGTCTGTCTGTCTGTCTGTCTGTCTGTCTGTATGTCTTTAAGTCTGTCAGTTAGTCCGTCTGTCTGTCTGTATGTCTGTATGTCTGTCTGTGTCTGTCTGTCTGTCTGTCTGTCTGTCTGTCTGTCTGTCTGTCTGTCTGTCTGTCTGTCTGTCTGTCTGTATGTCTGTCTGTATGTCTGTCTGTCTGCCTTTCTGTCTTGAAGTGTGTCTGTCTGTATGTCTGTCTGTCTGTCTGTCTGCCTGTCTGTCAGTCTGTCTGTCTGTCTGTATGTCTGTCTGTCTGTCTGTCTGTCCGTCTGTCTGTGTATATCTGTGTGTCTGTATCTCTTTAAGTCTATCAGTCTGTCTGTCTGTCTGGCTGTCTGTCTGTCTGTCTGTGGATGTCTGTCTATCTCCGTCTGCCTGTCTGTCTGGATGTCTGTATGTCTGTCTGTATGTCTGTATGTCTGTCTGTGTCTGTCTGTATGTCTGTCTGTCTGCGTATGTCATGTCTGTCTGTCTGTCTGGCTTCAATTCTATCAGTCTGTCTGTCTTTCTGTATGTCTGTCTGACTGTCTGTCTGTCTGTCAGTCTGTCTGTCTGCGTATGTCTGTCTGTCTTTATGTCTGTATGTCTGTCTGTCTGTCTGTCTGTCTGTCTGTCTGTCTGTCCGTCTGTCTGTCTATCTGTCTGTCTGTCTGTCTTCAATTCTATCAGTCTGTCTGTCTTCCTGTATGTCTGTCTGTATGTCTTTAAGTCTATCAGTCTGTCTCTATGTCTGCATGTCTGTCTGTCTGTCTATCTGTCTGGCTGTCTGTCTGTCTGTCTGTCTGTCTGTCTGTCTGTCTGTCTGTCTGTGTCTGTCTGTATGTCTGTCTGTCTGCGTATGTCATGTCTGTGTGTCTGCATGTCTTTAATTCTATCAGTCTGTCTGTCTGTCTGTATGCCTGTCTTCAATTCTATCTGTCTGTCTGTCTATCTGTATGTCTGTCTGACTGTCTGTCTGTCTGTCAGTCTGTCTGTCTGCGTATGTCTGTCTGTCTGTATGTCTGTATGTCTGTCTGTGTCTGTCTGTATGTCTGTCTGTGTCTATCTGTCTGTCTGTCTGTCTGCCTGTCTGTCTGACTGTCTGTCTGTCTGTCTGTCTTCAATTCTATCAGTCTGTCTGTCTTCCTGTATGTCTGTCTGTATGTCTTTAAGTCTATCAGTCTGTCTCTATGTCTGCATGTCTGTCTGTCTGTCTATCTGTCTGGCTGTCTGTCTGTCTGTCTGTCTGTCTGTCTGTCTGTCTGTCTGTGTCTGTCTGTATGTCTGTCTGTCTGCGTATGTCATGTCTGTCTGTCTGTCTGGCTTCAATTCTATCAGTCTGTCTGTCTTTCTGTATGTCTGTCTGAATGTCTGTCTGTCTGTCAGTCTGTCTGTCTGCGTATGTCTGTCTGTCTTTATGTCTGTATGTCTGTCTGTCTGTCTGTCCGTCTGTCTGTCTGTCCGTCTGTCTGTCTATCTGTCTGTCTGTCTGTCTTCAATTCTATCAGTCTGTCTGTCTTCCTGTATGTCTGTCTGTATGTCTTTAAGTCTATCAGCCTGTCTCTATGTCTGCATGTCTGTCTGTCTGTCTATCTGTCTGGCTGTCTGTCTGTCTGTCTGTATGTCTGTCTGTCTGTCTGTCTGTGTCTGTCTGTATGTCTGTCTGTCTGCGTATGTCATGTCTGTGTGTCTGCATGTCTTTAATTCTATCAGTCTGTCTGTCTGTCTGTATGCCTGTCTTCAATTCTATCTGTCTGTCTGTCTTTCTGTATGTCTGTCTGACTGTCTGTCTGTCTGTCTATCTGTCTGCGTATGTCATGTCTGTGTGTCTGCATGGCTTTAATTCTATCAGTCTGTCTGTCTGTCTTATGTCTGTCTTTAATTCTATCAGTCTGTCTGTCTTTCTGTACGTCTGTCTGACTGTCTGTCTGTCTGTCAGTCTGTCTGTCTGCGTATGTCATGTCTGTGTGTCTGCATGTCTTTAATTCTATCAGTCTGTCTGTCTGTCTGTATGCCTGTCTTCAATTCTATCAGTCTGTCTGTCTTTCTGTATGCCTGTCTGACTGTCTGTCTGTCAGTCTATCTGTCTGCGTATGTCATGTCTGTGTGTCTGCATGTCTTTAATTCTATCAGTCTGTCTGTCTGTCTGTATGTCTGTCTTCAATTCTATCAGTCTGTCTGTCTATCTGTATGTCTGTCTGACTGTCTGTCTGTCTGTCAGTCTGTCTGTCTGCGTATGTCTGTCTGTCTGTATGTCTGTATGTCTGTCTGTGTCTGTCTGTATGTCTGTCTGTGTCTATCTGTCTGTCTGTCTGTCTGCCTGTCTGTCTGACTGTCTGTCTGTCTGTCTGTCTGTCTGTCTGTCTGTCTGTCTGTCCGTCTGTCTGTCTATCTGTCTGTCTGTCTGTCTTCAATTCTATCAGTCTGTCTGTCTTCCTGTATGTCTGTCTGTATGTCTTTAAGTCTATCAGTCTGTCTCTATGTCTGCATGTCTGTCTGTCTGTCTGTCTATCTGTCTGGCTGTCTGTCTGTCTGTCTGTCTGTCTGTCTGTCTGTGTCTGTCTGTATGTCTGTCTGTCTGTCTGTCCGTCTGTCTGTCTGTATGTCTTTAAGTCTGTCAGTCTGTCTGTCTGTATTTCTTTAAGTCTGTCAGTCAGTCCGTCTGTCTGTCTGTCTGTCTGTCTGTCTGTCTGTCTTCAATTCTGTCAGTCAGTCCGTCTGTCTGTCTCTCTGTCTGTCTGTCTGTCTTCAATTCTATCAGTCTGTCTGTCTTTCTGTATGTCTGTCTGACTGTCTGTCTGTCTGCCAGTCTGTCTGTCTGCGTATGTCTGTCTGTCTGTCTGTCTGTGTCTGTCCGTCTGTCTGTCTGTCTGTCTGTCTGTCTGTCTGTCTGTCTGTCGGTCTGTCTGTCTGTCCGTCTGTCTCTCTATCTGTCTGTCTGTCTGTCTTCAATTCTATCAGTCTGTCGGTCTTCCTGTATGTCTGTCTGTATGTCTTTAAGTATATCAGTCTGACTGTCTGTCTGTATGTCTGTCTGTCTGTCTTTCTGTCTTGAAGTCTGTCTGTCTGTGTCAGTCTGTATGTCTGTCTGTCTGTCTGTCTGTCAGTCTGTTTGTAAATGTCTGTGTGTCTGTATGTCTTTAATTAAGTATGTCTGTCTGAATGTCTGTCTGTCTGCCTTTCTGTCTTGAAGTGTGTCTGTCTGTATGTCTGTCTGTCTGTCTGTCTGCCTGTCTGTCAGTCTGTCTGTCTGTCTGTATGTCTGTCTGTCTGTCTGTCTGTCCGTCTGTCTGTGTAT
>CASCKD010000024.1:1205000-1210000 GCA_949152435.1 Gastracanthus pulcherrimus | reverse complement strand
GTCTGTGTGTCTGCATGTCTTTAATTCTATCAGTCTGTCTGTCTGTCTTTATGTCTGTCTTTAATTCTATCTGTCTGTCTGTCTTTCTGTATGTCTTTCTGACTGTCTGTCTGTCTGTCAGTCTGTCTGCTGCGTATGTCATGTCTGTGTGTCTGCATGTCTTTATTTCTATCAGTCTGTCTGTCTGTCTGTATGTCTGTCTTCAATTCTATCAGTCTGTCTGTCTTCCTGTATGTCTGTCTGTATGTCTTTAAGTCTATCAGTCTGTCTCTATGTCTGCATGTCTGTCTGTCTGTCTGTCTATCTGTCTGGCTGTCTGTCTGTCTGTCTGTCTGTCTGTCTGTCTGTCTGTGTCTGTCTGTATGTCTGTCTGTCTGTCTGTCCGTCTGTCTGTCTGTATGTCTTTAAGTCTGTCAGTCTGTCTGTCTGTATTTCTTTAAGTCTGTCAGTCAGTCAGTCTGTCTATCTGTCTGTCTGTCTGTCTGTCTGTCTTCAATTCTGTCAGTCAGTCCGTCTGTCTGTCTGTCTGACTGTCTGTCTGTCTGCCAGTCTGTCTGTCTGCGTATGTCTGTCTGTCTGTCTGTCTGTGTCTGTCCGTCTGTCTGTCTGTCTGTCTGTCTGTCTGTCTGTCTGTCTGTCGGTCTGTCTGTCTGTCTTCAATTCTGTCAGTCAGTCCGTCAGTCTGTCTGTCTGTCTTTATGTCTGTCTTTAATTCTATCAGTCTGTCTGTCTTTCTGTATGTCTTTCTGACTGTCTGTCTGGCTGTATGTCTTTAAGTCTATCAGTCTGTCTGTCTGTCTCTATGTCTGTCTGTCTGCTTGTCTCTCTCGAAGTGTGTCTGTCTGTCTGTCTGTCTGTCTGACTGTCTGTCTGTCTGTCTGTCTGTCTGTCTGTCTGTCTATGTCTGTCTGTCTGTCTGTATGTCTTTAAGACTATCAGTCTGTCTGTCTGTCTGTATGTCTGTCTGTATGTCTGTCTGTCTGTCCGTCTGGCTGTATGTCTTTAAGTCTATCAGTCTGTCTGTCTGTCTCTATGTCTGTCTGTCTGCTTGTCTCTCTCGAAGTGTGTCTGTCTGTCTGTCAGTCTGTCTGTCTGTCTGTGTATGTCTGTCTGTCTGTATGTCTGTATGTCCGCCTGTCTGTCTGTCTATCTGCCTGTTAGTCTGTCTGTCTGTCTGTATGTCTTTAAGTCTGTCAGTCAGTCCGTCTGTCTGTCTGTATGTCTGTCTGTCTGTCTGTCTATCTGTCTGTCTGTCTGTCTGTCTGTCTGTCTGTCTGTCTGTCTGTCTGTCTGTCTGTCTGTCTGTCTGTATGTATTTAAGTCTTTAAGTCTATCATTCTGCCTGTATGTCTTTAAGTATATCAGTCTGTCTGTCTGTCTACATGTTTGTCTGTCTGTCTGTCTATCTGTATGTCTTTAAGTCTATCAGTCTGTCTTTAAGTCTATCAGTCTGTCTGTCTGTCTGTATGTCTGTCTGTCTGTCTGTCTGTCTGTCTGTTTTGAAGTCTGTCTGTCTGCATGTTTGTCTATATGTCTGTCTGTCTGTCTGTCTGTCTATCTGTGTATATCTGTCTATCTGTCTGTCTGTCTGTCTGTGTATGTCTGTGTGTCTGTATGTCTTTAAATCTATCAGTATGTCTGTCTGTCTGTATGTCTGTCTTTAATTCTATCAGTCTGTCTGTCTGTCTGTCTGTCTGTCTGTCTGTCTGTCCGTATGTATTTAAGTCTTTAAGTCTATCATTCTGCCTGTATGTCTTTAAGTATATCAGTCTGTCTGTCTGTCTACATGTCTGTCTGTCTGTCTGTCTATCTGTAGGTCTTTAAGTCTATCAGTCTGTCTTTAAGTCTCTCAGTCTGTCTGTCTGTCTGTATGTCTGTCTGTCTGTCTGTCTGTCTGTCTGTTTTGAAGTCTGTCTGTCTGCATGTTTGTCTATATGTCTGTCTGTCTGTCTGTCTGTCTATCTGTGTATATCTGTCTATCTGTCTGTCTGTCTGTCTGTGTATGTCTGTGTGTCTGTATGTCTTTAAATCTATCAATATGTCTGTCTGTCTGTATGTCTGTCTTTAATTCTATCAGTCTGTCTGTCTGTCTGTCTGTCTGTCTGTCTGTCTGTCCGTATGTATTTAAGTCTTTAAGTCTATCATTCTGCCTGTATGTCTTTAAGTATATCAGTCTGTCTGTCTGTCTACATGTCTGGCTGTCTGTCTGTCTATCTGTATGTCTTTAAGTCTATCAGTCTGTCGGTGTCTGTCTATCTGTCTGGCTGTCTGTCTGTCTGTCTGTCTGTTTTGAAGTCTGTCTGTCTGCATGTCTGTCTATATGTATGTCTTTAAGTCTATCAGTCTGTCTGTCTGTCAGTCCGTCTGTCTGTCTGTATGTCTGTGTGTCTGTCTGTATGTCTGTCTGTCTGTCTGTCTGTCTGTCTGTCTGTCTGTCTGTCTGTCTATCTGTATGTCTTTAAGTCTATCGGTCTGTCTGTATGTATTTAAGTCTATCAGTCTGTCTGTCTGTCTCTATGTCTGTCTGTCCGTCTGTCTGTCTGTCTGTCTGTCTGTATGTCTTTAAGTCTGTCAGTCAGTCCGTCTGTCTGTCTGTCTGTCTGTCTGGCTGTCTGTCTGTGTATGTCTGTGTGTCTGTATGTCTTTAATTCTATCAGTCTGTCTGTCTTTCTGTATGCCTGTCTGTCTGTCTGTCTGTCTGTCTGTCTGTCTATCTGTATGTCTTTAAGTCTATCGGTCTGTCTGTATGTATTTAAGTCTATCAGTCTGTCTGTCTGTCTCTATGTCTGTCTGTCTGTCTGTCTGTCTGTCTGTCTGTCTGTATGTCTTTAAGTCTGTCAGTCAGTCCGTCTGTCTGTCTGTCTGTCTGTCTGGCTGTCTGTCTGTGTATGTCTGTGTGTCTGTATGTCTTTAAGTCTATCAGTCTGTTTGTCTTTCTGTATGTCTGTCTGTCTGTCTGTCTGTCTGTCTGTATGTCCGTCTGTCTGCCTTTCTGTCTTGAAGTGTGTCTGTCTGTCTGTATGTCTTTAAGTCTGTCAGTCCGTCTGTCTGTCTGTCTGCCTGTCTGGCTGTCTGTCTGTGTATGTCTGTGTGTCTGTATGTCTTTAAGTCTATCAGTCTGTTTGTCTTTCTGTATGTCTGTCTGTCTGTCTGCCTGTCTGTCTGTCTATCTGTCTGTTAGTCTGTCCGTCTGTCTGTATGTCTTTAAGTCTGTCAGTCAGTCCGTCTGTCTGTCTGTATGTCTGTCTGTCTGTCTGTCGGTCTGTATGTCTGTCTATCTGTCTGTCTGTCTGTCTGTCTGTCTGTCTATCTGACTGTCTGTCTGTCTGTGTGTATTTAAGTCTTTAAGTCTATCAGTCTGCCTGTATGTCTTTAAGTCTATCAGTCTGTCTGTCTGTCTACATGTCTGTCTGTCTGTCTGTCTATCTGTATGTCTTTAAGTCTATCAGTCCGTCTGTCTGTCTGTATGTCTGTCTGTCTGTCTGTCTGTCTGTATGTCTTTAAGTCTGTCAGTTAGTCCGTCTCTCTGTCTGTCTGTCTGTCTGTCTGTCTGTCTGTCTGTCTGTCTGTCTGTCTGTCTGTCTGTCTGTCTGTCTGTCTGTCTATCTGTATGTCTTTAAGTCTATCGGTCTGTCTGTATGTATTTAAGTCTATCAGTCTGTCTGTCTGTCTCTATGTCTGTCTGTCCGTCTGTCTGTCTGTCTGTCTGTATGTATGTCTGTCTGTCTGTCTGTCGGTGTCTGTCTATCTGTCTGGCTGTCTGTATGTCTGTCTGTCTGTCTGTCTGTCTGTGTATGTCTGTGTGTCTGTATGTCTTTAAGTCTATCAGTCTGTTTGTCTTTCTGTATGTCTGTCTGTCTGTCTGTCTGTCTGTCTGTATGTCCGTCTGTCTGCCTTTCTGTCTTGAAGTGTGTCTGTCTGTCTGTATGTCTTTAAGTCTGTCAGTCCGTCTGTCTGTCTGTCTGCCTGTCTGGCTGTCTGTCTGTGTATGTCTGTGTGTCTGTATGTCTTTAAGTCTATCAGTCTGTTTGTCTTTCTGTATGTCTGTCTGTCTGTCTGCCTGTCTGTCTGTCTATCTGTCTGTTAGTCTGTCTGTCTGGCTGTATGTCTTTAAGTCTATCAGTCTGTCTGTCTGTCTCTATGTCTGTCTGTCTGCTTGTCTCTCTCGAAGTGTGTCTGTCTGTCTGTTGTCTATCTGTCTGTCTGTCTGTCTGTATGTCTTTAAGACTATCAGTCTGTCTGTCTGTCTGTATGTCTGTCTGTCTGTCTGTCTGGCTGTATGTCTTTAAGTCTATCAGTCTGTCTGTCTGTCTCTATGTCTGTCTGTCTGCTTGTCTCTCTCGAAGTGTGTCTGTCTGTCTGTCAGTCTGTCTGTCTGTCTGTGTATGTCTGTCTGTCTGTATGTCTGTATGCCCGTCTGTCTGTCTGTCTGTCTGTCTGTTTGTGTATGTCTGTATGTCTGTATGTGTTTAATTCTATCAGTCTGTCTGTCTTTCTGTATGTCTGTCTGACTGTCTGTCTGTCTGTCAGTCTGTCTGTCTGCGTATGTCTGTCTGTCTGTCTGTACGTCTGTATGTCTGTCTGTGTCTGTCTGTCTGTCTGTCTGTCTGTGTCTGTCTGTCTGTCTGTCTGTCTGACTGTCTGTCTGTCTGTCTGTCTGTATGTCTTTAAGTCTGTCAGTTAGTCCGTCTCTCTGTCTTAATGTCTGTCTGTCATTCTGTCTGTCTGTCTGTCTGTCTGTCTGCCTGTCTGTCTGTCTGTCTGTCTGTCTGTCTGTATGTCTTTAAGTCTGTCTATCTGTGTATATCTGTCTATCTGTCTGTCTGTCTGTCTGTGTATGTCTGAGTGTCTGTATGTCTTTAAATCTATCAGTATGTCTGTCTGTCTGTATGTCTTTAATTCTATCAGTCTGTCTGTCTTTCTGTATGTCTGTCTGTCTGTCTGTCTGTCTGCCTGTCTGTCTGTCTATCTGCCTGTTAGTCTGTCTGTCTGTCTGTATG
>CASCKD010000024.1:1197500-1200000 GCA_949152435.1 Gastracanthus pulcherrimus | reverse complement strand
GTCTGTCTGTCTGTCTGTCGGTCTGTATGTCTGTCTATCTGTCTGTCTGTCTGTCTGTCTGTCTGTCTATCTGACTGTCTGTCTGTCTGTATGTATTTAAGTCTTTAAGTCTATCAGTCTGCCTGTATGTCTTTAAGTCTATCAGTCTGTCTGTCTGTCTACATGTCTGTCTGTCTGTCTGTCTATCTGTATGTCTTTAAGTCTATCAGTCCGTCTGTCTGTCTGTATGTCTGTCTGTCTGTCTGTCTGTCTGTCTGTTTTGAAGTCTGTCTGTCTGCATGTCTGTCTATATGTCTGTCTGTCTGTCTGCCTGTCTGTCTGTATGTCTGTCTGTCTATCTGTCTGGCTGTCTGTCTGTCTGTCTGTCTGTTTTGAAGTCTGTCTGTCTGCATGTCTGTCTATATGTCTGTCTGTCTGTCTGCCTGTCTGTCTGTATGTCTGTCTGTCTGTCTGTCTGTCTTGAAGTATGTCTGTCTGTATGTATGTCTGTCTGTCTGTCTGTCGGTGTCTGTCTATCTGTCTGGCTGTCTGTATGTCTGTCTGTCTGTCTGTCTGTCTGTGTCTGTCTGTCTGTCTGTATGTCTTTAAGTCTGTCAGTTAGTCCGTCTCTCTGTCTGTCTGTCTGTCTGTCTGTCTGTCTGTCTGTCTGTCTGTCTGTCTGTCTGTCTGTCTGTCTGTCTGTCTGTCTGTATGTCTATCTGTCTGTCTGTCTGTCTGTATGTCTTTAAGTCTATCAGTCTGTCTGTCTGTATGTATGTCTGTCTGTCTGTCTGTCTGGCTGTATGTCTTTAAGTCTATCAGTCTGTCTGTCTGTCTCTATGTCTGTCTGTCTGCTTGTCTCTCTCGAAGTGTGTCTGTCTGTCTGTTGTCTATCTGTCTGTCTGTCTGTCTGTATGTCTTTAAGACTATCAGTTTGTCTGTCTGTCTGTATGTCTGTCTGTCTGTCTGTCTGGCTGTATGTCTTTAAGTCTATCAGTCTGTCTGTCTGTCTCTATGTCTGTCTGTCTGCTTGTCTCTCTCGAAGTGTGTCTGTCTGTCTGTCAGTCTGTCTGTCTGTCTGTGTATGTCTGTCTGTCTGTATGTCTGTATGCCCGTCTGTCTGTCTGTCTGTCTGTCTGTTTGTGTATGTCTGTATGTCTGTATGTGTTTAATTCTATCAGTCTGTCTGTCTTTCTGTATGTCTGTCTGACTGTCTGTCTGTCTGTCAGTCTGTCTGTCTGCGTATGTCTGTCTGTCTGTCTGTACGTCTGTATGTCTGTCTGTGTCTGTCTGTCTGTCTGTCTGTCTGTGTCTGTCTGTCTGTCTGTCTGTCTGACTGTCTGTCTGTCTGTCTGTCTGTATGTCTTTAAGTCTGTCAGTTAGTCCGTCTCTCTGTCTTAATGTCTGTCTGTCATTCTGTCTGTCTGTCTGTCTGTCTGTCTGCCTGTCTGTCTGTCTGTCTGTCTGTCTGTCTGTCTGTATGTCTTTAAGTCTGTCTATCTGTGTATATCTGTCTATCTGTCTGTCTGTCTGTCTGTGTATGTCTGAGTGTCTGTATGTCTTTAAATCTATCAGTATGTCTGTCTGTCTGTATGTCTTTAATTCTATCAGTCTGTCTGTCTTTCTGTATGTCTGTCTGTCTGTCTGTCTGTCTGCCTGTCTGTCTGTCTATCTGCCTGTTAGTCTGTCTGTCTGTCTGTATGTCTTTAAGTCTATCAGTCTGTCTGTCTGTCTCTATGTCTGTCTGTCTGTCTGTCTGTCTGTCTGTCTGTCTGTCTGTATGTCTTTAAGTCTGTCAGTCAGTCCGTCTGTCTGTCTGTCTGTCTGTCTGGCTGTCTGTCTGTGTATGTCTGTGTGTCTGTATGTCTTTAATTCTATCAGTCTGTCTGTCTTTCTGTATGTCTGTCTGTCTGTCTGTCTGTCTGTCTGTATGTCTTTAAGTATATCAGTCTGTCTGTCTGTCTGTATGTCCGTCTGTCTGCCTTTCTGTCTTGAAGTGTGTCTGTCTGTCTGTCTGTCTGACAGTCTATCTGTCTGTCTGTCTGTCTGTCTGTCTATCTGCCTGTTAGTCTGTCTGTCTGTCTGTATGTCTTTAAGTCTGTCAGTCAGTCCGTCTGTCTGTCTGTATGTCTGTCTGTCTGTCTGTCGGTCTGTATGTCTGTCTATCTGACTGTCTGTCTGTCTGTCTCTCTGTCTGTCTGTCTGTATGTATTTAAGTCTTTAAGTCTATCATTCTGCCTGTATGTCTTTAAGTATATCAGTCTGTCTGTCTGTCTACATGTCTGTCTGTCTGTCTGTCTATCTGTATGTCTTTAAGTCTATCAGTCTGTCTTTAAGTCTATCAGTCTGTCTGTCTGTCTGTATGTCTGTCTGTCTGTCTGTCTGTCTGTCTGTTTTGAAGTCTGTCTGTCTGCATGTTTGTCTATATGTCTGTCTGTCTGTCTGTATGTCTTTAAGTCTATCAGTCTGTCTGTCTGTATGTATGTCTGTCTGTCTGTCTGTCTGGCTGTATGTCTTTAAG
>CASCKD010000024.1:1187500-1192500 GCA_949152435.1 Gastracanthus pulcherrimus | reverse complement strand
TATCTGTCTGCGTATGTCATGTCTGTGTGTCTGCATGGCTTTAATTCTATCAGTCTGTCTGTCTGTCTTTATGTCTGTCTTTAATTCTATCAGTCTGTCTGTCTTTCTGTACGTCTGTCTGACTGTCTGGCTGTCTGTCAGTCTGTCTGTCTGCGTATGTCATGTCTGTGTGTCTGCATGTCTTTAATTCTATCAGTCTGTCTGTCTGTCTGTATGCCTGTCTTCAATTCTATCAGTCTGTCTGTCTTTCTGTATGTCTGTCTGACTGTCTGTCTGTCAGTCTATCTGTCTGCATATGTCATGTCTGTGTGTCTGCATGTCTTTAATTCTATCAGTCTGTCTGTCTGTCTGTATGTCTGTCTTCAATTCTGTCAGTCAGTCCGTCTGTCTGTCTGTCTGACTGTCTGTCTGTCTGCCAGTCTGTTTGTCTTCGTATGTCTGTCTGTCTGTCTGTCTGTGTCTGTCCGTCTGTCTGTCTGTCTGTCTGTCTGTCTGTCTGTCTGACTGTCAGTATGTCTGTCTGCGTATGTCTGTCGGTCTGTCTGTATGTCTGTATGTCTGTCTGTGTCTGTCTGTATGTCTGTCTGTGTCTGTCTGTCTGTCGGTGTCTGTCTATCTGTCTGTCTGTCTGTCTGTCTGTCTGTGGATATCTGTTTGTGTCCGTCTGCCTGTCTGTCTGTCTGTCTGTGGATGTCTGTCCGTGTCCGTCTGCCTGTCTGTCTGTATGTCTGTATGTCTGTCTGTATGTCTGTATGTCTGTCTGTGTCTGTCTGTATGTCTGTCTTTGTCTGTCTGTCTGTCTGTCTGTCTGCCTGTCGGTCTGACTGTCTGTCTGTCTCTCTGTCTGTCTGTACGTCTTTAAGTCTGTCAGTTAGTCCGTCTGTCTGTCTGTATGTCTGTCTGTCTGTCTGTCTGTCTGTCTGTCTGTCTGTCTGTCTGTCTGTCTGTCTATCTGTATGTCTTTAAGTCTATCAGTCTGTCTGCATGTCTTTAATTCTATCAGTCTATATGTCTGTCTGTCTGTCTGGCTTCAATTCTATCAGTCTGTCTGTCTTTCTGTATGTCTGTCTGACTGTCTGTCTGTCTGTCAGTCTGTCTGTCTGCGTATGTCTGTCTGTCTTTATGTCTATATGTCTGTCTGTCTGTCTGTCTGTCTGTCTGTCTGTCTGTCCGTCTGTCTGTCTATCTGTCTGTCTGTCTGTCTTCAATTCTATCAGTCTGTCTGTCTTCCTGTATGTCTGTCTGTATGTCTTTAAGTCTATCAGTCTGTCTCTATGTCTGCATGTCTGTCTGTCTGTCTGTCTATCTGTCTGGCTGTCTATCTGTCTGTCTGTCTGTCTGTCTGTCTCTCTGTCTGTGTCTGTCTGTATGTCTGTCTGTCTGTCTGTCCGTCTGTCTGTCTGTATGTCTTTAAGTCTGTCAGTCTGTCTGTCTGTATTTCTTTAAGTCTGTCTGTCAGTCCGTCTGTCTGTCTGTCTGTCTGTATGTCTGTCTTCAATTCTGTCAGTCAGTCCGTCTGTCCGTCTGTCTGTCTGTTTGTCTTCAATTCTATCAGTCTGTCTGTCTTTCTGTCTGTCTGTATGTCTGTATGTCTGTCTGTGTCTGTCTGTCTGTCTGTCTGTCTGTGTCTGTCTGTCTGTCTGTCTGTCTGTCTGTCTGTCTGTCTGTATGTCTGTCTGTATGTCTGTCTGTCTGCCTTTCTGTCTTGAAGTGTGTCTGTCTGTATGTCTGTCTGTCTGTCTGTCTGCCTGTCTGTCAGTCTGTCTGTCTGTCTGTATGTCTGTCTGTCTGTCTGTCTGTCCGTCTGTCTGTGTATATCTGTGTGTCTGTATCTCTTTAAGTCTATCAGTCTGTCTGTCTGTCTGGCTGTCTGTCTGTCTGTCTGTGGATGTCTGTCTATCTCCGTCTGCCTGTCTGTCTGGATGTCTGTATGTCTGTCTGTATGTCTGTATGTCTGTCTGTATGTCTGTATGTCTGTCTGTGTCTGTCTGTATGTCTGTCTGTGTCTGTCTGTCTGTCTGTCTGTCTGTCTGCCTGTCTGTCTGACTGTCTGTCTGTCTGTCTGTCTGTCTGTCTGTATGTCTTTAAGTCTGTCAGTTAGTCCGTCTGTCTGTCTGTATGTCTGTCTGTCTGTCTGTCTGTCTGTCTGTCTGTCTGTCTGTCTGTCTGTCTGTCTGTCTGTCTGTGTCTGTCTGTATGTCTGTCTGTCTGCGTATGTCATGTCTGTCTGTCTGTCTGGCTTCAATTCTATCAGTCTGTCTGTCTTTCTGTATGTCTGTCTGACTGTCTGTCTGTCTGTCAGTCTGTCTGTCTGCGTATGTCTGTCTGTCTTTATGTCTGTATGTCTGTCTGTCTGTCTGTCTGTCTGTCTGTCTGTCTGTCCGTCTGTCTGTCTATCTGTCTGTCTGTCTGTCTTCAATTCTATCAGTCTGTCTGTCTTCCTGTATGTCTGTCTGTATGTCTTTAAGTCTATCAGTCTGTCTCTATGTCTGCATGTCTGTCTGTCTGTCTGTCTATCTGTCTGGCTGTCTATCTGTCTGTCTGTCTGTCTGTCTGTCTCTCTGTCTGTGTCTGTCTGTATGTCTGTCTGTCTGTCTGTCCGTCTGTCTGTCTGTATGTCTTTAAGTCTGTCAGTCTGTCTGTCTGTATTTCTTTAAGTCTGTCAGTCAGTCCGTCTGTCTGTCTGTCTGTCTGTATGTCTGTCTTCAATTCTGTCAGTCAGTCCGTCTGTCCGTCTGTCTGTCTGTCTGTCTTCAATTCTATCAGTCTGTCTGTCTTTCTGTCTGTCTGTATGTCTGTATGTCTGTCTGTGTCTGTCTGTCTGTCTGTCTGTCTGTGTCTGTCTGTCTGTCTGTCTGTCTGTCTGTCTGTCTGTCTGTATGTCTGTCTGTATGTCTGTCTGTCTGCCTTTCTGTCTTGAAGTGTGTCTGTCTGTATGTCTGTCTGTCTGTCTGTCTGCCTGTCTGTCAGTCTGTCTGTCTGTCTGTATGTCTGTCTGTCTGTCTGTCTGTCCGTCTGTCTGTGTATATCTGTGTGTCTGTATCTCTTTAAGTCTATCAGTCTGTCTGTCTGTCTGCATGTCTGTCTGTCAGTCTGTCTATTTGTATGTCTTTAAGTCTATCAGTCTGTCTGTCTGTCTGTATGTCTGTCTGTCGGTGTCTATCTATCTGTCTGGCTGTCTGTCTGTCTGTCTGTGGATGTCTGTCTATCTCCGTCTGCCTGTCTGTCTGGATGTCTGTATGTCTGTCTGTATGTCTGTATGTCTGTCTGTATGTCTGTATGTCTGTCTGTGTCTGTCTGTATGTCTGTCTGTGTCTGTCTGTCTGTCTGTCTGTCTGTCTGCCTGTCTGTCTGACTGTCTGTCTGTCTGTCTGTCTGTCTGTCTGTATGTCTTTAAGTCTGTCAGTTAGTCCGTCTGTCTGTCTGTATGTCTGTCTGTCTGTCTGTCTGTCTGTCTGTCTGTCTGTCTGTCTGTCAGTCTGTCTGTCTGCGTATGTCTGTCTGTCTTTATGTCTGTATGTCTGTCTGTCTGTCTGTCTGTCTGTCTGTCTGTCTGTCTGTCCGTCTGTCTGTCTATCTGTCTGTCTGTCTGTCTTCAATTCTATCAGTCTGTCTGTCTTTCTGTATGTCTGTCTGACTGTCTGTCTGTCAGTCTATCTGTCTGCGTATGTCATGTCTGTGTGTCTGCATGTCTTTAATTCTATCAGTCTGTCTGTCTGTCTTTATGTCTGTCTTTAATTCTATCAGTCTGTCTGTCTTTCTGTATGTCTTTCTGACTGTCTGTCTGTCTGTCAGTCTGTCTGCTGCGTATGTCATGTCTGTGTGTCTGCATGTCTTTATTTCTATCAGTCGGTCTGTCTGTCTGTATGTCTGTCTTCAATTCTATCAGTCTGTCTGTCTTCCTGTATGTCTGTCTGTATGTCTTTAAGTCTATCAGTCTGTCTCTATGTCTGCATGTCTGTCTGTCTGTCTGTCTATCTGTCTGGCTGTCTGTCTGTCTGTCTGTCTGTCTGTCTGTCTGTCTGTGTCTGTCTGTATGTCTGTCTGTCTGTCTGTCCGTCTGTCTGTCTGTATGTCTTTAAGTCTGTCAGTCTGTCTGTCTGTATTTCTTTAAGTCTGTCAGTCAGTCAGTCTGTCTGTCTGTCTGTCTGTCTGTCTGTCTGTCTTCAATTCTGTCAGTCAGTCCGTCTGTCTGTCTGTCTGACTGTCTGTCTGTCTGCCAGTCTGTCTGTCTGCGTATGTCTGTCTGTCTGTCTGTCTGTGTCTGTCCGTCTGTCTGTCTGTCTGTCTGTCTGTCTGTCTGTCTGTCTGTCGGTCTGTCTGTCTGTCTTCAATTCTGTCAGTCAGTCCGTCAGTCTGTCTGTCTGTCTTTATGTCTGTCTTTAATTCTATCAGTCTGTCTGTCTTTCTGTATGTCTTTCTGACTGTCTGTCTGTCTGTCAGTCTGTCTGCTGCGTATGTCATGTCTGTGTGTCTGCATGTCTTTATTTCTATCAGTCTGTCTGTCTGTCTGTATGTCTGTCTTCAATTCTATCAGTCTGTCTGTCTTTCTGTATGTCTGTCTGACTGTCTGTCTGACTGTCAGTATGTCTGTCTGCGTATGTCTGTCTGTCTGTATGTCTGTATGTCTGTCTGTGTCTGTCTGTATGTCTGTCTGTATCTATCTGTCTGTCTGTCTGTCTGTCTGCCTGTCTGTCTGACTGTCTGTCTGTCTGTCTGTCTGTCTGTCTATATGTCTTTAAGTCTGTCAGTCAGTCTGTCTGTCTATCTGTCTGTCTGTCTGTCTGTCTGTATGTCTTTAAGTATATCAGTCTGTCTGTCTGTCTGTCTGTGTATGTCTGTGTGTCTGTATGTCTTTAATTATATCAGTATGTCTGTCTGTCTGTATGTCTGTCTTTAATTCTATCAGTCTGTCTGTCTTTCTGTATGTCTGTCTGACTGTCTGTCTGTATGTCTTTAAGTATATCAGACTGTCTGTCTGACTGTCTGTCTGTCTGTCA
>CASCKD010000024.1:1040000-1042500 GCA_949152435.1 Gastracanthus pulcherrimus | reverse complement strand
GTATCTCAGTCTGTCTGTCTGTCTGTATGTCCGTCTGTCTGACTTTCTGTCTCGAAGTGTGTCTGTCTGTATGTCCGTATGTCTGACTTTCTGTCTCGAAGTGTGTCTGTCTGTATGTCTGTCTGTCTGTCTGTCTGTCTGTCTGTCTGTCTGCCTGTCTGTCTGTCTGCCTGTCTGTCTGTCTATCTGCCTGTCAGTCTGTCTGTCTGTCTGTATGTCTTTAAGTCTGTCAGTCAGTCCGTCTGTCTGTCTGTATGTCTGTCTGTCTGTCTGTCTGTCTGTATGTCTGTCTATCTGTCTGTCTGTCTGTCTGTCTGTATGTATGTTTTTAAGTCTGTCAGTCAGTCCGTCTGTCTGTCTGTCTGTCTGTCTGGCTGTCTGTCTGTGTATGTCTGTGTGTCTGTATGTCTTTAATTCAATCAGTCTGTCTGTCTTTCATTATGTCTGTCTGAATGTCTGTCTGTCTGTCTGTCTGTCTGTCTGTCTGTCTGTCTGTCTGTCTGTCTGTCTGTCTGTCTGTCTGTCTGTCTGTATGTCTGTATGTCCGTCTGTCTGCCTTTCTATCTTGAAGTGTGTATGTCTTTAATTATATCAGTATGTCTGTCTGTCTGTATGTCTGTCTTTAATTCTATCAGTCTGTCTGTCTTTCTGTATGTCTGTCTGACTGTCTGTCTGTCTGTCTGTCTGTCTGTCTTCAATTCTATCAGTCTGTCTGTCTTCCCGTATGTCTGTCTGTATGTCTTTAAGTCTATCAGTCTGTCTCTATGTCTGCATGTCTGTCTGTCTGTCTGTCTATCTGTCTGGCTGTCTGTCTGTCTGTATGTCTGTCTGTCTGTCTGTCTGTCTGTCTGTCTGTCTGCCTGTCTGTCTGTCTGTCTGTCTGTCTGTCTGGCTGTCTGTCAGTATGTCTTTAAGTCTGTCAGTCAGTCCGTCTGTCTGTCTGTATGTCTGTCTGTCTGTCTGTCTGTCTGCCTTTCTGTCTTGAAGTGTGTCTGTCTGTATGTCTGTCTGTCTGTATGTATGTCTGTCTGTCTGTCTGTCTGTCTGTTTTGAAGTCTGTCTGTCTGCATGTCTGTCTATATGTCTGTCTGTCTGTCTGCCTGTCTGTCTGTATGTCTGTCTGTCTGTCTGTCTGTCTTGAAGTATGTCTGTCTGTATGTATGTCTGTCTGTCTGTCTGTCGGTGTCTGTCTATCTGTCTGGCTGTCTGTCTGTCTGTCTGTCTGTTTTGAATTCTGTCTGTCTGCATGTCTATCTATATGTCTGTCTGTCTGTCTGCCTGTCTGTCTGTATGTCTGTCTGTCTGTCTGTCTGTCTTGAAGTATGTCTGTCTGTATGTACGTCTGTCTGTCTGTCTGTCGGTGTCTGTCTATCTGTCTGGCTGTCTGTCTGTCTGTCTGTCTGTCTGTCTGTCTGTGTCTGTCTGTATGTCTGTCTATCTGTCTGTCCGTCTGTCTGTCTATCTGTCTGTCTGTCTGTCTTCAATTCTATCAGTCTGTCTGTCTTCCTGTATGTCTGTCTGTATGTCTTTAAGTATATCAGTCTTTCCGACTGTCTGTCTGTCTGTCTTTCTGTCTGTCTGTCTGTCGGTGTCTATCTGTCTGTCTGTCTGTCTGTCTGTCTGTCTGTCTGTGTATGTCTGTGTGTCTGTATGTCTTTAATTCTATCAGTATGTCTGTCTGTCTGTATGTCTGTCTTCAATTCTATCAGTCTGTCTGTCTTTCTGTATGTCTGTCTGTCTGTATGTCTGTCTCTAAGTATCTCAGTCTGTCTGTCTGTCTGTATGTCCGTCTGTCTGCCTTTTTGTCTTGAAGTGTGTCTGTCTGTATGTCTGTCTGTCTCTCTGTTTGTCTGTCTGTCTGTCTGTCTGTCTGTCTGTCTGTCTGTGTCTGTCTGTCTGTCTGTCTATCTGTATGTCTTTAAGTCTATCAGTCTGTCTGTCTGTCTGTATGTCTGTCGGTCTATCTGGCTGTCTGTCTGTTTTGAAGTCTGTCTGTCTGCATGTCTGTCTATATGTCTGTCTGTCTGTCTGCCTGTCTGTCTGTATGTCTCTCTGTCTGTCTGTCTGTCTTGAAGTATGTCTGTCTGTATGTATGTCTGTCTGTCTGTCTGTCGGTGTCTGTCTATCTGTCTGGCTGTCTGTCTGTCTGTCTGTCTCTCTGTCTGTCTGTCTGTCTTGAAGTATGTCTGTCTGTATGTATGTCTGTCTGTCTGTCTGTCGGTGTCTGTCTATCTGTCTGGCTGTCTGTCTGTCTGTCTGTCTGTGTCTGTCCGTCTGTCTGTCTGTCTGTCTGTCTGTCTGTCTGTCTGTCTGTCGGTCTGTCTGTCTGTCCGTCTGTCTGTCTATCTGTCTGTCTGTCTGTCTTCAATTCTATCAGTCTGTCGGTCTTCCTGTATGTCTGTCTGTATGTCTTTAAGTATATCAGTCTGTCTGTCTGTCTGTATGTCTGTCTGTCTGTCTTTCTGTCTTGAAGTCTGTCTGTCTGTGTCAGTCTGTATGT
>CASCKD010000024.1:1032500-1035000 GCA_949152435.1 Gastracanthus pulcherrimus | reverse complement strand
CTGTCTGTCTGTCTGTGTCTGTCTGTCTGTCTGTCTGTCTGTCTGTCTGTCTGTCTGTCCGTCAGTCTGTGTATGTCTGTGTGTCTGTATGTCTTTAAGTCTATCAGTCTGACTGTCTGTCTGCATGTCTGTCTGTCTGTCTGTCTGTCTATCTGTATGTCTTTAAGTCTATCAGTCTGTCTGTCTGTCTGTATGTCTGTCGGTCTATCTGGCTGTCTGTCTGTTTTGAAGTCTGTCTGTCTGCATGTCTGTCTATATGTCTGTCTGTCTGTCTGCCTGTCTGTCTGTATGTCTCTCTGTCTGTCTGTCTTTCTTGAAGTATGTCTGTCTGTATGTATGTCTGTCTGTCTGTCTGTCGGTGTCTGTCTATCTGTCTGTCTGTCTGTCTGTCTGTCTGTCTGTCTGTCTGTCTGTCTGTGTCTGTCTGTCTGTCTGTCTGTCTGTCTGTCTGTCTGTCCGTCTGTCTGTGTATGTCTGTGTGTCTGTATGTCTTTAAGTCTATCAGTCTTACTGTCTGTCTGCATGTCTGTCTGTCTGTCTGTCTGTCTATCTGTATGTCTTTAAGTCTATCAGTCTGTCTGTCTGTCTGTATGTCTGTCGGTCTATCTGGCTGTCTGTCTGTTTTGAAGTCTGTCTGTCTGCATGTCTGTCTATATGTCTGTCTGTCTGTCTGCCTGTCTGTCTGTATGTCTCTCTGTCTGTCTGTCTGTCTTGAAGTATGTCAGTCCGTATGTATGTCTGTCTGTCTGTCTGTCGGTGTCTGTCTGTGTGTCTGTATGTCTTTAAGTCTATCAGTCTGACTGTCTGTCTGCATGTCTGTCTGTCTGTCTGTCTGTCTATCTGTATGTCTTTAAGTCTATCAGTCTGTCTGTCTGTCTGTATGTCTGTCGGTCTATCTGGCTGTCTGTCTGTTTTGAAGTCTGTCTGTCTGCATGTCTGTCTATATGTCTGTCTGTCTGTCTGCCTGTCTGTCTGTATGTCTCTCTGTCTGTCTGTCTGTCTTGAAGTATGTCTGTCCGTATGTATGTCTGTCTGTCTGTCTGTCGGTGTCTGTCTATCTGTCTGGCTGTCTGTCTGTCTGTCTGTCTGTCTGTCTGTCTGTCTGTCTGTCTGTGTCTGTCTGTATGTCTGTCTGTCTGTCTGTCCGTCTGTCTGTCTGTATGTCTTTAAGTCTGTCAGTCTGTCTGTCTGTATTTCTTTAAGTCTGTCAGTCAGTCCGTCTGTCTGTCTGTCTGTCTGTCTGTCTGTCTTCAATTCTGTCAGTCAGTCCGTCTGTCTGTCTGTCTGTCTGTCTGTCTGTCTGTCTGTCTGTCTGTCTGTCTGTCTGTCTGTCTGTCTGTATGTATGTTTTTAAGTCTGTCAGTCAGTCCGTCTGTCTGTCTGTCTGTCTGTCTGGCTGTCTGTCTGTCTGTCTGTATGTATGTTTTTAAGTCTGTCAGTCAGTCCGTCTGTCTGTCTGTCTGTCTGTCTGGCTGTCTGTCTGTGTATGTCTGTGTGTCTGTATGTCTTTAACTCAATCAGTCTGTCTGTCTTTCATTATGTCTGTCTGAATGTCTGTCTGTCTGTCTGTCTGTCTGTCTGTCTGTCTGTCTGTCTGTCTGTATGTATGTTTTTAAGTCTGTCAGTCAGTCCGTCTGTCTGTCTGTCTGTCTGTCTGGCTGTCTGTCTGTGTATGTCTGTGTGTCTGTATGTCTTTAATTCTATCAGTCTGTCTGTCTTCATTATGTCTGTCTGAATGTCTGTCTGTCTGTCTGTCTGTCTGTCTGTCTGTCTGTCTGTCTGTCTGTATGTCTTTAAGTATATCAGTCTGTCTGTCTGTCTGTATGTCCGTCTGTCTGCCTTTCTGTCTTGAAGTGTGTCTGTCTGTATGTCTGTCTGTCTGTCTGTCTGTCTGTCTGAATGTCTGTCTGTCTGTCTGTCTGTCTGTCTGTCTGTCTGTCTGTCTGTCTGTCTGTCTGTATGTCTTTAAGTATATCAGTCTGTCTGTCCGTCTGTATGTCCGTCTGTCTGCCTTTCTATCTTGAAGTGTGTATGTCTTTAATTATATCAGTATGTCTGTCTGTCTGTATGTCTGTCTTTAATTCTATCAGTCTGTCTGTCTTTCTGTATGTCTGTCTGACTGTCTGTCTGTCTGTCTGTCTGTCTTCAACTCTATCAGTCTGTCTGTCTTCCCGTATGTCTGTCTGTATGTCTTTAAGTCTATCAGTCTGTCTCTATGTCTGCATGTCTGTCTGTCTGTCTGTCTGTCTGTCTGTCTGTATGTCTTTAAGTATATCAGTCTGTCTGTCTGTCTGTATGTCCGTCTGTCTGCCTTTCTATCTTGAAGTGTGTATGTCTTTAATTATATCAGTATGTCTGTCTGTCTGTATGTCTATCTTTAATTCTATCAGTCTGTCTGTCTTTCTGTATGTCTGTCTGACTGTCTGTCTGTCTGTCTGTCTGTCTTCAATTCTATCAGTCTGTCTGTCTTCCCGTATGTCTGTCTGTATGTCTTTAAGTC
>CASCKD010000024.1:1020000-1022500 GCA_949152435.1 Gastracanthus pulcherrimus | reverse complement strand
TCTGTCTGTCTGTCTTGAAGTCTGTCTGTCTGCCTGTCTGTCTATATGTCTGTCTGTCTGTCTGTCTGTCTGTCTGTCTATCTGTATGTCTTTAAGTCTATCAGTCTGTCTGTATGTATTTAAGTCTATCAGTCTGTCTGTCTGTCTGTATGTCTGTCTGTCTGTCTGTCTGTCTGTATGTCTTTAAATCTATCAGTCTGTCTGTATGTATTTAAGTCTATCAGTCTGTCTGTCTGTCTGTATGTCTGTCTGTCTGTCTGTCTGTCTGTCTGTCTGTCTGTATGTCTTTAAGTCTGTCAGTCAGTCCGTCTGTCTGTCTGTCTGTCTGTCTGGCTGTCTGTCTGTGTATGTCTGTGTATCTGTATGTCTTTAATTCTATCAGTCTCTCTGTCTTTCATTATGTCTGACTGAATGTCTGTCTGTCTGTCTGTCTGTCTGTCTGTCTGTCTGTCTGTCTGTCTGTCTGTATGTATTTAAGTCTTTAAGTCTATCAGTCTGCCTGTATGTCCTTAAGTGTATCAGTCTGTCTGTCTGTCTGTCTGTCTGTCTGTCTGTCTTGAAGTCTGTCTGTCTGCCTGTCTGTCTATATGTCTGTCTGTCTGTCTGTCTGTCTGTCTGTCTGTCTGTCTATCTGTATGTCTTCAAGTCTATCAGTCTGTCTGTATGTATTTAAGTCTATCAGTCTGTCTGTCTGTCTGTATGTCTGTATGTCTGTCTGTCTGTATGTCTGTCTCTAAGTATCTCAGTCTGTCTGTCTGTCTGTATGTCCGTCTGTCTGCCTTTTTGTCTTGAAGTGTGTCTGTCTGTATGTCTGTCTGTCTCTCTGTTTGTCTATCTGTCTGTCTGTCTGTCTGTCTGTCTGTGTCTGTCTGTCTGTCTGTCTGTCTGTCTGTATGTCCGTCTGTCTGCCTTTCTATCTTGAAGTGTGTATGTCTTTAATTATATCAGTATGTCTGTCTGTCTGTATGTCTATCTTTAATTCTATCAGTCTGTCTGTCTTTCTGTATGTCTGTCTGACTGTCTGTCTGTCTGTCTGTCTGTCTTCAATTCTATCAGTCTGTCTGTCTTCCCGTATGTCTGTCTGTATGTCTTTAAGTCTATCAGTCTGTCTCTATGTCTGCATGTCTGTCTGTCTGTCTGTCTATCTGTCTGGCTGTCTGTCTGTCTGTCTGTCTGTCTGTCTGTCTGTCTGTATGTATGTTTTTAAGTCTGTCAGTCAGTCCGTCTGTCTGTCTGTCTGTCTGTCTGGCTGTCTGTCTGTGTGTCTGTGTGTCTGTATGTCTTTAATTCTATCAGTCTGTCTGTCTTCATTATGTCTGTCTGAATGTCTGTCCGACTGTCTGTCTGTCTGTCTGTCTGTCTGTCTGTCTGTCTGTAGGTATTTAAGTCTTTAAGTCTATCAGTCTGTCTGTATGTCTTTAAGTCTATCAGTCTGTCTGTCTGTCTACATGTCTGTCTGTCTGTCTGTCTTCAATTCTATCAGTCTGTCTGTCTTCCTGTATGTCTGTCTGTATGTCTTTAAGTATATCAGTCTGTCTGTCTGTCTGTATGTCTGTCTGTCTGTCTGTCTGTCTTGAAGTCTGTCTGTCTGTGTCAGTCTGTATGTCTGTCTGTCTGTCTTTCTGTCTTGAAGTCTGTCTGTCTGTGTCAGTCTGTATGTCTGTCTGTCTGTCTGTCAGTCTGTTTGTATATGTCTGTGTGTCTGTATGTCTATAATTCTATCAGTATATGTCTGTCTGTATGTCTGTCTGTCTGCCTTTCTGTCTTTAAGTGTGTCTGTCTGTATGTCTGTCTGTCTGTATGTCTGTCTGTCTGTCTGTCTGTCTGTCTGTTTTGAAGTCTGTCTGTCTGCATGTCTGTCTATATGTCTGTCTGTCTGTCTGCCTGTCTGTCTGTATGTCTGTCTGTCTGTCTGTCTGTCTTGAAGTATGTCTGTCTGTATGTATGTCTGTCTGTCTGTCTGTCGGTGTCTGTCTATCTGTCTGGCTGTCTGTCTGTCTGTCTGTCTGTTTTGAAGTCTGTCTGTCTGCATGTCTGTCTATATGTCTGTCTGTCTGTCTGCCTGTCTGTCTGTATGTCTGTCTGTCTGTCTGTCTGTCTGTCTGTCTGTCTGTCTGTCTGTCTGTGTATGTCTGTGTGTCTGTATGTCTTTAATTCTATCAGTATGTCTGTCTGTCTGTATGTCTGTCTTCAATTCTATCAGTCTGTATGTCTTTCTGTATGTCTGTCTGTCTGTATGTCTGTCTCTAAGTATCTCAGTCTGTCTGTCTGTCTGTATGTCCGTCTGTCTGCCTTTTTGTCTTGAAGTGTGTCTGTCTGTATGTCTGTCTGTCTCTCTGTTTGTCTATCTGTCTGTCTGTCTGTCTGTCTGTCTGTCTGTGTCTGTCTGTCTGTCTGTCTGTCTGTCTGTCTGTCTGTATGTATTTAAGTCTTTAAGTCTATCAGTCTGCCTGTATGTCTTTAAGTCTATCTGTCTGTCTGTCTGTCTGTCTTCAATTCT
>CASCKD010000024.1:935000-937500 GCA_949152435.1 Gastracanthus pulcherrimus | reverse complement strand
TGTCTGTCTGTCTGTCTGTCTGTCTGTCTGTATGTATGTTTTTAAGTCTGTCAGTCAGTCCGTCTGTCTGTCTGTCTGTCTGTCTGGCTGTCTGTCTGTGTATGTCTGTGTGTCTGTATGTCTTTAATTCTATCAGTCTGTCTGTCTTTCATTATGTCTGTCTGAATGTCTGTCTGTCTGTCTGTCTGTCTGTCTGTCTGTCTGTCTGTCTGTCTGTCTGTCTGTCTGTATGTCTTTAAGTATATCAGTCTGTCTGTCTGTCTGTATGTCCGTCTGTCTGCCTTTCTATCTTGAAGTGTGTCTGTCTGTATGTCTGTCTGTCTGTCTGTCTGTCTGTCTGTCTGTCTGTCTGTCTGCCTGTCTGCCTGTCTGTCTGTCTATCTGCCTGTCAGTCTGTCTGTCTGTCTGTATGTCTTTAAGTCTGTCAGTCAGTCCGTCTGTCTGTCTGTATGTCTGTCTGTCTGTCTGTCTGTCTGTCTGTCTGTCTGTCTGTCTGTCTGTCTGTCTGTCTGTGTCTGTCTGTCTGTCTGTCTGTCTGTCTGTCCGTCTGTCTCTGTATGTCTGTGTGTCTGTATGTCTTTAAGTCTATCAGTCTGTCTGTCTGTCTGCATGTCTGTCTGTCTGTCTGTCTGTCTGTCTGTATGTCTTTAAGTCTATCAGTCTGTCTGTATGTATTTAAGTCTATCAGTCTGTCTGTCTGTCTGAATGTCTGTCTGTCTGTCTGTCTGTCTGTCTGTCTGTCTGTATGTCTTTAAGTATCTCAGTCTGCATGTCTGTCTGTCAGTCTGTCTGTCTATCTGTATGTCTTTAAGTCTATCAGTCTGTCTGTATGTATTTAAGTCTATCTGTCTGTCTGTCTGTCTGTATGTCTGTCTGTCTGTCTGTCTGTCTGTCTGTCTGTCTGTATGTCTTTAAGTCTATCAGTCTGTCTGTATGTATTTAAGTCTATCAGTCTGTCTGACTGTCTGAATGTCTGTCTGTCTGTCTGTCTGTCTGTCTGTCTGTCTGTCTGTATGTCTTTAAGTATCTCAGTCTGCATGTCTGTCTGTCAGTCTGTCTGTCTATCTGTATGTCTTTAAGTCTATCAGTCTGTCTGTATGTATTTAAGTCTATCTGTCTGTCTGTCTGTCTGTATGTCTGTCTGTCTGTCTGTCTGTCTGTCTGTCTGTATGTCTTTAAGTCTATCAGTCTGTCTGTATGTATTTAAGTCTATCAGTCTGTCTGTCTGTCTGTATGTCTTTAAGTCTGTCAGTCAGACCGTCTGTCTGTCTGTATGTCTGTCTGTCTGTCTGTATGTATTTAAGTCTATCTGTCTGTCTGTCTGTCTGTATGTCTGTCTGTCTGTCTGTCTGTCTGTCTGTCTGTCTGTCTGTATGTCTTTAAGTCTATCAGTCTGTCTGTATGTATTTAAGTCTATCAGTCTGTCTGTCTGTCTGAATGTCTGTCATTCTGTCTGTCTGTCTGTCTGTCTGTCTGTCTGTCTGTATGTCTTTAAGTTTCTCAGTCTGTCTGTCTGTCTGTATGTCCGTCTGTCTGCCTTTCTGTCTCGAAGTATGTCTGTCTGTATGTCTGTCTGTCTGTCTGTCTGTCTGTCTGTCTGTCTGTCTGTCTGTCTGTCTGCCTGTCTGTCTGTCTATCTGCCTGTCAGTCTGTCTGTCTGTCTGTATGTCTTTAAGTCTGTCAGTCAGTCCGTCTGTCTGTCTGTATGTCTGTCTGTCTGTCTGTCTGTCTGTCTGTCTGTCTGTCTGTATGTATTTAAGTCTTTAAGTCTATCAGTCTGCCTGTATGTCTTTAAGTCTATCTGTCTGTCTGTCTGTCTGTCTTCAATTCTATCAGTCTGTCTGTCTTCCTGTATGTCTGTCTGTATGTCTTTAAGTATATCAGTCTGTCTGTCTGTCTGTATGTCTGTCTGTCTGTCTGTCTGTCTTGAAGTCTGTCTGTCTGTGTCAGTCTGTATGTCTGTCTGTCTGTCTGTCAGTCTGTTTGTGTATGTCTGTGTGTCTGTATGTCTTTAATTCTATCAGTATGTCTGTCTGTATGTCTGTCTGTCTGCCTTTCTGTCTTGAAGTGTGTCTGTCTGTATGTCTGTCTGTCTGTCTGTCTGTCTGTCTGTCTGTCTGTCTGTCTGTCTGTCTGTCTGTCTGTGTCTGTCTATCAGTCTGACTGTCTGTCTGCATGTCTGTCTGTCTGTCTGTCTGTCTGTCTGTCTGTCTGTCTGTCTGTCTGTCTGTCTGTCTGTCTGTGTCTGTCTATCAGTCTGACTGTCTGTCTGCATGTCTGTCTGCCTGTCTGTCTGTATGTCTCTCTGTCTGTCTGTCTGTCTTGAAGTATGTCTGTCTGTATGTATGTCTGTCTGTCTGTGTCTGTCTGTCTGTCTGTCTGTCTGTCTGTCTGTCTGTCCGTCTGTCTGTGTATGTCTGTGTGTCTGTATGTCTTTAAGTCTATCAGTCTGACTGTCTGTCTGCATGTCTGTCTGTCTGTCAGTCTGTCTATCTGTATG
>CASCKD010000024.1:922500-927500 GCA_949152435.1 Gastracanthus pulcherrimus | reverse complement strand
TCTGTCAGTCTGTTTGTGTATGTCTGTGTGTCTGTATGTCTTTAATTCTATCAGTATGTCTATCAGTCTGACTGTCTGTCTGCATGTCTGTCTGTCTGTCTGTCTGTCTATCTGTATGTCTTTAAGTCTATCAGTCTGTCTGTCTGTCTGTATGTCTGTCGGTCTATCTGGCTGTCTGTCTGTTTTGAAGTCTGTCTGTCTGCATGTCTGTCTATATGTCTGTCTGTCTGTCTGCCTGTCTGTCTGTATGTCTCTCTGTCTGTCTGTCTGTCTTGAAGTATGTCTGTCTGTATGTATGTCTGTCTGTCTGTCTGTCGGTGTCTGTCTATCTGTCTGTCTGTCTGTCTGTCTGTCTGTCTGTCTGTCTGTCTGTCTGTGTCTGTCTGTCTGTCTGTCTGTCTGTCTGTCTGTCTGTCTGTCCGTCTGTCTGTGTATGTCTGTGTGTCTGTATGTCTTTAAGTCTATCAGTCTGACTGTCTGTCTGCATGTCTGTCTGTCTGTCTGTCTGTCTATCTGTATGTCATTAAGTCTATCAGTCTGTCTGTCTGTCTGTATGTCTGTCGGTCTATCTGGCTGTCAGTCTGTTTTGAAGTCTGTCTGTCTGCATGTCTGTCTATATGTCTGTCTGTCTGTCTGCCTGTCTGTCTGTATGTCTCTCTGTCTGTCTGTCTGTCTTGAAGTATGTCTGTCCGTATGTATGTCTGTCTGTCTGTCTGTCGGTGTCTGTCTATCTGTCAGTCCGTCTGTCTGTCTGTCTGTCTGTCTGGCTGTCTGTCTGTCTGTCTGTATGTATGTTTTTAAGTCTGTCAGTCAGTCCGTCTGTCTGTCTGTCTGTCTGTCTGGCTGTCTGTCTGTGTATGTCTGTGTGTCTGTATGTCTTTAATTCAATCAGTCTGTCTGTCTTTCATTATGTCTGTCTGAATGTCTGTCTGTCTGTCTGTCTGTCTGTCTGTCTGTCTGTCTGTCTGTCTGTCTGTCTGTCTGTCTGTCTGTCTGTCTGTCTGTCTGTCTGTCTGTATGTCTTTAAGTATATCAGTCTGTCTGTCTGTCTGTATGTCCGTCTGTCTGCCTTTCTGTCTTGAAGTGTGTCTGTCTGTATGTCTGTCTGTCTGTCTGTCTGTCTGTCTGAATGTCTGTCTGTCTGTCTGTCTGTCTGTCTGTCTGTCTGTCTGTCTGTCTGTCTGTCTGTCTGTCTGTCTGTATGTCTTTAAGTATATCAGTCTGTCTGTCTGTCTGTATGTCCGTCTGTCTGCCTTTCTATCTTGAAGTGTGTATGTCTTTAATTATATCAGTATGTCTGTCTGTCTGTATGTCTGTCTTTAATTCTATCAGTCTGTCTGTCTTTCTGTATGTCTGTCTGACTGTCTGTCTGTCTGTCTGTCTGTCTTCAATTCTATCAGTCTGTCTGTCTTCCCGTATGTCTGTCTGTATGTCTTTAAGTCTATCAGTCTGTCTCTATGTCTGCATGTCTGTCTGTCTGTCTGTCTGTCTGTCTGTCTGTATGTCTTTAAGTATATCAGTCTGTCTGTCTGTCTGTATGTCCGTCTGTCTGCCTTTCTATCTTGAAGTGTGTATGTCTTTAATTATATCAGTATGTCTGTCTGTCTGTATGTCTATCTTTAATTCTATCAGTCTGTCTGTCTTTCTGTATGTCTGTCTGACTGTCTGTCTGTCTGTCTGTCTGTCTTCAATTCTATCAGTCTGTCTGTCTTCCCGTATGTCTGTCTGTATGTCTTTAAGTCTATCAGTCTGTCTCTATGTCTGCATGTCTGTCTGTCTGTCTGTCTATCTGTCTGGCTGTCTGTCTGTCTGTCTGTCTGTCTGTCTGTCTGTCTGTATGTATGTTTTTAAGTCTGTCAGTCAGTCCGTCTGTCTGTCTGTCTGTCTGTCTGGCTGTCTGTCTGTGTGTCTGTGTGTCTGTATGTCTTTAATTCTATCAGTCTGTCTGTCTTCATTATGTCTGTCTGAATGTCTGTCCTACTGTCTGTCTGTCTGTCTGTCTGTCTGTCTGTCTGTCTGTAGGTATTTAAGTCTTTAAGTCTATCAGTCTGTCTGTATGTCTTTAAGTCTATCAGTCTGTCTGTCTGTCTACATGTCTGTCTGTCTGTCTGTCTTCAATTCTATCAGTCTGTCTGTCTTCCTGTATGTCTGTCTGTATGTCTTTAAGTATATCAGTCTGTCTGTCTGTCTGTATGTCTGTCTGTCTGTCTGTCTGTCTTGAAGTCTGTCTGTCTGTGTCAGTCTGTATGTCTGTCTGTCCGTCTGTCTGTTTATGTCTGTGTGTCTGTATGTCTTTAAGTCTATCAGTCTGACTGTCTGTCTGCATGTCTGTCTGTCTGTCTGTCTGTCTATCTGTATGTCTTTAAGTCTATCTGTCTGTCTGTCTGTCTGTATGTCTGTCGGTCTATCTGGCTGTCTGTCTGTTTTGAAGTCTGTCTGTCTGCATGTCTGTCTATATGTCTGTCTGTCTGTCTGCCTGTCTGTCTGTATGTCTCTCTGTCTGTCTGTCTGTCTTGAAGTATGTCTGTCTGTATGTATGTCTGTCTGTCTGTCTGTCGGTGTCTGTCTATCTGTCTGGCTGTCTGTCTGTCTGTCTGTCTGTCTGTCTGTCTGTCTGTCTGTCTGTCTGTGTCTGTCTGTCTGTCTGTCTGTCTGTCTGTCTGTCTGTCCGTCTGTCTGTGTATGTCTGTGTGTCTGTATGTCTTTAATTCTATCAGTCTGTCTGTCTTCATTATGTCTGTCTGAATGTCTGTCTGTCTGTCTGTCTGTCTGTCTGTCTGTCTGTCTGTCTGTCTGTATGTCTTTAAGTATATCAGTCTGTCTGTCTGTCTGTATGTCCGTCTGTCTGCCTTTCTGTCTTGAAGTGTGTCTGTCTGTATGTCTGTCTGTCTGTATGTCTGTCTGTCTGTCTGTCTGTCTGTCTGTCTGAATGTCTGTCTGTCTGTCTGTCTGTCTGTCTGTCTGTCTGTCTGTCTGTCTGTCTGTCTGTCTGTATGTCTTTAAGTATATCAGTCTGTCTGTCTGTCTGTATGTCCGTCTGTCTGCCTTTCTGTCTTGAAGTGTGTCTGTCTGTATGTCTGTCTGTCTGTCTGTCTGTCTGTCTGAATGTCTGTCTGTCTGTCTGTCTGTCTGTCTGTCTGTCTGTCTGTCTGTCTGTCTGTCTGTCTGTCTTTAAGTATATCAGTCTGTCTGTCTGTCTGTATGTCCGTCTGTCTGCCTTTCTGTCTTGAAGTGTGTCTGTCTGTATGTCTGTCTGTCAGTCTGTCTGTCTTCATTATGTCTGTCTGAATGTCTGTCTGTCTGTCTGTCTGTCTGTCTGTCTGTCTGTCTGTCTGTATGTCTTTAAGTATATCAGTCTGTCTGTCTGTCTGTATGTCCGTCTGTCTGCCTTTCTGTCTTGAAGTGTGTCTGTCTGTATGTCTGTCTGTCTGTCTGTCTGTCTGTCTGAATGTCTGTCTGTCTGTCTGTCTGTCTGTCTGTCTGTCTGTCTGTCTGTCTGTCTGTCTGTCTGTCTGTATGTCTTTAAGTATATCAGTCTGTCTGTCTGTCTGTATGTCCGTCTGTCTGCCTTTCTATCTTGAAGTGTGTATGTCTTTAATTATATCAGTATGTCTGTCTGTCTGTATGTCTGTCTTTAATTCTATCAGTCTGTCTGTCTTTCTGTATGTCTGTCTGACTGTCTGTCTGTCTGTCTGTCTGTCTTCAATTCTATCAGTCTGTCTGTCTTCCCGTATGTCTGTCTGTATGTCTTTAAGTCTATCAGTCTGTCTCTATGTCTGCATGTCTGTCTGTCTGTCTGTCTGTCTGTCTGTCTGTATGTCTTTAAGTATATCAGTCTGTCTGTCTGTCTGTATGTCCGTCTGTCTGCCTTTCTATCTTGAAGTGTGTATGTCTTTAATTATATCAGTATGTCTGTCTGTCTGTATGTCTATCTTTAATTCTATCAGTCTGTCTGTCTTTCTGTATGTCTGTCTGACTGTCTGTCTGTCTGTCTGTCTGTCTTCAATTCTATCAGTCTGTCTGTCTTCCCGTATGTCTGTCTGTATGTCTTTAAGTCTATCAGTCTGTCTCTATGTCTGCATGTCTGTCTGTCTGTCTGTCTATCTGTCTGGCTGTCTGTCTGTCTGTCTGTCTGTCTGTCTGTCTGTATGTATGTTTTTAAGTCTGTCAGTCAGTCCGTCTGTCTGTCTGTCTGTCTGTCTGGCTGTCTGTCTGTGTGTCTGTGTCTGTATGTCTTTATTTCTATCAGTCTGTCTGTCTTCATTATGTCTGTCTGAATGTCTGTCCGACTGTCTGTCTGTCTGTCTGTCTGTCTGTCTGTCTGTCTGTAGGTATTTAAGTCTTTAAGTCTATCAGTCTGTCTGTATGTCTTTAAGTCTATCAGTCTGTCTGTCTGTCTACATGTCTGTCTGTCTGTCTGTCTTCAATTCTATCAGTCTGTCTGTCTTCCTGTATGTCTGTCTGTATGTCTTTAAGTATATCAGTCTGTCTGTCTGTCTGTATGTCTGTCTGTCTGTCTGTCTGTCTTGAAGTCTGTCTGTCTGTGTCAGTCTGTATGTCTGTCTGTCTGTCTGTCTGTATGTCTGTCTGTCTGTCTTTCTGTCTTGAAGTCTGTCTGTCTGTGTCAGTCTGTATGTCTGTCTGTCTGTCTGTCTGTCAGTCTGTTTGTATATGTCTGTGTGTCTGTATGTCTTTAATTCTATCAGTATATGTCTGTCTGTATGCCTGTCTGTCTGCCTTTCTGTCTTTAAGTGTGTCTGTCTGTATGTCTGTCTGTCTGTATGTCTGTCTGTCTGTCTGTCTGTCTGTCTGTTTTGAAGTCTGTCTGTCTGCATGTCTGTCTATATGTCTGTCTGTCTGTCTGCCTGTCTGTCTGTATGTCTGTCTGTCTGTCTGTCTGTCTTGAAGTATGTCTGTCTGTATGTATGTCTGTCTGTCTGTCTGTCGGTGTCTGTCTATCTGTCTGGCTGTCTGTCTGTCTGTCTGTCTGTTTTGAAGTC
>CASCKD010000024.1:907500-912500 GCA_949152435.1 Gastracanthus pulcherrimus | reverse complement strand
CTGTCTGTCTGTCTGTCTGTATGTCTTTAAGTATCTCAGTCTGCATGTCTGTCTGTCAGTCTGTCTGTCTATCTGTATGTCTTTAAGTCTATCAGTCTGTCTGTATGTATTTAAGTCTATCTGTCTGTCTGTCTGTCTGTATGTCTGTCTGTCTGTCTGTCTGTCTGTCTGTCTGTATGTCTTTAAGTCTATCAGTCTGTCTGTATGTATTTAAGTCTATCAGTCTGTCTGTCTGTCTGTATGTCTTTAAGTCTGTCAGTCAGTCCGTCTGTCTGTCTGTATGTCTGTCTGTCTGTCTGTATGTATTTAAGTCTATCTGTCTGTCTGTCTGTCTGTATGTCTGTCTGTCTGTCTGTCTGTCTGTCTGTCTGTATGTCTTTAAGACTATCAGTCTGTCTGTATGTATTTAAGTCTATCAGTCTGTCTGTCTGTCTGAATGTCTGTCATTCTGTCTGTCTGTCTGTCTGTCTGTCTGTCTGTCTGTATGTCTTTAAGTTTCTCAGTCTGTCTGTCTGTCTGTATGTCCGTCTGTCTGCCTTTCTGTCTCGAAGTATGTCTGTCTGTATGTCTGTCTGTCTGTCTGTCTGTCTGTCTGTCTGTCTGTCTGTCTGTCTGTCTGCCTGTCTGTCTGTCTATCTGCCTGTCAGTCTGTCTGTCTGTCTGTATGTCTTTAAGTCTGTCAGTCAGTCCGTCTGTCTGTCTGTATGTCTGTCTGTCTGTCTGTCTGTCTGTATGTCTGTCTATCTGTCTGTCTGTCTGTCTGTCTGTCTGTCTGTCTGTCTGTCTGTCTGTCTGTCTGTCTGTCTGTATGTATTTAAGTCTTTAAGTCTATCAGTCTGCCTGTATGTCTTTAAGTCTATCTGTCTGTCTGTCTGTCTGTCTTCAATTCTATCAGTCTGTCTGTCTTCCTGTATGTCTGTCTGTATGTCTTTAAGTATATCAGTCTGTCTGTCTGTCTGTATGTCTGTCTGTCTGTCTGTCTGTCTTGAAGTCTGTCTGTCTGTGTCAGTCTGTATGTCTGTCTGTCTGTCTGTCAGTCTGTTTGTGTATGTCTGTGTGTCTGTATGTCTTTAATTCTATCAGTATGTCAGTCTGTATGTCTGTCTGTCTGCCTTTCTGTCTTGAAGTGTGTCTGTCTGTATGTCTGTCTGTCTGTCTGTCTGTGTCTGTCTGTCTGTCTGTCTGTCTGTCTGTCTGTCTGTCTGTCTGTCCGTCTGTCTGTGTATGTCTGTGTGTCTGTATGTCTTTAAGTCTATCAGTCTGACTGTCTGTCTGCATGTCTGTCTGTCTGTCTGTCTGTCTATCTGTATGTCTTTAAGTCTATCAGTCTGTCTGTCTGTCTGTATGTCTGTCGGTCTATCTGGCTGTCTGTCTGTTTTGAAGTCTGTCTGTCTGCATGTCTGTCTATATGTCTGTCTGTCTGTCTGCCTGTCTGTCTGTATGTCTCTCTGTCTGTCTGTCTGTCTTGAAGTATGTCTGTCTGTATGTATGTCTGTCTGTCTGTCTGTCGGTGTCTGTCTATCTGTCTGTCTGTCTGTCTGTCTGTCTGTCTGTCTGTCTGTCTGTCTGTGTCTGTCTGTCTGTCTGTCTGTCTGTCTGTCTGTCTGTCCGTCTGTCTGTGTATGTCTGTGTGTCTGTATGTCTTTAAGTCTATCAGTCTGACTGTCTGTCTGCATGTCTGTCTGTCTGTCTGTCTGTCTATCTGTATGTCATTAAGTCTATCAGTCTGTCTGTCTGTCTGTATGTCTGTCGGTCTATCTGGCTGTCTGTCTGTTTTGAAGTCTGTCTGTCTGCATGTCTGTCTATATGTCTGTCTGTCTGTCTGCCTGTCTGTCTGTATGTCTCTCTGTCTGTCTGTCTGTCTTGAAGTATGTCTGTCCGTATGTATGTCTGTCTGTCTGTCTGTCGGTGTCTGTCTATCTGTCAGTCCGTCTGTCTGTCTGTCTGTCTGTCTGGCTGTCTGTCTGTCTGTCTGTATGTATGTTTTTAAGTCTGTCAGTCAGTCCGTCTGTCTGTCTGTCTGTCTGTCTGGCTGTCTGTCTGTGTATGTCTGTGTGTCTGTATATCTTTAATTCAATCAGTCTGTCTGTCTTTCATTATGTCTGTCTGAATGTCTGTCTGTCTGTCTGTCTGTCTGTCTGTCTGTCTGTCTGTCTGTCTGTCTGTCTGTCTGTCTGTCTGTCTGTCTGTCTGTCTGTCTGTCTGTATGTCTTTAAGTATATCAGTCTGTCTGTCTGTCTGTATGTCCGTCTGTCTGCCTTTCTGTCTTGAAGTGTGTCTGTCTGTATGTCTGTCTGTCTGTCTGTCTGTCTGTCTGAATGTCTGTCTGTCTGTCTGTCTGTCTGTCTGTCTGTCTGTCTGTCTGTCTGTCTGTCTGTCTGTCTGTCTGTATGTCTTTAAGTATATCAGTCTGTCTGTCTGTCTGTATGTCCGTCTGTCTGCCTTTCTATCTTGAAGTGTGTATGTCTTTAATTATATCAGTATGTCTGTCTGTCTGTATGTCTGTCTTTAATTCTATCAGTCTGTCTGTCTTTCTGTATGTCTGTCTGACTGTCTGTCTGTCTGTCTGTCTGTCTTCAATTCTATCAGTCTGTCTGTCTTCCCGTATGTCTGTCTGTATGTCTTTAAGTCTATCAGTCTGTCTCTATGTCTGCATGTCTGTCTGTCTGTCTGTCTGTCTGTCTGTCTGTATGTCTTTAAGTATATCAGTCTGTCTGTCTGTCTGTATGTCCGTCTGTCTGCCTTTCTATCTTGAAGTGTGTATGTCTTTAATTATATCAGTATGTCTGTCTGTCTGTATGGCTATCTTTAATTCTATCAGTCTGTCTGTCTTTCTGTATGTCTGTCTGACTGTCTGTCTGTCTGTCTGTCTGTCTTCAATTCTATCAGTCTGTCTGTCTTCCCGTATGTCTGTCTGTATGTCTTTAAGTCTATCAGTCTGTCTCTATGTCTGCATGTCTGTCTGTCTGTCTGTCTATCTGTCTGGCTGTCTGTCTGTCTGTCTGTCTGTCTGTCTGTCTGTATGTATGTTTTTAAGTCTGTCAGTCAGTCCGTCTGTCTGTCTGTCTGTCTGTCTGGCTGTCTGTCTGTGTGTCTGTGTGTCTGTATGTCTTTAATTCTATCAGTCTGTCTGTCTTCATTATGTCTGTCTGAATGTCTGTCCTACTGTCTGTCTGTCTGTCTGTCTGTCTGTCTGTCTGTCTGTAGGTATTTAAGTCTTTAAGTCTATCAGTCTGTCTGTATGTCTTTAAGTCTATCAGTCTGTCTGTCTGTCTACATGTCTGTCTGTCTGTCTGTCTTCAATTCTATCAGTCTGTCTGTCTTCCTGTATGTCTGTCTGTATGTCTTTAAGTATATCAGTCTGTCTGTCTGTATGTCTGTCTGTCTGTCTGTCTGTCTTGAAGTCTGTCTGTCTGTGTCAGTCTGTATGTCTGTCTGTCCGTCTGTCTGTTTATGTCTGTGTGTCTGTATGTCTTTAAGTCTATCAGTCTGACTGTCTGTCTGCATGTCTGTCTGTCTGTCTGTCTGTCTATCTGTATGTCTTTAAGTCTATCAGTCTGTCTGTCTGTCTGTATGTCTGTCGGTCTATCTGGCTGTCTGTCTGTTTTGAAGTCTGTCTGTCTGCATGTCTGTCTATATGTCTGTCTGTCTGTCTGCCTGTCTGTCTGTATGTCTCTCTGTCTGTCTGTCTGTCTTGAAGTATGTCTGTCTGTATGTATGTCTGTCTGTCTGTCTGTCGGTGTCTGTCTATCTGTCTGGCTGTCTGTCTGTCTGTCTGTCTGTCTGTCTGTCTGTCTGTCTGTCTGTCTGTGTCTGTCTGTCTGTCTGTCTGTCTGTCTGTCTGTCTGTCCGTCTGTCTGTGTATGTCTGTGTGTCTGTATGTCTTTAATTCTATCAGTCTGTCTGTCTTCATTATGTCTGTCTGAATGTCTGTCTGTCTGTCTGTCTGTCTGTCTGTCTGTCTGTCTGTCTGTCTGTATGTCTTTAAGTATATCAGTCTGTCTGTCTGTCTGTGTGTCCGTCTGTCTGCCTTTCTGTCTTGAAGTGTGTCTGTCTGTATGTCTGTCTGTCTGTCTGTCTGTCTGTCTGAATGTCTGTCTGTCTGTCTGTCTGTCTGTCTGTCTGTCTGTCTGTCTGTCTGTCTGTCTGTCTGTATGTCTTTAAGTATATCAGTCTGTCTATCTGTCTGTATGTCCGTCTGTCTGCCTTTCTGTCTTGAAGTGTGTCTGTCTGTATGTCTGTCTGTCTGTCTGTCTGTCTGTCTGAATGTCTGTCTGTCTGTCTGTCTGTCTGTCTGTCTGTCTGTCTGTCTGTCTGTCTGTCTGTCTGTCTTTAAGTATATCAGTCTGTCTGTCTGTCTGTATGTCCGTCTGTCTGCCTTTCTGTCTTGAAGTGTGTCTGTCTGTATGTCTGTCTGTCAGTCTGTCTGTCTTCATTATGTCTGTCTGAATGTCTGTCTGTCTGTCTGTCTGTCTGTCTGTCTGTCTGTCTGTATGTCTTTAAGTATATCAGTCTGTCTGTCTGTCTGTATGTCCGTCTGTCTGCCTTTCTGTCTTGAAGTGTGTCTGTCTGTATGTCTGTCTGTCTGTCTGTCTGTCTGTCTGAATGTCTGTCTGTCTGTCTGTCTGTCTGTCTGTCTGTCTGTCTGTCTGTCTGTCTGTCTGTCTGTCTGTATGTCTTTAAGTGTATCAGTCTGTCTGTCTGTCTGTATGTCCGTCTGTCTGCCTTTCTATCTTGAAGTGTGTATGTCTTTAATTATATCAGTATGTCTGTCTGTCTGTATGTCTGTCTTTAATTCTATCAGTCTGTCTGTCTTTCTGTATGTCTGTCTGACTGTCTGTCTGTCTGTCTGTCTGTCTTCAATTCTATCAGTCTGTCTGTCTTCCCGTATGTCTGTCTGTATGTCTTTAAGTCTATCAGTCTGTCTCTATGTCTGCATGTCTGTCTGTCTGTCTGTCTGTCTGTCTGTCTGTATGTCTTTAAGTATATCAGTCTGTCTG
>CASCKD010000024.1:895000-900000 GCA_949152435.1 Gastracanthus pulcherrimus | reverse complement strand
GTCTGTCGGTCTATCTGGCTGTCTGTCTGTTTTGAAGTCTGTCTGTCTGCATGTCTGTCTATATGTCTGTCTGTCTGTCTGCCTGTCTGTCTGTATGTCTCTCTGTCTGTCTGTCTGTCTTGAAGTATGTCTGTCCGTATGTATGTCTGTCTGTCTGTCTGTCGGTGTCTGTCTATCTGTCAGTCCGTCTGTCTGTCTGTCTGTCTGTCTGGCTGTCTGTCTGTCTGTCTGTATGTATGTTTTTAAGTCTGTCAGTCAGTCCGTCTGTCTGTCTGTCTGTCTGTCTGGCTGTCTGTCTGTGTATGTCTGTGTGTCTGTATGTCTTTAATTCAATCAGTCTGTCTGTCTTTCATTATGTCTGTCTGAATGTCTGTCTGTCTGTCTGTCTGTCTGTCTGTCTGTCTGTCTGTCTGTCTGTCTGTCTGTCTGTCTGTCTGTCTGTCTGTCTGTCTGTCTGTCTGTATGTCTTTAAGTATATCAGTCTGTCTGTCTGTCTGTATGTCCGTCTGTCTGCCTTTCTGTCTTGAAGTGTGTCTGTCTGTATGTCTGTCTGTCTGTCTGTCTGTCTGTCTGAATGTCTGTCTGTCTGTCTGTCTGTCTGTCTGTCTGTCTGTCTGTCTGTCTGTCTGTCTGTCTGTCTGTCTGTATGTCTTTAAGTATATCAGTCTGTCTGTCTGTCTGTATGTCCGTCTGTCTGCCTTTCTATCTTGAAGTGTGTATGTCTTTAATTATATCAGTATGTCTGTCTGTCTGTATGTCTGTCTTTAATTCTATCAGTCTGTCTGTCTTTCTGTATGTCTGTCTGACTGTCTGTCTGTCTGTCTGTCTGTCTTCAATTCTATCAGTCTGTCTGTCTTCCCGTATGTCTGTCTGTATGTCTTTAAGTCTATCAGTCTGTCTCTATGTCTGCATGTCTGTCTGTCTGTCTGTCTGTCTGTCTGTCTGTATGTCTTTAAGTATATCAGTCTGTCTGTCTGTCTGTATGTCCGTCTGTCTGCCTTTCTATCTTGAAGTGTGTATGTCTTTAATTATATCAGTATGTCTGTCTGTCTGTATGGCTATCTTTAATTCTATCAGTCTGTCTGTCTTTCTGTATGTCTGTCTGACTGTCTGTCTGTCTGTCTGTCTGTCTTCAATTCTATCAGTCTGTCTGTCTTCCCGTATGTCTGTCTGTATGTCTTTTAGTCTATCAGTCTGTCTCTATGTCTGCATGTCTGTCTGTCTGTCTGTCTATCTGTCTGGCTGTCTGTCTGTCTGTCTGTCTGTCTGTCTGTCTGTCTGTATGTATGTTTTTAAGTCTGTCAGTCAGTCCGTCTGTCTGTCTGTCTGTCTGTCTGGCTGTCTGTCTGTGTGTCTGTGTGTCTGTATGTCTTTAATTCTATCAGTCTGTCTGTCTTCATTATGTCTGTCTGAATGTCTGTCCTACTGTCTGTCTGTCTGTCTGTCTGTCTGTCTGTCTGTCTGTAGGTATTTAAGTCTTTAAGTCTATCAGTCTGTCTGTATGTCTTTAAGTCTATCAGTCTGTCTGTCTGTCTACATGTCTGTCTGTCTGTCTGTCTTCAATTCTATCAGTCTGTCTGTCTTCCTGTATGTCTGTCTGTATGTCTTTAAGTATATCAGTCTGTCTGTCTGTATGTCTGTCTGTCTGTCTGTCTGTCTTGAAGTCTGTCTGTCTGTGTCAGTCTGTATGTCTGTCTGTCCGTCTGTCTGTTTATGTCTGTGTGTCTGTATGTCTTTAAGTCTATCAGTCTGACTGTCTGTCTGCATGTCTGTCTGTCTGTCTGTCTGTCTATCTGTATGTCTTTAAGTCTATCAGTCTGTCTGTCTGTCTGTATGTCTGTCGGTCTATCTGGCTGTCTGTCTGTTTTGAAGTCTGTCTGTCTGCATGTCTGTCTATATGTCTGTCTGTCTGTCTGCCTGTCTGTCTGTATGTCTCTCTGTCTGTCTGTCTGTCTTGAAGTATGTCTGTCTGTATGTATGTCTGTCTGTCTGTCTGTCGGTGTCTGTCTATCTGTCTGGCTGTCTGTCTGTCTGTCTGTCTGTCTGTCTGTCTGTCTGTCTGTCTGTCTGTGTCTGTCTGTCTGTCTGTCTGTCTGTCTGTCTGTCTGTCCGTCTGTCTGTGTATGTCTGTGTGTCTGTATGTCTTTAATTCTATCAGTCTGTCTGTCTTCATTATGTCTGTCTGAATGTCTGTCTGTCTGTCTGTCTGTCTGTCTGTCTGTCTGTCTGTCTGTCTGTATGTCTTTAAGTATATCAGTCTGTCTGTCTGTCTGTGTGTCCGTCTGTCTGCCTTTCTGTCTTGAAGTGTGTCTGTCTGTATGTCTGTCTGTCTGTCTGTCTGTCTGTCTGAATGTCTGTCTGTCTGTCTGTCTGTCTGTCTGTCTGTCTGTCTGTCTGTCTGTCTGTCTGTCTGTATGTCTTTAAGTATATCAGTCTGTCTATCTGTCTGTATGTCCGTCTGTCTGCCTTTCTGTCTTGAAGTGTGTCTGTCTGTATGTCTGTCTGTCTGTCTGTCTGTCTGTCTGAATGTCTGTCTGTCTGTCTGTCTGTCTGTCTGTCTGTCTGTCTGTCTGTCTGTCTGTCTGTCTGTCTTTAAGTATATCAGTCTGTCTGTCTGTCTGTATGTCCGTCTGTCTGCCTTTCTGTCTTGAAGTGTGTCTGTCTGTATGTCTGTCTGTCAGTCTGTCTGTCTTCATTATGTCTGTCTGAATGTCTGTCTGTCTGTCTGTCTGTCTGTCTGTCTGTCTGTCTGTCTGTCTGTCTGTCTGTATGTCTTTAAGTATATCAGTCTGTCTGTCTGTCTGTATGTCCGTCTGTCTGCCTTTCTGTCTTGAAGTGTGTCTGTCTGTATGTCTGTCTGTCTGTCTGTCTGTCTGTCTGAATGTCTGTCTGTCTGTCTGTCTGTCTGTCTGTCTGTCTGTCTGTCTGTCTGTCTGTCTGTCTGTATGTCTTTAAGTATATCAGTCTGTCTGTCTGTCTGTATGTCCGTCTGTCTGCCTTTCTATCTTGAAGTGTGTATGTCTTTAATTATATCAGTATGTCTGTCTGTCTGTATGTCTGTCTTTAATTCTATCAGTCTGTCTGTCTTTCTGTATGTCTGTCTGACTGTCTGTCTGTCTGTCTGTCTGTCTTCAATTCTATCAGTCTGTCTGTCTTCCCGTATGTCTGTCTGTATGTCTTTAAGTCTATCAGTCTGTCTCTATGTCTGCATGTCTGTCTGTCTGTCTGTCTGTCTGTCTGTCTGTATGTCTTTAAGTATATCAGTCTGTCTGTCTGTCTGTATGTCCGTCTGTCTGCCTTTCTATCTTGAAGTGTGTATGTCTTTAATTATATCAGTATGTCTGTCTGTCTGTATGTCTATCTTTAATTCTATCAGTCTGTCTGTCTTTCTGTATGTCTGTCTGACTGTCTGTCTGTCTGTCTGTCTGTCTTCAATTCTATCAGTCTGTCTGTCTTCCCGTATGTCTGTCTGTATGTCTTTAAGTCTATCAGTCTGTCTCTATGTCTGCATGTCTGTCTGTCTGTCTGTCTATCTGTCTGGCTGTCTGTCTGTCTGTCTGTCTGTCTGTCTGTCTGTCTGTATGTATGTTTTTAAGTCTGTCAGTCAGTCCGTCTGTCTGTCTGTCTGTCTGTCTGGCTGTCTGTCTATGTGTCTGTGTGTCTGTATGTCTTTATTTCTATCAGTCTGTCTGTCTTCATTATGTCTGTCTGAATGTCTGTCCGACTGTCTGTCTGTCTGTCTGTCTGTCTGTCTGTCTGTAGGTATTTAAGTCTTTAAGTCTATCAGTCTGTCTGTATGTCTTTAAGTCTATCAGTCTGTCTGTCTGTCTACATGTCTGTCTGTCTGTCTGTCTTCAATTCTATCAGTCTGTCTGTCTTCCTGTATGTCTGTCTGTATGTCTTTAAGTATATCAGTCTGTCTGTCTGTCTGTATGTCTGTCTGTCTGTCTGTCTGTCTTGAAGTCTGTCTGTCTGTGTCAGTCTGTATGTCTGTCTGTCTGTCTGTCTGTATGTCTGTCTGTCTGTCTTTCTGTCTTGAAGTCTGTCTGTCTGTGTCAGTCTGTATGTCTGTCTGTCTGTCTGTCTGTCAGTCTGTTTGTATATGTCTGTGTGTCTGTATGTCTTTAATTCTATCAGTATATGTCTGTCTGTATGCCTGTCTGTCTGCCTTTCTGTCTTTAAGTGTGTCTGTCTGTATGTCTGTCTGTCTGTATGTCTGTCTGTCTGTCTGTCTGTCTGTCTGTTTTGAAGTCTGTCTGTCTGCATGTCTGTCTATATGTCTGTCTGTCTGTCTGCCTGTCTGTCTGTATGTCTGTCTGTCTGTCTGTCTGTCTTGAAGTATGTCTGTCTGTATGTATGTCTGTCTGTCTGTCTGTCGGTGTCTGTCTATCTGTCTGGCTGTCTGTCTGTCTGTCTGTCTGTTTTGAAGTCTGTCTGTCTGCATGTCTGTCTATATGTCTGTCTGTCTGTCTGCCTGTCTGTCTGTATGTCTGTCTGTCTGTCTGTCTGTCTTGAAGTATGCCTGTCTGTCTGTATGTCTGTCTGTCTGTCTGTCTGTCTTGAAGTATGTCTGTCTGTATGTATGTCTGTATGTCTGTCTGTCTGTCTGTCTGTCTTGAAGTATGTCTGTCTGTATGTATGTCTGTCTGTCTGTCTGTCGCTGTCTGTCTATCTGTCTGGCTGTCTGTCTGTCTGTCTGTCTGTCTGTCTGTCTGTGTCTGTCTGTATGTCTGTCTATCTGTCTGTCCGTCTGTCTGTCTATCTGTCTGTCTGTCTGTCTTCAATTCTATCAGTCTGTCTGTCTTCCTGTATGTCTGTCTGTATGTCTTTAAGTATATCAGTCTTTCCGACTGTCTGTCTGTCTGTCTTTCTGTCTGTCTGTCTGTCGGTGTCTATCTGTCTGTCTGTCTGTCTGTCTGTCTGTCTGTCTGTCGGTGTCTGTCTATCTGTCTGGCTGTCTGTCTGTCTGTCTGTCTGTCTGTCTGTCTGTGTCTGTCTGT
>CASCKD010000024.1:890000-892500 GCA_949152435.1 Gastracanthus pulcherrimus | reverse complement strand
CGGTCTGTCTGTCTGTCCGTCTGTCTGTCTATCTGTCTGTCTGTCTGTCTTCAATTCTATCAGTCTGTCGGTCTTCCTGTATGTCTGTCTGTATGTCTTTAAGTATATCAGTCTGTCTGTCTGTCTGTATGTCTGTCTGTCTGTCTTTCTGTCTTGAAGTCTGTCTGTCTGTGTCAGTCTGTATGTCTGTCTGTCTGTCTGTCTGTCAGTCTGTTTGTATATGTCTGTGTGTCTGTATGTCTTTAATTCTATCAGTATGTCTGTCTGTATGTCTGTCTGTCTGCCTTTCTCTCTTGAAGTGTGTCTGTCTGTATGTCTGTCTGTCTGTATGTCTGTCTGTCTGTCTGTCTGTCTGTCTGTTTTGAAGTCTGTCTGTCTGCATGTCTGTCTATATGTCTGTCTGTCTGTCTGCCTGTCTGTCTGTATGTCTGTCTGTCTGTCTGTCTGTCTTGAAGTATGTCTGTCTGTATGTATGTCTGTCTGTCTGTCTGTCGGTGTCTGTCTATCTGTCTGGCTGTCTGTCTGTCTGTCTGTCTGTCTGTCTGTCTGTGTCCGTCTGTATGTCTGTCTATCTGTCTGTCCGTCTGTTTGTCTGTCTGCCTTTCTATCTTGAAGTGTGTCTGTCTGTATGTCTGTCTGTCTGTCTGTCTGTCTGTCTGTCTGTCTGTCTGTCTGCCTGTCTGTCTGTATGTATGTTTTTAAGTCTCAAAGTCAGTCCGTCTGTCTGTCTGCCTGTCTGTCTGAATGTCTGTCTGTGTATGTCTGTGTGTCTGTATGTCTTTAATTCTATCAGTCTGTCTGTCTTTCATTATGTCTGTCTGAATGTCTGTCTGTCTGTCTGTCTGTCTGTCTGTCTGTCTGTCTGTCTGTCTGTCTGTCTGTATGTCTTTAAGTATATCAGTCTGTCTGTCTGTCTGTATGTCCGTCTGTCTGCCTTTCTATCTTGAAGTGTGTCTGTCTGTATGTCTGTCTGTCTGTCTGTCTGTCTGTCTGTCTGTCTGTCTGTCTGCCTGTCTGTCTGTCTATCTGCCTGTCAGTCTGTCTGTCTGTCTGTATGTCTTTAAGTCTGTCAGTCAGTCCGTCTGTCTGTCTGTATGTCTGTCTGTCTGTCTGTCTGTATGTCTGTCTGTCTGTCTGTCTGTCTGTCTGTGTCTGTCTGTCTGTCTGTCTGTCTGTCTGTTCGTCTGTCTGTGTATGTCTGTGTGTCTGTATGTCTTTAAGTCTATCAGTCTGTCTGTCTGTCTGCATGTCTGTCTGTCTGTCTGTCTGTCTATCTGTATGTCTTTAAGTCTATCAGTCTGTCTGTATGTATTTAAGTCTATCTGTCTGTCTGTCTGTCTGTATGTCTGTCTGTCTGTCTGTCTGTCTGTCTGTCTGTCTGTCTGTATGTCTTTAAGTCTATCAGTCTGTCTGTATGTATTTCAGTCTATCAGTCTGTCTGTCTGTCTGTCTGTATGTCTTTAAGTATCTCAGTCTGTCTGTCTGTCTGTATGTCCGTCTGTCTGCCTTTCTGTCTCGAAGTGTGTCTGTCTGTATGTCTGTCTGTCTGGCTGTCTGTCTGTCTGTCTGTCTGTCTGTCTGTCTGTCTGCCTGTCTGTCTGTCTATCTGCCTGTCAGTCTGTCTGTCTGTCTGTATGTCTCTAAGTCTGTCAGTCAGTCCGTCTGTCTGTCTGTCTGTATGTCTGTCTGTCTGTATGTATTTAAGTCTATCTGTCTGTCTGTCTGTCTGTATGTCTGTCTGTCTGTCTGTCTGTCTGTCTGTCTGTCTGTCTGTCTGTAGGTCTTTAAGTCTATCAGTCTGTCTGTATGTATTTAAGTCTATCAGTCTGTCTGTCTGTCTGAATGTCTGTCTGTCTGTCTGTCTGTCTGTCTGTCTGTCTGTCTGTCTGTCTGTCTGTATGTCTTTAAGTATCTCAGTCTGTCTGTCTGTCTGTATGTCCGTCTGTCTGACTTTCTGTCTCGAAGTGTGTCTGTCTGTATGTCTGTCTGTCTGTCTGTCTGTCTGTCTGTCTGTCTGCCTGTCTGTCTGTCTGCCTGTCTGTCTGTCTATCTGCCTGTCAGTCTGTCTGTCTGTCTGTATGTCTTTAAGTCTGTCAGTCAGTCCGTCTGTCTGTCTGTATGTCTGTCTGTCTGTCTGTCTGTCTGTATGTCTGTCTATCTGTCTGTCTGTCTGTCTGTCTGTATGTATGTTTTTAAGTCTGTCAGTCAGTCCGTCTGTCTGTCTGTCTGTCTGTCTGGCTGTCTGTCTGTGTATGTCTGTGTGTCTGTATGTCTTTAATTCAATCAGTCTGTCTGTCTTTCATTATGTCTGTCTGAATGTCTGTCTGTCTGTCTGTCTGTCTGTCTGTCTGTCTGTCTGTCTGTCTGTCTGTCTGTCTGTCTGTCTGTCTGTCTGTCTGTATGTCTGTATGTCCGTCTGTCTGCCTTTCTATCTTGAAGTGTGTATGTCTTTAATTATATCAGTATGTCTGTCTGTCTGTATGTCTGTCTTTAATTCTAT
>CASCKD010000024.1:815000-817500 GCA_949152435.1 Gastracanthus pulcherrimus | reverse complement strand
GTCTGTCTGTATGTCTTTAAGTATATCAGTCTGTCTGTCTGTCTGTATGTCCGTCTGTCTGCCTTTCTATCTTGAAGTGTGTCTGTCTGTATGTTTGTCTGTCTGTCTGTCTGTCTGTCTGTCTGTCTGTCTGTCTGCCGGTCTTTCTGTCTATCTGCCTGTCAGTCTGTCTGTCTGTCTATCTGTCTGTCTGTCTGTCTTCAATTCTATCAGTCTGTCTGTCTTCCTGTATGTCTGTCTGTATGTCTTTAAGTCTATCAGTCTGTCTCTATGTCTGCATGTCTGTCTGTCTGTCTGTCTATCTGTCTGGCTGTCTGTCTGTCTGTCTGTCTGTCTGTCTGTCTGTCTGTGTCTGTCTGTATGTCTGTCTGTCTGTCTGTTCGTCTGTCTGTCTGTATGTCTTTAAGTCTGTCAGTCTGTCTGTCTGTATTTCTTTAAGTCTGTCAGTCAGTCCGTCTGTCTGTCTGTCTGTCTGTATGTCTGTCTTCAATTCTGTCAGTCAGTCCGTCTGTCTGTCTGTCTGTCTGTCTGTCTGTCTTCAATTCTATCAGTCTGTCTGTCTTTCTGTATGTCTGTCTGACTGTCTGTCTGTCTGTCAGTCTGTCTGTCTGCGTATGTCTGTCTGTCTGTCTGTCTGTGTCTGTCCGTCTGTCTGTCTGTCTGTCTGTCTGTCTGTCTGTCTGTCTGTCTTCAATTCTATCAGTCTGTCGGTCTTCCTGTATGTCTGTCTGTATGTCTTTAAGTATATCAGTCTGTCTGTCTGTCTGTATGTCTGTCTGTCTGTCTGTCTGTCTTGAAGTCTGTCTGTCTGTGTCAGTCTGTATGTCTGTCTGTCTGTCTGTCTGTCAGTCTGTTTGTATATGTCTGTGTGTCTGTATGTCTGTCTGTCTGTCTGTCTGGCTGTATGTCTTTAAGTCTATCAGTCTGTCTGTCTGTCTGTCTGTCTTTAAGTCTATCAGTCTGTCTGTCTGTCTACATGTCTGTCTGTCTGTCTGTCTGTCTGTCTGTCTGTCTGTCTATCTAACTGTCTGTCTGTCTGTCAGTCTGTCTGTCTGCGTATGTCTGTCTGTCTGTATGTCTGTATGTCTGTCTGTGTCTGTCTGTATGTCTGGCTGTATGTCTTTAAGTCTATCAGTCTGTCTGTCTGTCTCTATGTCTGTCTGTCTGCTTGTCTCTCTCGAAGTGTGTCTGTCTGTCTGTCTGTCTGTCTGTCTGTCTGTCTGTCTGTGTATGTCTGTCTGTCTGTATGTCTGTCTGTCTGTCTGTCTGTCTTTAAGTCTATCAGTCTGTCTGTCTGTCTACATGTCTGTCTGTCTGTCTGCCTGTCTGCCTGTCTGTCTGTATGTCTTTAAGTCTGTCTTTCTGTCTATCTGTCTGTCTGTCTGTTTGTATGTCTGTCTATCTGCCTTTCTGTCTTGATGAGTGTCTGTCTGTATGTCTGACTGTCTGTCTGTCTGTCTGTCTGTCTGTCTGTCTGTCTGTGTATGTTTGTGTGTCTGTATGTCTTTAATTCTATCAGTATGTCTGTCTGTCTGTATGTCTGTCTTCAATTCTATCAGTCTGTCTGTCTTTCTGTATGTCTGTCTGTCTGTATGTCTGTCTGTCTGTCTGTCTGCCTTTCTGTCTTGAAGTGTGTCTGTCTGTATGTCTGTCTGTCTCTCTGTCTGTCTGTCTGCCTGTCTGTCTGTCTGTCTGTCTGTCTGTCTGTGTCTGTCTGTATGTCTGTCTGTCTGTCTGTCCGTCTGTCTGTGTATGTCTGTGTGTCTGTATGTCTTTAAGTCTATCAGTCTGTCTGTCTGTCTGCATGTCTGTCTGTCTGTCTGTCTATCTGTATGTCTTTAAGTCTATCAGTTTGTCTGTCTGTCTGTATGTCTGTCTGTCTGTCTGTCTGACTGTCTGTTTTGAAGTCTGTCTGTCTGCATGTCTGTCTATATGTCTGTCTGTCTGTCTGTCTGTATGTCTGTATGTCTGTCTGTCTGTCTGTCTGTATGTTTGTCTTCAATTCTATCAGTCTGTCTGTCTTTCTGTATGTCTGTCTGACTGTCTGTCTGTCTGTCTGTCTGTCTGTCTGTCTGTATGTCTATCTGTCGGTCTGTCTGTCTGTATGTCTTTAAGTCTATCAGTCTGTCTGTCCGTCTGTATGTCTGTCTTTAATTCTATCAGTCTGTCTGTCTATCTGTATGTCTGTCTGACTGTCTGTCTGTCTGTCTGTCTGTCTGTATGTCTATCTGTCTGTCTGTCTGTCTGTATGTCTTTAAGTCTATCAGTCTGTCTGTGTGTCTGTATGTCTGTCTGTCTGTCTGTCTGGCTGTATGTCTTTAAGTCTACCAGTCTGTCTGTCTGTCTCTATGTCTGTCTGTCTGCTTGTCTCTCTCGAAGTGTGTCTGTCTGTCTGTGTATGTCTGTCTGTCTGTATGTCTGTCTGTCCGTCTGTCTGTCTGTCTGTCTGTCTTTCTGTATGTCTGTCTGACTGTCTGTCTGTCAGTCTATCTGTCTGCGT
>CASCKD010000024.1:802500-805000 GCA_949152435.1 Gastracanthus pulcherrimus | reverse complement strand
CTGTCAGTCAGTCCGTCTGTCTGTCTGTCTGTCTGTCTGTCTGTCTTCAATTCTATCAGTCTGTCTGTCTTTCTGTATGTCTGTCTGACTGTCTGTCTGTCTGTCAGTCTGTCTGTCTGCGTATGTCTGTCTGTCTGTCTGTCTGTGTCTGTCCGTCTGTCTGTCTGTCTGTCTGTCTGTCTGTCTGTCTGTCTGTCTTCAATTCTATCAGTCTGTCGATCTTCCTGTATGTCTGTCTGTATGTCTTTAAGTATATCAGTCTGTCTGTCTGTCTGTATGTCTGTCTGTCTGTCTGTCTGTCTTGAAGTCTGTCTGTCTGTGTCAGTCTGTATGTCTGTCTGTCTGTCTGTCTGTCAGTCTGTTTGTATATGTCTGTGTGTCTGTATGTCTGTCTGTCTGTCTGTCTGTCTGGCTGTATGTCTTTAAGTCTATCAGTCTGTCTGTCTGTCTCTATGTCTGTCTGTCTGCTTGTCTCTCTCGAAGTGTGTCTGTCTGTTTGTCTGTCTGTCTGTCTGTCTGTGTATGTCTGTCTGTCTGTATGTCTGTCTGTCTGTCTGTCTTTAAGTCTATCAGTCTGTCTGTCTGTCTACATGTCTGTCTGTCTGTCTGTCTGTCTGTCTGTCTGTCTGTCTGTCTATCTAACTGTATGTCTGTCTGTCAGTCTGTCTGTCTGCGTATGTCTGTCTGTCTGTATGTCTGTATGTCTGTCTGTGTCTGTCTGTATGTCTGGCTGTATGTCTTTAAGTCTATCAGTCTGTCTGTATGTATTTAAGTCTATCAGTTTGTCTGTCTGTCTGTATGTCTATCTGTCTGTCTGTCTGTCTGTCTGTCTGTATGTATGTTTTTAAGTCTGTCAGTCAGTCCGTCTGTCTGTCTGTCTGTCTGTCTGGCTGTCTGTCTGTGTATATCTGTGTGTCTGTATGTCTTTAATTCTATCAGTCTGTCTGTCTTTCATTACGTCTGTCTGAATGTCTGTCTGTCTGTCTGTCTGTCTGTCTGTCTGTCTGTCTGTCTGTCTGTCTGTCTGTATGTCTTTAAGTATATCAGTCTGTCTGTCTGTCTGTATGTCCGTCTGTCTGCCTTTCTATCTTGAAGTGTGTCTGTCTGTATGTTTGTCTGTCTGTCTGTCTGTCTGTCTGTCTGTCTGTCTGTCTGCCGGTCTTTCTGTCTATCTGCCTGTCAGTCTGTCTGTCTGTCTATCTGTCTGTCTGTCTGTCTTCAATTCTATCAGTCTGTCTGTCTTCCTGTATGTCTGTCTGTATGTCTTTAAGTCTATCAGTCTGTCTCTATGTCTGCATGTCTGTCTGTCTGTCTGTCTATCTGTCTGGCTGTCTGTCTGTCTGTCTGTCTGTCTGTCTGTCTGTCTGTGTCTGTCTGTATGTCTGTCTGTCTGTCTGTTCGTCTGTCTGTCTGTATGTCTTTAAGTCTGTCAGTCTGTCTGTCTGTATTTCTTTAAGTCTGTCAGTCAGTCCGTCTGTCTGTCTGTCTGTCTGTATGTCTGTCTTCAATTCTGTCAGTCAGTCCGTCTGTCTGTCTGTCTGTCTGTCTGTCTGTCTTCAATTCTATCAGTCTGTCTGTCTTTCTGTATGTCTGTCTGACTGTCTGTCTGTCTGTCAGTCTGTCTGTCTGCGTATGTCTGTCTGTCTGTCTGTCTGTGTCTGTCCGTCTGTCTGTCTGTCTGTCTGTCTGTCTGTCTGTCTGTCTGTCTTCAATTCTATCAGTCTGTCGGTCTTCCTGTATGTCTGTCTGTATGTCTTTAAGTATATCAGTCTGTCTGTCTGTCTGTATGTCTGTCTGTCTGTCTGTCTGTCTTGAAGTCTGTCTGTCTGTGTCAGTCTGTATGTCTGTCTGTCTGTCTGTCTGTCAGTCTGTTTGTATATGTCTGTGTGTCTGTATGTCTGTCTGTCTGTCTGTCTGGCTGTATGTCTTTAAGTCTATCAGTCTGTCTGTCTGTCTGTCTGTCTTTAAGTCTATCAGTCTGTCTGTCTGTCTACATGTCTGTCTGTCTGTCTGTCTGTCTGCCTGTCTGTCTGTCTATCTAACTGTCTGTCTGTCTGTCAGTCTGTCTGTCTGCGTATGTCTGTCTGTCTGTATGTCTGTATGTCTGTCTGTGTCTGTCTGTATGTCTGGCTGTATGTCTTTAAGTCTATCAGTCTGTCTGTCTGTCTCTATGTCTGTCTGTCTGCTTGTCTCTCTCGAAGTGTGTCTGTCTGTCTGTCTGTCTGTCTGTCTGTCTGTCTGTCTGTGTATGTCTGTCTGTCTGTATGTCTGTCTGTCTGTCTGTCTGTCTTTAAGTCTATCAGTCTGTCTGTCTGTCTACATGTCTGTCTGTCTGTCTGCCTGTCTGCCTGTCTGTCTGTATGTCTTTAAGTCTGTCTTTCTGTCTATCTGTCTGTCTGTCTGTTTGTATGTCTGTCTATCTGCCTTTCTGTCTTGATGAGTGTCTGTCTGTATGTCTGACTGTCTGTCTGTCTGTCTGTCTGTCTGTCTGTCTGTCTGT
>CASCKD010000024.1:780000-782500 GCA_949152435.1 Gastracanthus pulcherrimus | reverse complement strand
GTCTGCATGTCTGTCTGTCAGTCTGTCTGTCTACCTGTATGTATTTAAGTCTATCTGTCTGTCTGTCTGTCTGTATGTCTGTCTGTCTGTCTGTCTGTCTGTCTGTCTGTCTGTCTGTCTGTCTGTATGTCTTTAAGTCTATCAGTCTGTCTGTATGTATTTATGTCTATAAGTCTGTCTGTCTGTCTGTATGTCAGTCTGTCTGTCTGTCTGTCTGTCTGTCTGTCTGTATGTCTGTCTGTCTGTCTGTCTGTCTGTATGTCTTTAAGTATATCAGTCTGTCTGTCTGTCTGTATGTCCGTCTGTCTGCCTTTCTGTCTTGAAGTGTGTCTATCAGTCTGTCTGTATGTATTTAAGTCTATCAGTTTGTCTGTCTGTCTGTATGTCTGTCTGTCTGTCTGTCTGTCTGTCTGTCTGTATGTATGTTTTTAAGTCTGTCAGTCAGTCCGTCTGTCTGTCTGTCTGTCTGTCTGGCTGTCTGTCTGTGTATGTCTGTGTGTCTGTATGTCTTTAATTCTATCAGTCTGTCTGTCTTTCATTATGTCTGTCTGAATGTCTGGCTGTCTGTCTGTCTGTCTGTCTGTCTGTCTGTCTGTCTGTCTGTCTGTCTGTCTGTATGTCTTTAAGTATATCAGTCTGTCTGTCTGTCTGTATGTCCGTCTGTCTGCCTCTCTATCTTGAAGTGTGTCTGTCTGTATGTCTGTCTGTCTGTCTGTCTGTCTGTCTGTCTGTCTGTCTGTCTGTCTGTCTGTCTGTCTGTCTGTATGTCTTTAAGTCTATCAGTCAGTCTGTATGTATTTATGTCTATCAGTCTGTCTGTCTGTCTGTATGTCTGTCTGTCTGTCTGTCTGTCTGTATGTCTTTAAGTATATCAGTCTGTCTGTCTGTCTGTATGTCCGTCTGTCTGCCTTTCTGTCTTGAAGTGTGTCTATCAGTCTGTCTGTATGTATTTAAGTCTATCAGTTTGTCTGTCTGTCTGTATGTCTGTCTGTCTGTCTGTCTGTCTGTCTGTCTGTATGTATGTTTTTAAGTCTGTCAGTCAGTCCGTCTGTCTGTCTGTCTGTCTGTCTGGCTGTCTGTCTGTGTATGTCTGTGTGTCTGTATGTCTTTAATTCTATCAGTCTGTCTGTCTTTCATTATGTCTGTCTGAATGCCTGTCTGTCTGTCTGTCTGTCTGTCTGTCTGTCTGTCTGTCTGTCTGTCTGTCTGTCTGTCTGTATGTCTTTAAGTATATCAGTCTGTCTGTCTGTCTGTATGTCCGTCTGTCTGCCTCTCTATCTTGAAGTGTGTCTGTCTGTATGTCTGTCTGTCTGTCTGTCTGTCTGTCTGTCTGTCTGTCTGTCTGTCTGTCTGTCTGCCTGTCTGTCTGTCTATCTGCCTGTCAGTCTGTCTGTCTGTCTGTATGTCTTTAAGTCTGTCAGTCAGTCCGTCTGTCTGTCTGTATGTCTGTCTGTCTGTCTGTCTGTCTGTCTGTCTGTCTGTCTGTCTGTCTGTGTCTGTCTGTCTGTCTGTCTGTCTGTCTGTCCGTCTGTCTGTGTATGTCTGTGTGTCTGTATGTCTTTAAGTCTATCAGTCTGTCTGTCTGTCTGCATGTCTGTCTGTCAGTCTGTCTGTCTACCTGTATGTCTTTAAGTCTATCAGTCTGTCTGTATGTATTTAAGTCTATCTGTCTGTCTGTATGTCTGTCTGTCTGTCTGTCTGTCTGTCTGTCTGTCTGTCTGTCTGTCTGTATGTCTTTAAGTCTATCACTCTGTTTGTATGTATTTATGTCTATCAGTCTGTCTGTCTGTCTGTATGTCTTTAAGTCTGTCAGTCAATCCGTCTGTCTGTCTGTCTGTCTGTCTGGCTGTCTGTCTGTGTATGTCTGTGTGTCTGTATGTCTTTAATTCTATCAGTCTGTCTGTCTTTCTGTATGTCTGTCTGTCTGTCTGTCTGTCTGTCTGTATGTCTTTAAGTATATCAGTCTGTCTGTCTGTCTGTATGTCCGTCTGTCTGCCTTTCTGTCTTGAAGTGTGTCTGTCTGTCTGTCTGTCTGACTGTCTATCTGTCTGTCTGTCTGTCTGTCTGTATGTCTGTTGTCTGTCTGTCTGTCTGCCTGTCTGACTGTCTATCTGCCTGTTAGTCTGTCTGTCTGTCTGTATGTCTTTAAGTCTGTCAGTCAGTCCGTCTGTCTGTCTGTATGTCTGTCTGTGTGTATGTCGGTCTGTATGTCTGTCTATCTGACAGTCTGTCTGTCTGTCTGTCTGTCTGTCTGTCTGTCTGTATGTATTTAAGTCTTTAAGTCTATCAGTCTGCCTGTATGTCTTTAAGTCTATCAGTCTGTCTGTCTGTCTACATGTCTGTCTGTCTGTCTGTCTTTCTGTATGTCTTTAAGTCTATCAGTCTGTCCGTCTGTCTGCCTTTCTGTCTTGAAGTCTGTCTGTCTGTCTGTCTGTCTGACTGTCTATCTGTCTGTCTGTCTGTCTGTCTGTATGTCTGTCTGTCTGTCTGTCTGTCTGCC
>CASCKD010000024.1:762500-770000 GCA_949152435.1 Gastracanthus pulcherrimus | reverse complement strand
GTACCGGACCTGCGGTCCTCCCTGCTTGTGTTTCTCCGCAAACATCGCATGTTTCTTCGATTTGGCTCTCTTCTTGTCCCTATCTCTATCTACCTTTTAATTCTATTCTTTCTCGCTACATTGCTTTCTTAGAGTATTTTGAACCATATTCTTTTTTCTTTGGGCCGATTTCACGGTGCCTTTTTTATTTTTAATTTTATAATTTGTTTTAATTGATGTTTGCACGTGTACGTGTATACACGTGGTGTCCAATATATACGTGCACTCATTGAATTATTGTATTCTATTATTTTATGGTTCAAGTGTCTCTTTGTTTACTTAATTTATTTTAATAATGCATATACCTTAATTATGTATTGGGCCGATTTCACGGTGCCTCTTTTTGTTTATAATGTTCTGTTCTGCATTATTTAAATAATTACATTTCGTTTTTACATATGTGTTTTTGTTTTTCGCTTAATTACATGTTATGCTCTTTTACATTTGTTTAAATCTAAAATTTATAAACTCTTAAGCCTGTTCTATTCTATTGTGTGTTTCTCTCTCCCTACTGCCCCCCAAAAAAAGTTTGAATTTTTGAGAAAAAATTTGAAAATTTTATTTGACCGTGCCAGAGAGAGAATACCCTAACGGTATCAAATTTCACTTGCCCAATTTATGATTATTTTCGTGTGAACAAAACCAAGTTTCACTATAAACGTTTATTCTAGTTTATCTAATTTGTCAATTTTTTGTTTCAATAATAGATTTTTCTTTTGATTACTTACTCACTGTAATACGGTTTTAAATTTGCCAAGTGAAATTTTCCCCGTTCTTTTTTTAATACCGGGTCGTAAAGTAAATACGTATCGATTCCCACGTCTTGTTGCACGATAAATGGCCCTTCAAAAACATCAAAAAATTTTGCTATTTTGCCGTTCTCCGCATCCGATACGTTTAAAGCTTTCACTAACACTTTGTCGCCGTCTTTAAATTTAAAGTGTGTTTTATTCGCATTCCGTTTCGCTGCTCTATTCTTTAAGAATTTGTGCGCATAGTCGCGAGCTAGTGATATTCTATTGTCGCGGGACACATCGTTGTCCTCTTCTGGTATTTTTAAATATTTTTCCCATATCCTTGTTGGCTTATGGCCCATATGCAATAAGATAGGTGGCTGGTTCGTCGTTTCATGAGGGATTTCATTTATAATGTTTTGAATTTTTCGAATATACAGAGCCCACCCGCCGTGTTTATCCTTTACGAAAGTGCGTAAAAACCTTGCCAATTCTCTGTGTACACGCTCGATTATGTTACTTTGAGGGTGTCTGATAGATGAATATATTATGCGTATCCCCTCGTTTTTTAATGTATCAATCCATTTTTTGCTCGTAAACTGCGTCCCATGGTCTGATATTATTGCCTCCGGTTTCCCATAAGTTGGTATGTAATCATTCATTAATTTTCTAATTACCGCTGTCGTGTTCGCCTTTTTTAGAGGATAAAATACTACGTATTTACTGAATACGTCTATAGTAGTTAAAATGTATTTTACACCCCCTCTCGACACGGGTAAGGGACCAAAAAAGTCTATCGATAACATTTCTCGCGGTTTATTAGTTAATATAGGTTGCGTGATTTCGTCATATCGCTGCGTTAAATATTTAGTTTTTTGGCATGTATCACACGTTTTTAGTATTTCAGCTACCCTTTTTCGTAATTTTCGTGAGTAAAAATGCTCTAAAATTATTTTATATACTTTTCGCGGCCCCACATGTCCATATATCACGTGTACCTCCGTTACAAGTGGTTTTAAGTTCCCCTCTGGTATATATATTTTTGCACAATTAATCATAATTCTATATAATATATTTTCTCGAATTTCGAATTTCTTTTTTATTTTAGCGTCCCCAGCCCTTAGTTTTTCCATAATCTGAGACGCGTATGGCTCACTTCTTTGTAATTTATCCATATTTTTACACAAATTGATTAACGCCGGGCTTGGCTTTTGTTGTACCACTGCGGCTATAATTATTTCAGTTTTTTCCGCGCGGTTCGGCTCTAAATCGGTGACGCGGCTTAGATAGTCCGCGACGACGTTTTCTTTGCCCGGTATATATTCCGGGTCGATATTAAAGTCTTGTATCGCTAAATTCCATCTTTGTAACCTGGCATTACGGTACTTGCATGTTTTTAAAAAAGCCAGAGCTTCATGATCTGTCCTCACGTAAATATTTATTGCCCCCCGTAAAAACGTGTCCAATCTCTTTAATGCCCATACTAATGCAACCATTTCTTTCTCAGTGGTAAAGTATGCGCCCTCGCTCCCTTTTAAAGTTCTACTTACAAAACACACGACTTCTTCTTCACCCTCGTCATTTAATTGCGATAGTGCCGCGGCGCACGCAAAATCCGAAGAGTCGGTGGAAAGTATGTAAGGCCGTTTCGGGTCTGCGTATTTTAAAATAATGTTTTCATCAAAAATTTCTTTTATATTGTTAAAAGCTCTTTGTTGCACTGCGGTCCAATCAAAAAATGAACCCTTTTTAAGCAGCTCAATCAAAGGTTTTGTGTGGTGCGAATAATTTTTTACGAATTTAGTGTAAAAATTGACAAACCCCAGAAAACTCTGTAATTCCTTTACATTACGGGGTCTTTTAAAATTTTGTATTGTTTTTATTTTCTCGGGATCCGGCCTGATTCCGTGTGCTGATATAAAGTGGCCTAGAAATTCGATTTCCTCGCACATAAAGTTTGATTTTTTAAAATTTAATCTTAGATTATGGGCTAAGAGTCTTTCATACAGCGCAGCTAAATGCGACAGGTGTGTTTCGAAATTTTTTGATTTTATCACCATGTCGTCCACAAACAATACTAAAAATTCGTCAAAATCTGACGTTGTTTGATCTAGTCCTCTAATTAAGGCTGATCCGCTAGTTTTTATCCCAAAGGGTACCACGTTATGCTCATAAATGTGATTATCACACTTAAAAGCCGTATATTTTTTGCACCACTCCGCGAGCTTTACCTGCCAATAACTACACGTGAAGTCTGAGGTACTTGTTATCGGCTTTCCCGCGCATCTTTGCAATACCTCCTCAACGCCTGGCGGCCCCTCGTAATCATCAATAAGCCGCGCGTTCAGTTTTCGAGCGTCTAAACATAATCGCACCGAACCGTCCTTTTTTTTAACTACGGCTACTGGGTTAATATACGGGCTGGTCGAGCGCCTAATAATTCCTAATTCCAACATTCGGTTTATTTCCTTTTTTACCTGCTCGCGATATGCTAGTGGTATAGGATAGGGCTTAGTATAGAAGGGTGTATCGTCCTTCAAAATTAGCTCGTGCTCATAGGTAGTTAGCAAACCGGGTTTTTTTTCAAACACTTTTTTATATTTTACAAGTAATTCTTTTAATTTTATTTTTTGTGATTCATTTAGATTTTCACATAAATTTACTTTATCGTCGATTTCTTCTACTGAGATATCGTACGATTCTTCGCGGGATTCCGTACATTTTCCATCGTCCTCGTCGAAGTGATTCCTGAGCTCTACCTCATTTTCGAGGTACTCATTTGCATGCTCGATGCACAGAGACGTATATTCGTTCGACGCGAACCGCCTATCTGTGTAACCGATAACACCGTCTTTCTGATTTACTTGAAATAATAAGTTTTGATTTACCGTGTCAATTAGCATTTTTAACGCTTTTATTGAGTCATACCCGATGATACACGGTTTTACCAATTTTGGCACTACTAGAATTATTAATTTTGCCTCTAATCCTCCGATAGTTATACTTAGCAGTATTTGGAACTTTAATCTCGCCGATTTTGCCCCCGTCGCGCCTTTAATGACTTTTCCACTTATAGGTAGTGTAGGGCATTCTTTAAGTTTATTAATATTTGCGTAATAAAATTCTTCTGAAATCGCCGTGACTTCACTCCCCGTGTCGATTAACGCTTTTACTTCGTTTCCGTATACGCTTATGCTGATTTCCGGACAACACGTGGTTTCGGTATTTTCTCCAGCGGGTTCTACATCGTATAATAATGTTTCCCGCGGATCTTCTATTATAGAAGCTACATTTAAGTGCTCAGTTGCGCCCCGTCTATTTTTTACTTCTAGATCCGAATTACGTGACGCAACTAATCCCCGTTTCCCGGGGTTCGAACATCGCTGATATCTATATCGAACACGTTTATGTCCGATTGATTTTTCTTATCTCTCCACTTATTGGTTTGGTTGTTTTCCCATTTTTTAGGATTTTTATACGTATTATTCCCGGTTCTTTGGCTTTCGGTTGGTTTCGCATTTTGCATGGCACTTATATTTTTCGTTTGCCAAGGTTTTTTACCTTCCGTATTTGCAACAGGAGCCGCGGATTGGCTCGGCGCGTTACTCGTGAAATTTTTTGTTTCTACCGTGTTAACGGGCGCGCGGTCGCCTTTTATGCGTTGATCATCGCTGTCGTATTCTGCTAGTATTTTCAATAGACTATTTTTATCTTTTACCCTTTGCCCTGCTATAGCTAACCTGATACTCCTCTCAAAATGCTCGCCGATTTTTAATACCAGGTCTTCCTCGGGTAATTCGAGTTCAAGTTCTTTCGTTAATCCCAGGATATAAATCGCGTAATTTACGCGATTCATGGACGCTGAAGCATACCACTGCCCGAACTCTACTTTTCTTTTCGCCACTCGTTGCATATTCGAATTCCAGTACCTCTCTTTGAATTTGTTTAAAAAATCGCCGTAATCGTTTATTTGGCCCTCCTGCAGGTACCACCAGTTATGAGCATCGTCTATTAGTGCCTGCGAAATTACACATAGTGTTTCATCAGCATCCGGCCGTATTAATGTGAAATAGTTTTCTAATTCAAATATAAATTTCATCGGTCTTTCCGAGGGTAACCCCTTAAATTTAGGTATATTTAATTTTATTTTTCTCGATGCTTCACTTCCGCTGGTCCCTGCCGAACTGGCACGCCCCGCATTGTGTTTGTTTATCGAATTTTCGAGCTTTTTAACCGCCTGTTCGTTTTTCTCATATACCTCATCTAATCGCGCGATTAAGTATTTTTTCAATTCTCCCCCGCTATCACTATCTTCAAATTGTTTACTCAACTTCTCGTAATTTGAATATAACTCTGTATTTTCCGTTATTAAATTATCATTTTCCGTTTCCAGTATTTTGACACGATTTTCTAAGGCTTTCACGGCCGCTTCTAGTTTCTCGCCCCGCTGCGTTTCTGCGGTGCTCGCGTCTTGGGTTTTTTTTAACAAGTCTGACAGTGCATTTATGCGTGCAACTAAATCGGTATTTATCGCTTCAATACGTGAAGTATTTAAAGGAGGTGACTCTAGTCCATCCGGAGTTTTAACTAAATTAGTAATTTTACTTTCTAATTCGTCCTGTCTCTCATCTAGGCATTTTAATTCCTCGGAAACTGCCTTTTCCCAATCGCGGTGCTTACGTTGCTCATCATCGAGACTCTCCACGGGAGCTGTCGTCTCGATGTCTGTCATAAACGCCCCCGATAACCTTTTATTTTGCGGCATTTTGTATTTTTTTTTTTTATAAGAAAAAATATTAATAAAGAAATACTTGTAAAATATTTTATTTTTATAAATAATATATTTTTATTGATATAAATATCCGCCAGAAATCATAATTTTAATGACCTAATTTTTCATCTATCATTTAAATTTTCGCTCGTTTTGCAAAAAATGGATTGACCTTTCCCTTCATTAAATTTATTCAATTTTTAAAGAATTTATACGGCGCGTGAGCTCAATGATCTTATCATCTTGTTCCTGCTGTATTTTTTCGAATTTTGTTATCATTTTTCCTGTAACTATTCCCAGATGGCAACTCAATTTTTCGGTTTTTATCGTTAATTTGTTGACAACTTGTATCGCCTCATCTAACGACTTCCATAGATTTTGCATGTCTTGACGCTGATGTGCAATTTTATTCTTTAAATTATCATTCTCTGTTTTTAAATTTCGTACTTCCTCATCAAGGCTTAATATCGTTCCCCATCTCTCCTCATCAATCTTAATTAACCGATTTATCAATTTTTGCGTGTCTGTAATACGCGAATGTATACGCGTTTCTGTGAACGTCCCGTCCCATTCCGGAATCATTTAAGGCTGTTTCTACGTGTTTTTTCCCTCGAGTCCCTGTTCGGGCGCCAATGTGACGGACTTAAGCCGTTCTTCTACTCCAACGTAGGAGAGTTCGTTTTCCAGTTGTGTTTTTGTTACACGCGGTTCGCGTACGGACCCGAAGAAGTGCGCGAGAAACAACCTCTTCCGGAATTCCCCCTGATAGTTACGCTCCTGCAGCCGCCGAGGTCGGAGCTGCAGAAGTGCAACTGTGCTTTGGGTTTTGGTATGCTAACTCGAACCAGCAGGAGGGCGCGTTAGCTCTCCGCCGGGCAAGCAGTCAAAACCCCGAGAAAGGCACCAGCGCGCTTTTCTCGGGTAAAACCCTGAAGACGTAGTCTCGGGCAGCGCGTTGGCCGCACCGAGCTATGCCTTTTATGAAATTCGTTAGCGCGTTTCCCCCTCCAGTGGCTACTGAAGGACGTCCGGCGCACCCGAATAATAGGTGGAGGCGGGGAAAAATGAGTTATAATTATTAGTGTGAAACTTGGTTTTTTATTGAGGGTAACAGTACAATTAAAGAGGAGTGGAGTTGCGATAGAGGGAAGCGACAGAGAGAGATTACACGCGGTAGATAGGCGAGGATTCGCCACATCACCGTGTGTTCACCACAAGAAGCGGCCCGAGTTAACCCTAGTATCCCGAGCGCGAGGCCTGCACGCTGGCTAGCCACGGCTTGAGAGGTCAGAGAAAACTCAGTGCTTCCTCGGCTGTGCGTCGCCTATATATATCCGAGCCCACTCTCTCCATCTCTCTCGCTCCCGTCCTCCTTCTCACGATATTCGCGAATCCCCACTCTTCCAATATTCGCGAGTTCGTTGCTCCTCGCTGAACACGCTTTCGTATGTCCGCGCGCTCATGTGTGCATATGCACACGCGCGCGTTCTTAGCCATTACGTTGGCCCCGCCGTATCATCTTAGTTAACAAATATAAAACTGAATTATTTCCGCAATAATTAACTAATTAATTAAATGATTTCTTATAAAAAACTAACTTTTAATTAATACTACGTTTTTTTATATCCTAAACGTATCAACTAATTTGTTTTGCTTATAATAATTACTAATGTTAATATCATATTAACATTAACAATAATAATTCATGGTACCGTTCTTGATACTAAGGGTATAGGTACCGGCCGTCTCAGTCTGTCTGACTGTCTGTCTGTCTGTCTGTCTGTCTGTCTGTCTGTATGTCTATCTGTCTGTCTGTCTGTCTGTATGTCTTTAAGTCTATCAGTCTGTCTGCATGTCTTTAATTCTATCAGTATGTCTGTCCGTCTGTATGTCTGTCTTTAATTCTATCAGTCTGTCTGTCTATCTGTATGTCTGTCTGACTGTCTGTATGTCTGT
>CASCKD010000024.1:695000-705000 GCA_949152435.1 Gastracanthus pulcherrimus | reverse complement strand
TCTGTCTGTATGTCTGTCTGACTGTCTGTCTGTCTGTCTGTCTGTCTGTATGTCTATCTGTCTGTCTGTCTGTCTGTATGTCTTTAAGTCTATCAGTCTGTCTGTGTGTCTGTATGTCTGTCTGTCTGTCTGTCTGGCTGTATGTCTTTAAGTCTACCAGTCTGTCTGTGTGTCTGTATGTCTGTCTGTCTGTCTGTCTGGCTGTATGTCTTTAAGTCTACCAGTCTGTCTGTCTGTCTCTATGTCTGTCTGTCTGCTTGTCTCTCTCGAAGTGTGTCTGTCTGTCTGTCTGACTGTCTGTCTGTGTATGTCTGTCTGTCTGTATGTCTGTCTGTCCGTCTGTCTGTCTGTCTGTCTGTCTGTTTGTGTATGTCTGTGTGTCTGTATGTCTTTAATTCTATCAGTCTGTCTGTCTGTCTGTACGTCTGTCTTTAATTCTATCAGTCTGTCTGTCTTTCTGTATGTCTGTCTGACTGTCTGTCTGTCAGTCTATCTGTCTGCGTATGTCATGTCTGTGTGTCTGCATGTCTTTAATTCTATCAGTCTGTCTGTCTGTCTTTATATCTGTCTTTAATTCTATCAGTCTGTCTGTCTTTCTGTATGTCTTTCTGACTGTCTGTCTGTCTGTCAGTCTGTCTGCTGCGTATGTCATGTCTGTGTGTCTGCATGTCTTTAATTCTATCAGTCTGTCTGTCTGTCTGTATGTCTGTCTTCAATTCTATCAGTCTGTCTGTCTTTCTGTATGTCTGTCTGACTGTCTGTCTGTCTGTCAGTCTGTCTGTCTGCGTATGTCTGTCTGTCTGTATGTCTGTATGTCTGTCTGTGTCTGTCTGTATATCTGTCTGTGTCTATCTGTCTGTCTGTCTGTCTGCCTGTCTGTCTGACTGTCCGTCAGTCTGTCTGTCTGTCTGTCTATATGTCTTTAAGTCTGTCAGTCAGTCTGTCTGTCTGTCTGTCTGTCTGTCTGTCTGTCTGTATGTCTTTAAGTATATCAGTCTGTCTGTCTGTCTGGCTGTGTATGTCTGTGTGTCTGTATGTCTTTAATTATATCAGTATGTCTGTCTGTCTGTATGTCTGTCTTTAATTCTATCAGTCTGTCTGTCTTTCTGTATGTCTGTCTGACTGTCTGTCTGTCTGTCTGTCTGTCTGTCTGTCTGTCTGTATGTCTTTAAGTATATCAGACTGTCTGTCTGACTGTCTGTCTGTCTGTCAGTCCGTCTGTCTGCGTCTGTTATGTCTGTGTGTCTGCATGTCTTTAATTCTATCAGTCTGTCTGTCTTTCTGTATGTCTGTCTGACTGTCTGTCTGTCTGTCAGTCTGTCTGTCTGCGTATGTCTGTCTGTCTGTATGTCTGTATGTCTGTCTGTGTCTGTCTGTATATCTGTCTGTGTCTATCTGTCTGTCTGTCTGTCTGCCTGTCTGTCTGACTGTCCGTCAGTCTGTCTGTCTGTCTGTCTATATGTCTTTAAGTCTGTCAGTGAGTCTGTCTGTCTGTCTGTCTGTCTGTCTGTCTGTCTGTATGTCTTTAAGTATATCAGTCTGTCTGTCTGTCTGTCTGTGTATGTCTGTGTGTCTGTATGTCTTTAATTATATCAGTATGTCTGTCTGTATGTCTGTCTTCAATTCTATCAGTCTGACTGTCTTTCTGTATGTCTGTCTAACTGTCTGTCTGTCTGTCAGTCTGTCTGTCTGCGTATGTCTGTCTGTCTGTATGTCTGTATGTCTGTCTGTGTCTGTCTGTATGTCTGTCTGTATCTGTCTGTCTGTCTGGCTGTCTGCCTGTCTGTCTGACTGTCTGTCTGTCTGTCTGTCTGTCTGTATGTCTTTAAGTCTGTCAGTTAGTCCGTCTCTCTGTCTGCATGTCTGTCTATATGTCTGTCTGTCTGCCTGCCTGTCTGTCTGTATGTCTGTCTGTCTGTCTGTCTGTCTTGAAGTATGTCTGTCTGTATGTCTGTCTGTCTGTCTGTCTGTCGGTGTCTGTCTATCTGTCTGGCTGTCTGTCTGTCTGTCTGTGGATGTCTGTCTGTGTCCGTCTGCCTGTCTGTCTGTCTGTCTGTGGATGTCTGTCTGTGTCCGTCTGCCTGTCTGTCTGTATGTCTGTATGTCTGTCTGTATGTCTGTATGTCTGTCTGTATGTCTGTATGTCTTTCTGTGTTTGTCTGTATGTCTGTCTTTAAGTCTACCAGTCTGTCTCTATGTCTGAATGTCTGTCTGTCTGTCTGTCTATCTGTCTGGCTGTCTGTCTGTCTGTCTGTCTGTCTGTCTGTCTGTCTGTCTGTCTGTGTCTGTCTGTCTGTATGTATTTAAGTCTTTAAGTCTATCAGTCTGGATGTATGTCCTTAAGTGTATCAGTCTGTCTGTCTGTCTGTCTGTCTGTCTTGAAGTCTGTCTGTCTGCCTGTCTGTCTATATGTCTGTCTGTCTGTCTGTCTGTCTGTCTGTCTGTCTGTCTGTCTGTCTGCCTGGCTGTCTGTCTGTGTCTGTCTGTCTGTCTGTCTGTCTTGAAGTCTGTCTGTCTGCCTGTCTGTCTATCTGTATGTCTGTCTGACTGTCTGTATGTCTGTCTGTCTGTCTGTCTGTCTGTATTGAAGTATGTCTGTCTGCATGTCTGTCTTGAAGGCTGTCTGTCTGCCTGTCTGTCTATCTGCCTGTCAGTCTGTCTGTCTGTCTGTATGTCTTTAAGTCTGTCAGTCAGTCCGTCTGTCTGTCTGTATGTCTGTCTGTCTGTCTGTCTGTCTGTATGTCTGTCTATCTGTCTGTCTGTCTGTCTGTCTGTATGTATGTTTTTAAGTCTGTCAGTCAGTCCGTCTGTCTGTCTGTCTGTCTGTCTGGCTGTCTGTCTGTGTATGTCTGTGTGTCTGTATGTCTTTAATTCAATCAGTCTGTCTGTCTTTCATTATGTCTGTCTGAATGTCTGTCTGTCTGTCTGTCTGTCTGTCTGTCTGTCTGTCTGTCTGTCTGTCTGTCTGTCTGTCTGTCTGTCTGTCTGTATGTCTGTATGTCCGTCTGTCTGCCTTTCTATCTTGAAGTGTGTATGTCTTTAATTATATCAGTATGTCTGTCTGTCTGTATGTCTGTCTTTAATTCTATCAGTCTGTCTGTCTTTCTGTATGTCTGTCTGACTGTCTGTCTGTCTGTCTGTCTGTCTGTCTTCAATTCTATCAGTCCGTCTGTCTTCCCGTATGTCTGTCTGTATGTCTTTAAGTCTATCAGTCTGTCTCTATGTCTGCATGTCTGTCTGTCTGTCTGTCTATCTGTCTGGCTGTCTGCCTGTCTGTATCTCTGTCTGTCTGTCTGTCTGTCTGTCTGTCTGTCTGTCTGCCTGTCTGTCTGTCTGTCTGTCTGTCTGTCTGGCTGTCTGTCAGTATGTCTTTAAGTCTGTCAGTCAGTCCGTCTGTCTGTCTGTATGTCTGTCTGTCTGTCTGTCTGTCTGCCTTTCTGTCTTGAAGTGTGTCTGTCTGTATGTCTGTCTGTCTGTATGTCTGTCTGTCTGTCTGTCTGTCTGTCTGTCTGTCTGTCTGTCTGTCTGTCTGTATGTATTTAAGTCTTTAAGTCTATCAGTCTGCCTGTATGTCTTTAAGTCTATCTGTCTGTCTGTCTGTCTGTCTTCAATTCTATCAGTCTGTCTGTCTTCCTGTATGTCTGTCTGTATGTCTTTAAGTATATCAGTCTGTCTGTCTGTCTGTATGTCTGTCTGTCTGTCTGTCTGTCTTGAAGTCTGTCTGTCTGTGTCAGTCTGTATGTCTGTCTGTCTGTCTGTCAGTCTGTTTGTGTATGTCTGTGTGTCTGTATGTCTTTAATTCTATCAGTATGTCTGTCTGTATGTCTGTCTGTCTGCCTTTCTGTCTTGAAGTGTGTCTGTCTGTATGTCTGTCTGTCTGTCTGTCTGTCTGTCTGTCTGTCTGTCTGTCTGTCTGTCTGTCTGTGTCTGTCTGTCTGTCTGTCTGTCTGTCTGTCTGTCTGTCCGTCTGTCTGTGTATGTCTGTGTGTCTGTATGTCTTTAAGTCTATCAGTCTGACTGTCTGTCTGCATGTCTGTCTGTCTGTCTGTCTGTCTATCTGTATGTCTTTAAGTCTATCAGTCTGTCTGTCTGTCTGTATGTCTGTCGGTCTATCTGGCTGTCTGTCTGTTTTGAAGTCTGTCTGTCTGCATGTCTGTCTATATGTCTGTCTGTCTGTCTGCCTGTCTGTCTGTATGTCTCTCTGTCTGTCTGTCTGTCTTGAAGTATGTCTGTCTGTATGTATGTCTGTCTGTCTGTCTGTCGGTGTCTGTCTATCTGTCTGTCTGTCTGTCTGTCTGTCTGTCTGTCTGTCTGTCTGTGTCTGTCTGTCTGTCTGTCTGTCTGTCTGTCTGTCTGTCCGTCTGTCTGTGTATGTCTGTGTGTCTGTATGTCTTTAAGTCTATCAGTCTGACTGTCTGTCTGCATGTCTGTCTGTCTGTCTGTCTGTCTATCTGTATGTCTTTAAGTCTATCAGTCTGTCTGTCTGTCTGTATGTCTGTCGGTCTATCTGGCTGTCTGTCTGTTTTGAAGTCTGTCTGTCTGCATGTCTGTCTATATGTCTGTCTGTCTGTCTGCCTGTCTGTCTGTATGTCTCTCTGTCTGTCTGTCTGTCTTGAAGTATGTCTGTCCGTATGTATGTCTGTCTGTCTGTCTGTCGGTGTCTGTCTATCTGTCTGGCTGTCTGTCTGTCTGTCTGTCTGTCTGTCTGTCTGTCTGTCTGTCTGTCTGTGTCTGTCTGTATGTCTGTCTGTCTGTCTGTCCGTCTGTCTGTCTGTATGTCTTTAAGTCTGTCAGTCTGTCTGTCTGTATTTCTTTAAGTCTGTCAGTCAGTCCGTCTGTCTGTCTGTCTGTCTGTCTGTCTGTCTGTCTTCAATTCTGTCAGTCAGTCCGTCTGTCTGTCTGTCTGTCTGTCTGTCTGTCTGTCTGTCTGTCTGTCTGTCTGTCTGTCTGTATGTATGTTTTTAAGTCTGTCAGTCAGTCCGTCTGTCTGTCTGTCTGTCTGGCTGGCTGTCTGTCTGTCTGTCTGTCTGTCTGTATGTATGTTTTTAAGTCTGTCAGTCAGTCCGTCTGTCTGTCTGTCTGTCTGTCTGGCTGTCTGACTGTGTATGTCTGTGTGTCTGTATGTCTTTAATTCTATCAGTCTGTCTGTCTTTCATTATGTCTGTCTGAATGTCTGTCTGTCTGTCTGTCTGTCTGTCTGTCTGTCTGTCTGTCTGTCTGTCTGTCTGTCTGTCTGTCTGTCTGTCTGTCTGTCTGTCTGTATGTCTTTAAGTATATCAGTCTGTCTGTCTGTCTGTATGTCCGTCTGTCTGCCTTTCTATCTTGAAGTGTGTCTGTCTGTATGTCTGTCTGTCTGTCTGTCTGTCTGTCTGTCTGTCTGTCTGTCTGTCTGTCTGCCTGTCTGTCTGTCTATCTGCCTGTCAGTCTGTCTGTCTGTCTGTATGTCTTTAAGTCTGTAAGTCAGTCCGTCTGTCTGTCTGTATGTCTGTCTGTCTGTCTGTCTGTCTGTCTGTCTGTCTGTCTGTCTGTCTGTCTGTCTGTCTGTCTGTGTCTGTCTGTCTGTCTGTCTGTCTGTCTGTCCGTCTGTCTGTGTATGTCTGTGTGTCTGTATGTCTTTAAGTCTATCAGTCTGTCTGTCTGTCTGCATGTCTGTCTGTCTGTCTGTCTGTCTGTCTGTATGTCTTTAAGTCTATCAGTCTGTCTGTATGTATTTAAGTCCATCAGTCTGTCTGTCTGTCTGAATGTCTGTCTGTCTGTCTGTCTGTCTGTCTGTCTGTCTGTCTGTATGTCTTTAAGTATCTCAGTCTGCATGTCTGTCTGTCAGTCTGTCTGTCTATCTGTATGTCTTTAAGTCTATCAGTCTGTCTGTATGTATTTAAGTCTATCTGTCTGTCTGTCTGTCTGTATGTCTGTCTGTCTGTCTGTCTGTCTGTCTGTCTGTATGTCTTTAAGTCTATCAGTCTGTCTGTATGTATTTAAGTCTATCAGTCTGTCTGTCTGTCTGTATGTCTTTAAGTCTGTCAGTCAGTCCGTCTGTCTGTCTGTATGTCTGTCTGTCTGTCTGTATGTATTTAAGTCTATCTGTCTGTCTGTCTGTCTGTATGTCTGTCTGTCTGTCTGTATGTCCGTCTGTCTGCCTTTCTGTCTCGAAGTATGTCTGTCTGTATGTCTGTCTGTCTGTCTGTCTGTCTGTCTGTCTGTCTGTCTGTCTGTCTGTCTGCCTGTCTGTCTGTCTATCTGCCTGTCAGTCTGTCTGTCTGTCTGTATGTCTTTAAGTCTGTCAGTCAGTCCGTCTGTCTGTCTGTATGTCTGTCTGTCTGTCTGTCTGTCTGTATGTCTGTCTATCTGTCTGTCTGTCTGTCTGTCTGTCTGTCTGTCTGTCTGTCTGTCTGTATGTATTTAAGTCTTTAAGTCTATCAGTCTGCCTGTATGTCTTTAAGTCTATCTGTCTGTCTGTCTGTCTGTCTTCAATTCTATCAGTCTGTCTGTCTTCCTGTATGTCTGTCTGTATGTCTTTAAGTATATCAGTCTGTCTGTCTGTCTGTATGTCTGTCTGTCTGTCTGTCTGTCTTGAAGTCTGTCTGTCTGTGTCAGTCTGTATGTCTGTCTGTCTGTCTGTCAGTCTGTTTGTGTATGTCTGTGTGTCTGTATGTCTTTAATTCTATCAGTATGTCTGTCTGTATGTCTGTCTGTCTGCCTTTCTGTCTTGAAGTGTGTCTGTCTGTATGTCTGTCTGTCTGTCTGTCTGTCTGTCTGTCTGTCTGTCTGTCTGTCTGTCTGTGTCTGTCTGTCTGTCTGTCTGTCTGTCTGTCTGTCTGTCTGTCCGTCTGTCTGTGTATGTCTGTGTGTCTGTATGTCTTTAAGTCTATCAGTCTGACTGTCTGTCTGCATGTCTGTCTGTCTGTCTGTTTGTCTATCTGTATGTCTTTAAGTCTATCAGTCTGTCTGTCTGTCTGTATGTCTGTCGGTCTATCTGGCTGTCTGTCTGTTTTGAAGTCTGTCTGTCTGCATGTCTGTCTATATGTCTGTCTGTCTGTCTGCCTGTCTGTCTGTATGTCTCTCTGTCTGTCTGTCTGTCTTGAAGTATGTCTGTCTGTATGTATGTCTGTCTGTCTGTCTGTCGGTGTCTGTCTATCTGTCTGTCTGTCTGTCTGTCTGTCTGTCTGTCTGTCTGTCTGTCTATGTCTGTCTGTCTGTCTGTCTGTCTGTCTGTCTGTCCGTCTGTCTGTGTATGTCTGTGTGTCTGTATGTCTTTAAGTCTATCAGTCTGACTGTCTGTCTGCATGTCTGTCTGTCTGTCTGTCTGTCTATCTGTATGTCTTTAAGTCTATCAGTCTGTCTGTCTGTCTGTATGTCTGTCGGTCTATCTGGCTGTCTGTCTGTTTTGAAGTCTGTCTGTCTGCATGTCTGTCTATATGTCTGTCTGTCTGTCTGCCTGTCTGTCTGTATGTCTCTCTGTCTGTCTGTCTGTCTTGAAGTATGTCTGTCCGTATGTATGTCTGTCTGTCTGTCTGTCGGTGTCTGTCTATCTGTCTGGCTGTCTGTCTGTCTGTCTGTCTGTCTGTCTGTCTGTCTGTCTGTCTGTGTCTGTCTGTATGTCTGTCTGTCTGTCTGTCCGTCTGTCTGTCTGTATGTCCGTCTGTCTGCCTTTCTGTCTCGAAGTATGTCTGTCTGTATGTCTGTCTGTCTGTCTGTCTGTCTGTCTGTCTGTCTGTCTGTCTGTCTGTCTGCCTGTCTGTCTGTCTATCTGCCTGTCAGTCTGTCTGTCTGTCTGTATGTCTTTAAGTCTGTCAGTCAGTCCGTCTGTCTGTCTGTATGTCTGTCTGTCTGTCTGTCTGTCTGTATGTCTGTCTATCTGTCTGTCTGTCTGTCTGTCTGTCTGTCTGTCTGTCTGTCTGTCTGTATGTATTTAAGTCTTTAAGTCTATCAGTCTGCCTGTATGTCTTTAAGTCTATCTGTCTGTCTGTCTGTCTGTCTTCAATTCTATCAGTCTGTCTGTCTTCCTGTATGTCTGTCTGTATGTCTTTAAGTATATCAGTCTGTCTGTCTGTCTGTATGTCTGTCTGTCTGTCTGTCTGTCTTGAAGTCTGTCTGTCTGTGTCAGTCTGTATGTCTGTCTGTCTGTCTGTCAGTCTGTTTGTGTATGTCTGTGTGTCTGTATGTCTTTAATTCTATCAGTATGTCTGTCTGTATGTCTGTCTGTCTGCCTTTCTGTCTTGAAGTGTGTCTGTCTGTATGTCTGTCTGTCTGTCTGTCTGTCTGTCTGTCTGTCTGTCTGTCTGTCTGTCTGTCTGTGTCTGTCTGTCTGTCTGTCTGTCTGTCTGTCTGTCTGTCTGTCCGTCTGTCTGTGTATGTCTGTGTGTCTGTATGTCTTTAAGTCTATCAGTCTGACTGTCTGTCTGCATGTCTGTCTGTCTGTCTGTTTGTCTATCTGTATGTCTTTAAGTCTATCAGTCTGTCTGTCTGTCTGTATGTCTGTCGGTCTATCTGGCTGTCTGTCTGTTTTGAAGTCTGTCTGTCTGCATGTCTGTCTATATGTCTGTCTGTCTGTCTGCCTGTCTGTCTGTATGTCTCTCTGTCTGTCTGTCTGTCTTGAAGTATGTCTGTCTGTATGTATGTCTGTCTGTCTGTCTGTCGGTGTCTGTCTATCTGTCTGTCTGTCTGTCTGTCTGTCTGTCTGTCTGTCTGTCTGTCTATGTCTGTCTGTCTGTCTGTCTGTCTGTCTGTCTGTCCGTCTGTCTGTGTATGTCTGTGTGTCTGTATGTCTTTAAGTCTATCAGTCTGACTGTCTGTCTGCATGTCTGTCTGTCTGTCTGTCTGTCTATCTGTATGTCTTTAAGTCTATCAGTCTGTCTGTCTGTCTGTATGTCTGTCGGTCTATCTGGCTGTCTGTCTGTTTTGAAGTCTGTCTGTCTGCATGTCTGTCTATATGTCTGTCTGTCTGTCTGCCTGTCTGTCTGTATGTCTCTCTGTCTGTCTGTCTGTCTTGAAGTATGTCTGTCCGTATGTATGTCTGTCTGTCTGTCTGTCGGTGTCTGTCTATCTGTCTGGCTGTCTGTCTGTCTGTCTGTCTGTCTGTCTGTCTGTCTGTCTGTCTGTGTCTGTCTGTATGTCTGTCTGTCTGTCTGTCCGTCTGTCTGTCTGTATGTCTTTAAGTCTGTCAGTCTGTCTGTCTGTATTTCTTTAAGTCTGTCAGTCTGTCTGTATGTATTTAAGTCTATCAGTCTGTCTGTCTGTCTGTATGTCTTTAAGTCTGTCAGTCAGTCCGTCTGTCTGTCTGTATGTCTGTCTGTCTGTCTGTATGTATTTAAGTCTATCTGTCTGTCTGTCTGTCTGTATGTCTGTCTGTCTGTCTGTATGTCCGTCTGTCTGCCTTTCTGTCTCGAAGTATGTCTGTCTGTATGTCTGTCTGTCTGTCTGTCTGTCTGTCTGTCTGTCTGTCTGTCTGTCTGTCTGCCTGTCTGTCTGTCTATCTGCCTGTCAGTCTGTCTGTCTGTCTGTATGTCTTTAAGTCTGTCAGTCAGTCCGTCTGTCTGTCTGTATGTCTGTCTGTCTGTCTGTCTGTCTGTATGTCTGTCTATCTGTCTGTCTGTCTGTCTGTCTGTCTGTCTGTCTGTCTGTCTGTCTGTCTGTCTGTCTGTCTGTATGTATTTAAGTCTTTAAGTCTATCAGTCTGCCTGTATGTCTTTAAGTCTATCTGTCTGTCTGTCTGTCTGTCTTCAATTCTATCAGTCTGTCTGTCTTCCTGTATGTCTGTCTGTATGTCTTTAAGTATATCAGTCTGTCTGTCTGTCTGTATGTCTGTCTGTCTGTCTGTCTGTCTTGAAGTCTGTCTGTCTGTGTCAGTCTGTATGTCTGTCTGTCTGTCTGTCAGTCTGTTTGTGTATGTCTGTGTGTCTGTATGTCTTTAATTCTATCAGTATGTCTGTCTGTATGTCTGTCTGTCTGCCTTTCTGTCTTGAAGTGTGTCTGTCTGTATGTCTGTCTGTCTGTCTGTCTG
>CASCKD010000024.1:640000-645000 GCA_949152435.1 Gastracanthus pulcherrimus | reverse complement strand
TGTATGTATGTTTTTAAGTCTGTCAGTCAGTCCGTCTGTCTGTCTGTCTGTCTGTCTGGCTGTCTGTCTGTGTATGTCTGTGTGTCTGTATGTCTTTAATTCAATCAGTCTGTCTGTCTTTCATTATGTCTTTAAGTATATCAGTCTGTCTGTCTGTCTGTATGTCCGTCTGTCTGCCTTTCTGTCTTGAAGTGTGTCTGTCTGTATGTCCGTCTGTCTGTCTGTATGTCTGTCTGTCTGTCTGTCTGTCTGTATATCTGTCTATCTGTCTGTCTGTCTGTCTGTCTGTCTGACTGTCTGTCTGTCTGTATGTCTGTCTGTCTGTCTGTCTGTCTGTATATCTGTCTATCTGTCTGTCTGTCTGTCTGTCTGTCTGTCTGTCTGTCTGTCTGTCTGGCTGTCTGTCTGTGTATGTCTGTGTGTCTGTATGTCTTTAATTCAATCAGTCTGTCTGTCTTTCATTATGTCTGTCTGAATGTCTGTCTGTCTGTCTGTCTGTCTGTCTGTCTGTCTGTCTGTCTGTATGTATGTTTTTAAGTCTGTCAGTCAGTCCGTCTGTCTGTCTGTCTGTCTGTCTGTCTGTCTGTCTGTGTATGTCTGTGTGTCTGTATGTCTTTAATTCTATCAGTATGTCTGTCTGTCTGTATGTCTGTCTTCAATTCTATCAGTCTGTCTGTCTTTCTGTATGTCTGTCTGTCTGTATGTCTGTCTCTAAGTATCTCAGACTGTCTGTCTGTCTGTATGCCCGTCTGTCTGCCTTTTTGTCTTGAAGTGTGTCTGTCTGTATGTCTGTCTGTCTCTCTGTTTGTCTGTCTGTCTGTCTGTCTGTCTGTCTGTCTGTCTGTGTCTGTCTGTCTGTCTGTCTGTCTGTCTGTATGTCTTTAAGTCTATCAGTCTGTCTGTATGTATTTAAGTCTATCAGTCTGTCTGTCTGTCTGAATGTCTGTCTGTCTATCTGTCTGTCTGTCTGTCTGTCTGTCTATCTGTCTGTCTGTCTGTCTGTCTGTCTGTATGTCTTTAAGTATCTCAGTCTGTCTGTCTGTCTGTATGTCTTTAAGTCTATCAGTCTGTCTGTATGTATTTAAGTCTATCAGTCTGTCTGTCTGTCTGTCTGTCTGTCTGTCTGTATGTCTTTAAGTATCTCAGTCTGTCTGTCTGTCTGTATGTCCGTCTGTCTGCCTTTTTGTCTTGAAGTGTGTCTGTCTGTATGTCTGTCTGTCTCTCTGTTTGTCTGTCTGTCTGTCTGTCTGTCTGTCTGTCTGTCTGTGTCTGTCTGTCTGTCTGTCTGTCTGTCTGTCCGTCTGTCTGTGTATGTCTGTGTGTCTGTATGTCTTTAATTCTATCAGTCTGTCTGTCTGTCTGCATGTCTGTCTGTCAGTCTGTCTGTCTACCTGTATGTCCTTAAGTCTATCAGTCTGTCTGTATGTATTTAAGTCTATCTGTCTGTCTGTCTGTCTGTATGTCTGTCTGTCTGTCTGTCTGTCTGTCTGTCTGTCTGTCTGTCTGTCTGTATGTCTTTAAGTCTATCAGTCTGTCTGTATGTATTTAAGTCTATCAGTCTGTCTGTCTGTCTGTATGTCTGTCTGTCTGTCTGTCTGTCTGTCTGTCTGTCTGTCTGTATGTCTGTCTGTCTGTCTGTCTGTCTGTATGTCTTTAAGTATATCAGTCTGTCTGTCTGTCTGTATGTCCGTCTGTCTGCCTATCTGTCTTGAAGTGTGTCTATCAGTCTGTCTGTATGTATTTAAGTCTATCAGTTTGTCTGCCTGTCTGTATGTCTGTCTGTCTGTCTGTCTGTCTGTCTGTATGTATGTTTTTAAGTCTGTCAGTCAGTCCGTCTGTCTGTCTGTCTGTCTGTCTGGCTGTCTGTCTGTGTATGTCTGTGTGTCTGTATGTCTTTAATTCAATCAGTCTGTCTGTCTTTCATTATGTCTGTCTGAATGTCTGTCTGTCTGTCAGTCTGTCTGTCTGTCTGTCTGTCTGTCTGTCTGTCTGTATGTCTTTAAGTATATCAGTCTGTCTGTCTGTCTGTATGTCCGTCTGTCTGCCTTTCTATCTTGCAGTGTGTATGTCTTTAATTATATCAGTATGTCTGTCTGTCTGTATGTCTGTCTTTAATTCTATCAGTCTGTCTGTCTTTCTGTATGTCTGTCTGACTGTCTGTCTGTCTGTCTGTCTGTCTTCAATTCTATCAGTCTGTCTGTCTTCCCGTATGTCTGTCTGTATGTCTTTAAGTGTATCAGTCTGTCTCTATGTCTGTATGTCTGTCTGTCTGTCTGTCTGTCTTGAAGTCTGTCTGTCTGTGTCAGTCTGTATGTCTGTCTGTCTGTCTGTCTGTCAGTCTGTCTGTCTTCATTATGTCTGTCTGTCTGTCTTCAATTCTATCAGTCTGTCTGTCTTCCTGTATGTCTGTCTGTATGTCTTTAAGTATATCAGTCTGTCTGTCTGTCTGTATGTCTGTCTGTCTGTCTGTCTGTCTTGAAGTCTGTCTGTCTGTGTCAGTCTGTATGTCTGTCTGTCTGTCTGTCTGTCAGTCTGTTTGTATATGTCTGTGTGTCTGTATGTCTTTAATTCTATCAGTATGTCTGTCTGTATGTCTGTCTGTCTGCCTTTCTGTCTTGAAGTGTGTCTGTCTGTATGTCTGTCTGTCTGTATGTCTGTCTGTCTGTCTGTCTGTCTGTCTGTTTTGAAGTCTGTCTGTCTGCATGTCTGTCTATATGTCTGTCTGTCTGTCTGCCTGTCTGTCTGTATGTCTGTCTGTCTGTCTGTCTGTCTTGAAGTATGTCTGTCTGTATGTATGTCTGTCTGTCTGTCTGTCGGTGTCTGTCTATCTGTCTGGCTGTCTGTCTGTCTGTCTGTCTGTTTTGAAGTCTGTCTGTCTGCCTGTCTGTCTATATGTCTGTCTGTCTGTCTGCCTGTCTGTCTGTATGTCTGTCTGTCTGTCTGTCTGTCTTGAAGTATGTCTGTCTGTATGTATGTCTGTCTGTCTGTCTGTCGGTGTCTGTCTATCTGTCTGTCTGTCTGTCTGTCTGTCTTTCTGTCTATCTGTCTGTCTGTCTGTCTGTCTGTCTGTCTGTCTGTCTGTGTATATCTATCTGTCTGTCTGTGTATATCTATCTGTCTGTCTGTCTGTCTGTCTGTCTGTCTGTCCGTATGTCTTTAAGTATATCAGTCTGTCTGTCTGTCTGTATGTCTGTCTATCTGCCTTTCTGTCTTGAAGTGTGTCTGTCTGTATGTCTGTCTGTCTGTCTGTCTGTCTGTCTGTCTGTCTGTGTATGTCTGTGTGTCTGTATGTCTTTAATTCTATCAGTATGTCTGTCTGTCTGTATGTCTGTCTTCAATTCTATCAGTCTGTCTGTCTTTCTGTATGTCTGTCTGTCTGTATGTCTGTCTCTAAGTATCTCAGTCTGTCTGTCTGTCTGTATGTCCGTCTGTCTGCCTTTTTGTCTTGAAGTGTGTCTGTCTGTATGTCTGTCTGTCTCTCTGTTTGTCTGTCTGTCTGTCTGTCTGTCTGTCTGTCTGTCTGTGTCTGTCTGTCTGTCTGTCTGTCTGTCTGTATGTCTTTAATTCTATCAGTCTGTCTGTATGTATTTAAGTCTATCAGTCTGTCTGTCTGTCTGAATGTCTGTCTGTCTGTCTGTCTGTCTGTCTGTCTGTCTGTATGTCTTTAAGTCTATCAGTCTGTCTGTATGTATTTAAGTCTATCAGTCTGTCTGTCTGTCTGAATGTCTGTCTGTCTGTCTGTCTGTCTGTCTGTCTGTCTGTCTGTATGTCTTTAAGTATCTCAGTCTGTCTGTCTGTCTGTATGTCCGTCTGTATGCCTTTTTGTCTTGAAGTGTGTCTGTCTGTATGTCTGTCTGTCTCTCTGTTTGTCTGTCTGTCTGTCTGTCTGTCTGTCTGTCTGTCTGTCTGTGTCTGTCTGTCTGCCTGTCTGTCTGTCTGTATGTCTTTAAGTCTATCAGTCTGTCTGTCTGTCTGTATGTCTGTCGGTCTATCTGGCTGTCTGTCTGTTTTGAAGTCTGTCTGTCTGCATGTCTGTCTATATGTCTGTCTGTCTGTCGGCCTGTCTGTCTGTATGTCTCTCTGTCTGTCTGTCTGTCTTTAAGTATGTCTGTCTGTATGTATGTCTGTCTGTCTGTCTGTCGGTGTCTGTCTATCTGTCTGTCTGTCTGTCTGTCTGTCTGTCTGTCTGTCTGTCTGTCTGTCTGTGTCTGTCTGTATGTCTGTCTGTCTGTCTGTCTGTCCGTCTGTCTGTCTGTATGTCTTTAAGTCTGTCAGTCTGTCTGTCTGTATTTCTTTAAGTCTGTCAGTCAGTCCGTCTGTCTGTCTGTCTGTCTGTCTGTCTGTCTGTCTTCAATTCTGTCAGTCAGTCCGTCTGTCTGTCTGTCTGTCTGTCTGTCTGTCTGTCTGTCTGTCTGTCTGTCTGTCTGTCTGTCTGTCTGTATGTCTGTAAGTATATCAGTCTGTCTGTCTGTCTGTCTGTCTGTGTCTGTCTGTCTGCCTGTCTGTCTGTCTGTCTGTCTGTCTGTCTGTACGTATGTTTTTAAGTCTGTCAGTCAGTCCGTCTGTCTGTCTGTCTGTCTGTCTGTCTGTCTGTCTGTCTGTCTGTCTGTCTGTCTGTATGTCTTTAAGTATATCAGTCTGTCTGTCTGTCTGTATGTCCGTCTGTCTGCCTTTCTGTCTTGAAGTGTGTCTGTCTGTATGTCTGTCTGTCTGTCTGTCTGTCTGTCTGTCTGTCTGTCTGTCTGCCTGTCTGTCTGTCTATCTGCCAGTCAGTCTGTCTGTCTGTCTGTATTTCTGTCTGTATGTATGTCTGTCTGTCTGTCTGTCGGTGTCTGTCTATCTGTCTGGCTGTCTGTCTGTCTGTCTGTCTGTCTGTCTGTCTTCGATTCTATCAGTCTGTCTGTCTTCCTGTATGTCTGTCTGTATGTCTTTAAGTATATCAGTCTTTCCGACTGTCTGTCTGTCTGTCTTTCTGTCTGTCTGTCTGTCGGTGTCTATCT
>CASCKD010000024.1:570000-572500 GCA_949152435.1 Gastracanthus pulcherrimus | reverse complement strand
TGTCTGTATGTCTGTCTGTCTGTCTGTCTGTCGGTGTCTGTCTATCTGTCTGGCTGTCTGTCTGTCTGTCTGTCTGTCTGTCTGTCTGTCTGTCTGTGTCTGTCTGTATGTCTGTCTGTCTGTCTGTCCGTCTGTCTGTCTGTATGTCTTTAAGTCTGTCAGTCTGTCTGTCTGTATTTCTTTAAGTCTGTCAGTCAGTCCGTCTGTCTGTCTGTCTGTCTGTCTGTCTGTCTTCAATTCTGTCAGTCAGTCCGTCTGTCTGTCTGTCTGTCTGTCTGTCTGTCTGTCTGTCTGTCTGTCTGTCTGTCTTTCTGTATGTATGTTTTTAAGTCTGTCAGTCAGTCCGTCTGTCTGTCTGTCTGTCTGTCTGGCTGTCTGTCTGTCTGTCTGTATGTATGTTTTTAAGTCTGTCAGTCAGTCCGTCTGTCTGTCTGTCTGTCTGTCTGGCTGTCTGTCTGTGTATGTCTGTGTGTCTGTATGTCTTTAATTCAATCAGTCTGTCTGTCTTTCATTATGTCTGTCTGAATGTCTGTCTGTCTGTCTGTCTGTCTGTCTGTCTGTCTGTATGTATGTTTTTAAGTCTGTCAGTCAGTCCGTCTGTCTGTCTGTCTGTCTGTCTGGCTGTCTGTCTGTGTATGTCTGTGTGTCTGTATGTCTTTAATTCTATCAGTCTGTCTGTCTTCATTATGTCTGTCTGAATGTCTGTCTGTCTGGCTGTCTGTCTGTCTGTCTGTCTGTCTGTCTGTATGTCTTTAAGTATATCAGTCTGTCTGTCTGTCTGTATGTCCGTCTGTCTGCCTTTCTGTCTTGAAGTGTGTCTGTCTGTATGTCTGTCTATCTGTCTGTCTGTCTGTCTGTCTGTCTGTCTGTCTGCCTGTCTGTCTGTCTATCTGCCTGTCAGTCTGTCTGTCTGTCTGTATGTCTTTAAGTCTGTCAGTCAGTCCGTCTGTCTGTCTGTATGTCTGTCTGTCTGTCTGTCTGTTTTGAAGTCTGTCTGTCTGCATGTCTGTCTATATGTCTGTCTGTCTGTCTGCCTGTCTGTCTGTATGTCTGTCTGTCTGTCTGTCTGTCTTGAAGTATGTCTGTCTGTATGTATGTCTGTCTGTCTGTCTGTCGGTGTCTGTCTATCTGTCTGGCTGTCTGTCTGTCTGTCTGTCTGTTTTGAAGTCTGTCTGTCTGCATGTCTGTCTATATGTCTGTCTGTCTGTCTGCCTATCTGTCTGTATGTCTGTCTGTCTGTCTGTCTGTCTTGAAGTATGTCTGTCTGTATGTATGTCTGTCTGTCTGTCTGTCGGTGTCTGTCTATCTGTCTGGCTGTCTGTCTGTCTGTCTGTCTGTCTGTCTGTCTGTGTCTGTCTGTATGTCTGTCTATCTGTCTGTCCGTCTGTCTGTCTATCTGTCTGTCTGTCTGTCTTCGATTCTATCAGTCTGTCTGTCTTCCTGTATGTCTGTCGGTATGTCTTTAAGTATATCAGTCTTTCCGACTGTCTGTCTGTCTGTCTTTATGTCTGTCTGTCTGTCGGTGTCTATCTGTCTGTCTGTCTGGCTGTCTGTCTGTGTATGTCTGTGTGTCTGTATGTCTTTAATTCAATCAGTCTGTCTGTCTTTCATTATGTCTGTCTGAATGTCTGTCTGTCTGTCTGTCTGTCTGTCTGTCTGTCTGTCTGTCTGTCTGTCTGTATGTCTTTAAGTATATCAGTCTGTCTGTCTGTCTGTATGTCCGTCTGTCTGCCTTTCTATCTTGAAGTGTGTATGTCTTTAATTATATCAGTATGTCTGTCTGTCTGTATGTCTGTCTTTAATTCTATCAGTCTGTCTGTCTTTCTGTATGTCTGTCTGACTGTCTGTCTGTCTGTCTGTCTGTCTTCAATTCTATCAGTCTGTCTGTCTTCCCGTATGTCTGTCTGTATGTCTTTAAGTCTATCAGTCTGTCTCTATGTCTGCATGTCTGTCTGTCTGTCTGTCTGTCAGTCTGTCTGTCTGTATGTCTTTAAGTATATCAATCTGTCTGTCTGTCTGTCTGTATGTCCGTCTGTCTGCCTTTCTATCTTGAAGTGTGTATGTCTTTAATTATATCAGTATGTCTGTCTGACTGTCTGTCTGTCTGTCTGTCTGTCTTCAATTCTATCAGTCTGTCTGTCTTCCCGTATGTCTGTCTGTATGTCTTTAAGTCTATCAGTCTGTCTCTATGTCTGCATGTCTGTCTGTCTGTCTGTCTGTCAGTCTGTCTGTCTGTATGTCTTTAAGTATATCAATCTGTCTGTCTGTCTGTCTGTATGTCCGTCTGTCTGCCTTTCTATCTTGAAGTGTGTATGTCTTTAATTATATCAGTATGTCTGTCTGTCTGTATGTCTGTCTTTAATTCTATCAGTCTGTCTGTCTTTCTGTATGTCTGTCTGACTGTCTGTCTGTCTGTCTGTCTGTCTTCAATTCTATCAGTCTGTCTGTCTTCCTGTATGTCTGTCTGTATGTCTTTAAGTATATCAGTCTGTCTGTCTGT
>CASCKD010000024.1:545000-547500 GCA_949152435.1 Gastracanthus pulcherrimus | reverse complement strand
GTCTTCTAATTTGAATCGGTGCAGGTACGCCCGGAAGCATCCGTGCCCGGTTAAAAACTGTGTGAGGTAGTAATTTACTTCCCCATGTCTTCTTTCGGTCCAGCCCTCTATCCTTGGTATGAGGCGATGTGTCCATCGCCCTTTGCCACTGGAGTCCCATCTTTTTTGCCACTCAGTCAGTGTCTGCTTCTTCGCGGAATCCCAGATGTCCTTCTGAGTGTTGTCATTTTGTTGTCGCTTTGTCTCGAAGACATTCTTTCTCTCCATTGCTAGGAGGTCAATAGGCGGCATGCCTGCTATAATACAGGCAGCCTCATCTGATACCGTACGATAAGCAGATGCGACCCTAAGTGCACTTTGTCTGTATACAGTCGACAGCTTGTTTGCGTACGTTTTCACTAACATGGCATCTGCCCATATAGGAGCCCCGTACAACATAATCGATGTGATTACACTGACTAAGAGCAACCTTCTACCTTGCGTTGGCCCTCCTACATTTGGCATCAATCGAGATAAAGCAGCGCCAACTTTTGCTGCTTTATCACTCACTGTTTCAAGATGCTGCTTAAATGTAAGTCTTGCATCAATGGTAATGCCCAGGTACTTAATGGTTGGTTGAGAAACAATCTGGTGTCCATCCACCATTAGCGTTATTTTCTCCATTTTCTTCCTACTAGAAATAAGAAGAACTTCGGTTTTATGACTGGCCAATTCCAGTCCTGTCTCTGTCAGCCATTCGCGTATTATACGAATAGCCTCGTCAGCTATCTCTGTTATATCTTCTATGCTTTTCGCTACCACGACTAGTGCTATGTCGTCAGCGAATCCTATCACTGTCGCCCCTTTGGGTAACTGTAGCCTTAGTACCCCATCGTACAAGCTGTTCCAAGTCGGTGAACCAAGCACTGATCCCTGGGGTACTCCTCCTGTTACTTCATAGGTCTTGGTGCCATTGTCAGTGTCATATAATAAGATTCTGTCCTTCAAGTAGTCGGACATCATCCTTCTTATATATAAAGGCACTTCTTGTTTACGAAATGCCTCGTGTATTTTGGTCCATTTGGCCGAGTTGAATGCATTTTTGACGTCCAGAGTGACGACAGCGCAATACTCCTTTGCTCCTCCTTTCCATCTCTTTCCCTCTATCGCTGCGCGCGCAGTGTCAATCACTATGTTCACTGCGTCTAGAGTTGATCGTTTCCTCCGAAAGCCGTATTGGTGTTCCGCAAGTCCCCCTTTTTCTTCTATTGCCTGATCCATTCTGACGCAAATTATGCGTTCCAGAATCTTGCCTGAGGTGTCCAGCATGCAGAGCGGTCTGTATGATGAAGCGTCCTCAGGTGGCTTCTTTCCCTTTGGTAGTAGCACAAGTCGTTGTCTCTTCCAGTCGGCGGGAAATATTCCCTCTTTTAGACATGTGTTGTACAAGTCTATGAAGATCTCTGGTTGGGCGAATATAGCATGTTTCAATGCTATATTGGGAATGCCATCCAGGCCTGGAGCCTTGTTGTTTCCAACCCTCTTGCAAGCGCTTAGCAGTTCCTCCATTGTGACTGGAGGAATAGCTTCTTCGTTTGCCTCTGATTCTATAACACACGGTTCGTCCCGTTGTGTGGGGAACAGTTTAGTCACTACTCGATCTAATAATTGTGGGCACTTGGGAGGGGGTGCGTAGCTTCCTTTGATCTTCTTCATTACTATTTTATAAGGTCTACCCCAGGGGTCTTTATTAACCTCGTCCTGTAATTCCTTCAGGCACCGTCGCTTATTGGTACGGATTGTCTTCTTAAGCTTTCGCTTAGCGTCCTTCATTTCCTGGTGGTAGGCATCTACTAATTCCTGGCCTCTTCCAGTTTTATAGTATTTCTTTCTTGCCCGCTGCTCCTGTCTCCTAGTCCGATGGCACTCGCTACGAGCGCTATCCGCCTCACTATTCCACCAGTATACTGGTGGTCGTCTTTGGTTGGGCACTCTTCTTGGCATAGCTGCGTCGCAGGCTCGGGTGATATTTTTCATCACCTGTTTAGCCTTGCTGTCCGCTGTCCCAAACAGTTGTATTTCCTCCAGTGCCAACAGAAACATCTCCTTATCATAGTCTTTCACTTTCCAACCGATTCTATTGGTCCTTGTACTCGCGCTGGAACCCTGCTTTGATCTTCCTATCTCCATAATTATGGCCTGGTGATCACTATTGGTGTAGTGTTCACTCACGATCCACGTGTCGACTGAGTCAATTAAACAGCTGCTAACATATGTCAGATCTACTATAGATCCTGTGTCCCCTCTTCTAAAAGTGTTGGTACAACCCTGATTAACTAGTACCAAATCTAGGAGTGCGAATGTTTCCAGCAGCACCCGTCCTCTTTGATTAGTCCTTTGGCTGCCCCACTCTACGGCCCATGCGTTAAAATCGCCTGCTATTATTACTGGCTTTCTTCCCGCCATATCCTGTACGAGTCGATCTAACAGTCTTTCGAACTGTTCAATTGGCGCATTAGGC
>CASCKD010000024.1:462500-475000 GCA_949152435.1 Gastracanthus pulcherrimus | reverse complement strand
TGTCTGCATGTCTGTCTGTCAGTCTGTCTGTCTACCTGTATGTCTTTAAGTCTATCAGTCTGTCTGTATGTATTTAAGTCTATCTGTCTGTCTGTCTGTCTGTATGTCTGTCTGTCTGTCTGTCTGTCTGTCTGTCTGTCTGTCTGTCTGTCTGTATGTCTTTAAGTCTATCAGTCTGTCTGTATGTATTTATGTCTATCAGTCTGTCTGTCTGTCTGTATGTCTGTCTGTCTGTCTGTCTGTCTGTCTGTCTGTCTGTATGTCTGTCTGTCAGTCTGTCTGTATGTATTTAAGTCTATCAGTTTGTCTGTCTGTCTGTATGTCTGTCTGTCTGTCTGTCTGTCTGTCTGTCTGTATGTATGTTTTTAAGTCTGTCAGTCAATCCGTCTGTCTGTCTGTCTGTCTGTCTGGCTGTCTGTCTGTGTATGTCTGTGTGTCTGTATGTCTTTAATTCTATCAGTCTGTCTGTCTTTCATTATGTCTGTCTGAATGTCTGGCTGTCTGTCTGTCTGTCTGTCTGTCTGTCTGTCTGTCTGTCTGTCTGTCTGTCTGTATGTCTTTAAGTATATCAGTCTGTCTGTCTGTCTGTATGTCCGTCTGTCTGCCTCTCTATCTTCAAGTGTGTCTGTCTGTATGTCTGTCTGTCTGTCTGTCTGTCTGTCTGTCTGTCTGTCTGTCTGTCTGTCTGTCTGCCTGTCTGTCTGTCTATCTGCCTGTCAGTCTGTCTGTCTGTCTGTATGTCTTTAAGTCTGTCAGTCAGTCCGTCTGTCTGTCTGTATGTCTGTCTGTCTGTCTGTCTGTCTGTCTGTCTGTCTGTCTGTCTGTCTGTCTGTGTCTGTCTGTCTGTCTGTCTGTCTGTCTGTCCGTCTGTCTGTGTATGTCTGTGTGTCTGTATGTCTTTAAGTCTATCAGTCTGTCTGTCTGTCTGCATGTCTGTCTGTCAGTCTGTCTGTCTACCTGTATGTCTTTAAGTCTATCAGTCTGTCTGTATGTATTTAAGTCTATCTGTCTGTCTGTCTGTCTGTATGTCTGTCTGTCTGTCTGTCTGTCTGTCTGTCTGTCTGTCTGTCTGTCTGTATGTCTTTAAGTCTATCACTCTGTTTGTATGTATTTATGTCTATCAGTCTGTCTGTCTGTCTGTATGTCTTTAAGTCTGTCAGTCAATCCGTCTGTCTGGCTGTCTGTCTGTCTGTCTGTCTGTCTGTCTGTCTGTCTGCCTGTCTGTCTGTCTATCTGCCTGTCAGTCTGTCTGTCTGTCTGTATGTCTCTAAGTCTGTCAGTCAGTCCGTCTGTCTGTCTGTCTGTATGTCTGTCTGTCTGTATGTATTTAAGTCTATCTGTCTGTCTGTCTGTCTGTATGTCTGTCTGTCTGTCTGTCTGTCTGTCTGTCTGTCTGTCTGTCTGTAGGTCTTTAAGTCTATCAGTCTGTCTGTATGTATTTAAGTCTATCAGTCTGTCTGTCTGTCTGAATGACTGTCTGTCTGTCTGTCTGTCTGTCTGTCTGTCTGTCTGTCTGTATGTCTTTAAGTATCTCAGTCTGTCTGTCTGTCTGTATGTCCGTCTGTCTGACTTTCTGTCTCGAAGTGTGTCTGTCTGTATGTCTGTCTGTCTGTCTGTCTGTCTGTCTGTCTGTCTGCCTGTCTGTCTGTCTGCCTGTCTGTCTGTCTATCTGCCTGTCAGTCTGTCTGTCTGTCTGTATGTCTTTAAGTCAGTCAGTCAGTCCGTCTGTCTGTCTGTATGTCTGTCGGTCTGTCTGTCTGTCTGTATGTCTGTCTATCTGTCTGTCTGTCTGTCTGTCTGTATGTATGTTTTTAAGTCTGTCAGTCAGTCCGTCTGTCTGTCTGTCTGTCTGTCTGGCTGTCTGTCTGTGTATGTCTGTGTGTCTGTATGTCTTTAATTCAATCAGTCTGTCTGTCTTTCATTATGTCTGTCTGAATGTCTGTCTGTCTGTCTGTCTGTCTGTCTGTCTGTCTGTCTGTCTGTCTGTCTGTCTGTCTGTCTGTCTGTCTTCAATTCTATCAGTCTATGTTCTATGTCTGCATGTCTGTCTGTCTGTCTGTCTATCTGTCTGGCTGTCTGTCTGTCTGTATGTCTGCCTGTCTGTCTGTCTATCTGCCTGTCAGTCTGTCTGTCTGTCTGTATGTCTTTAAGTCTGTCAGTCAGTCCGTCTGTCTGTCTGTATGTCTGTCTGTCTGTCTGTCTGTCTGTCTGTCTGTCTGTCTATCTGTATGTCTTTAAGTCTATCAGTCTGTCTGTCTGTCTGTATGTCTGTCGGTCTATCTGGCTGTCTGTCTGTTTTGAAGTCTGTCTGTCTGCATGTCTGTCTGTATGTCTGTCTGTCTGTCTGTCTGTCTGTCTGTCTGTCTGTCTGTCTGTCTGTCTGTCTGCCTGTCTGTCTGTCTATCTGTCTGTCTGTCTGTCTGTCTGTCTGTCTGTCTGTCTGTCTGTCTGTCTGTCTGTCTGTCTGTATGTCTTTAAGTATCTCAGTCTGTCTGTCTGTCTGCATGTCCGTCTGTCTGCCTTTTTGTCTTGAAGTGTGTCTGTCTGTATGTCTGTCTGTCTCTCTGATTGTCTGTCTGTCTGTCTGTCTGTCTGTCTGTCTGTCTGTCCGTCTGTCTGTGTATGTCTGTGTGTCTGTATGTCTTTAAGTCTATCAGTCTGTCTGTCTGTCTGCATGTCTGTCTGTCAGTCTGTCTGTCTACCTGTATGTCTTTAAGACTATCAGTCTGTCTGTATGTATTTAAGTCTATCTGTCTGTCTGTCGGTCTGTATGTCTGTATGTCTTTAAGTCTATCAGTCTGTCTGTATGTATTTAAGTCTATCAGTCTGTCTGTCTGTCTGAATGTCTGTCTGTCTGTATGTCTGTCTGTCTGTCTGTCTGTCTGTCTGTCTGTCTGTATGTCTGTCTGTCTGTCTGTCTGTATGTCTTTAAGTATCTCAGTCTGTCTGTCTGTCTGCATGTCCGTCTGTCTGCCTTTTTGTCTTGAAGTGTGTCTGTCTGTATGTCTGTCTGTCTCTCTGATTGTCTGTCTGTCTGTCTGTCTGTCTGTCTGTCTGTCTGTCTGTCTGTCTGTCTGTGTCTGTCTGTCTGTCTGTCTGTCTGTCTGTCTGTCCGTCTGTCTGTGTATGTCTGTGTGTCTGTATGTCTTTAAGTCTATCAGTCTGTCTGTCTGTCTGCATGTCTGTCTGTCAGTCTGTCTGTCTACCTGTATGTCTTTAAGTCTATCAGTCTGTCTGTATGTATTTAAGTCTATCTGTCTGTCTGTCTGTCTGTATGTCTGTCTGTCTGTCTGTCTGTCTGTCTGTCTGTCTGTCTGTCTGTCTGTATGTCTTTAAGTCTATCAGTCTGTCTGTATGTATTTATGTCTATCAGTCTGTCTGTCTGTCTGTATGTCTGTCTGTCTGTCTGTCTGTCTGTCTGTCTGTCTGTATGTCTGTCTGTCAGTCTGTCTGTATGTATTTAAGTCTATCAGTTTGTCTGTCTGTCTGTATGTCTGTCTGTCTGTCTGTCTGTCTGTCTGTCTGTATGTATGTTTTTAAGTCTGTCAGTCAATCCGTCTGTCTGTCTGTCTGTCTGTCTGGCTGTCTGTCTGTGTATGTCTGTGTGTCTGTATGTCTTTAATTCTATCAGTCTGTCTGTCTTTCATTATGTCTGTCTGAATGTCTGGCTGTCTGTCTGTCTGTCTGTCTGTCTGTCTGTCTGTCTGTCTGTCTGTCTGTCTGTATGTCTTTAAGTATATCAGTCTGTCTGTCTGTCTGTATGTCCGTCTGTCTGCCTCTCTATCTTCAAGTGTGTCTGTCTGTATGTCTGTCTGTCTGTCTGTCTGTCTGTCTGTCTGTCTGTCTGTCTGTCTGTCTGTCTGCCTGTCTGTCTGTCTATCTGCCTGTCAGTCTGTCTGTCTGTCTGTATGTCTTTAAGTCTGTCAGTCAGTCCGTCTGTCTGTCTGTATGTCTGTCTGTCTGTCTGTCTGTCTGTCTGTCTGTCTGTCTGTCTGTCTGTCTGTGTCTGTCTGTCTGTCTGTCTGTCTGTCTGTCCGTCTGTCTGTGTATGTCTGTGTGTCTGTATGTCTTTAAGTCTATCAGTCTGTCTGTCTGTCTGCATGTCTGTCTGTCAGTCTGTCTGTCTACCTGTATGTCTTTAAGTCTATCAGTCTGTCTGTATGTATTTAAGTCTATCTGTCTGTCTGTCTGTCTGTATGTCTGTCTGTCTGTCTGTCTGTCTGTCTGTCTGTCTGTCTGTCTGTCTGTATGTCTTTAAGTCTATCACTCTGTTTGTATGTATTTATGTCTATCAGTCTGTCTGTCTGTCTGTATGTCTTTAAGTCTGTCAGTCAATCCGTCTGTCTGGCTGTCTGTCTGTCTGTCTGTCTGTCTGTCTGTCTGTCTGCCTGTCTGTCTGTCTATCTGCCTGTCAGTCTGTCTGTCTGTCTGTATGTCTCTAAGTCTGTCAGTCAGTCCGTCTGTCTGTCTGTCTGTATGTCTGTCTGTCTGTATGTATTTAAGTCTATCTGTCTGTCTGTCTGTCTGTATGTCTGTCTGTCTGTCTGTCTGTCTGTCTGTCTGTCTGTCTGTCTGTAGGTCTTTAAGTCTATCAGTCTGTCTGTATGTATTTAAGTCTATCAGTCTGTCTGTCTGTCTGAATGACTGTCTGTCTGTCTGTCTGTCTGTCTGTCTGTCTGTCTGTCTGTATGTCTTTAAGTATCTCAGTCTGTCTGTCTGTCTGTATGTCCGTCTGTCTGACTTTCTGTCTCGAAGTGTGTCTGTCTGTATGTCTGTCTGTCTGTCTGTCTGTCTGTCTGTCTGTCTGCCTGTCTGTCTGTCTGCCTGTCTGTCTGTCTATCTGCCTGTCAGTCTGTCTGTCTGTCTGTATGTCTTTAAGTCAGTCAGTCAGTCCGTCTGTCTGTCTGTATGTCTGTCGGTCTGTCTGTCTGTCTGTATGTCTGTCTATCTGTCTGTCTGTCTGTCTGTCTGTATGTATGTTTTTAAGTCTGTCAGTCAGTCCGTCTGTCTGTCTGTCTGTCTGTCTGGCTGTCTGTCTGTGTATGTCTGTGTGTCTGTATGTCTTTAATTCAATCAGTCTGTCTGTCTTTCATTATGTCTGTCTGAATGTCTGTCTGTCTGTCTGTCTGTCTGTCTGTCTGTCTGTCTGTCTGTCTGTCTGTCTGTCTGTCTGTCTGTCTTCAATTCTATCAGTCTATGTTCTATGTCTGCATGTCTGTCTGTCTGTCTGTCTATCTGTCTGGCTGTCTGTCTGTCTGTATGTCTGCCTGTCTGTCTGTCTATCTGCCTGTCAGTCTGTCTGTCTGTCTGTATGTCTTTAAGTCTGTCAGTCAGTCCGTCTGTCTGTCTGTATGTCTGTCTGTCTGTCTGTCTGTCTGTCTGTCTGTCTGTCTATCTGTATGTCTTTAAGTCTATCAGTCTGTCTGTCTGTCTGTATGTCTGTCGGTCTATCTGGCTGTCTGTCTGTTTTGAAGTCTGTCTGTCTGCATGTCTGTCTGTATGTCTGTCTGTCTGTCTGTCTGTCTGTCTGTCTGTCTGTCTGTCTGTCTGTCTGTCTGCCTGTCTGTCTGTCTATCTGTCTGTCTGTCTGTCTGTCTGTCTGTCTGTCTGTCTGTCTGTCTGTCTGTCTGTCTGTCTGTGTCTGTCTGTCTGTCTGTCTGTCTGTCTGTCTGTCTGTCTGTCCGTCTGTCTGTGTATGTCTGTGTGTCTGTATGTCTTTAAGTCTATCAGTCTGACTGTCTGTCTGCATGTCTGTCTGTCTGTCTGTCTGTCTATCTGTATGTCTTTAAGTCTATCAGTCTGTCTGTCTGTCTGTATGTCTGTCGGTCTATCTGGCTGTCTGTCTGTTTTGAAGTCTGTCTGTCTGCATGTCTGTCTATATGTCTGTCTGTCTGTCTGCCTGTCTGTCTGTATGTCTCTCTGTCTGTCTGTCTGTCTTGAAGTATGTCTGTCCGTATGTATGTCTGTCTGTCTGTCTGTCGGTGTCTGTCTATCTGTCTGGCTGTCTGTCTGTCTGTCTGTCTGTCTGTCTGTCTGTCTGTCTGTCTGTGTCTGTCTGTATGTCTGTCTGTCTGTCTGTCCGTCTGTCTGTCTGTATGTCTTTAAGTCTGTCAGTCTGTCCGTCTGTCTGTCTGTCTGTCTGTCTGGCTGTCTGTATGTATTTCTTTAAGTCTGTCAGTCAGTCCGTCTGTCTGTCTGTCGGGTCTGTCTGTCTGTCTTCAATTCTGTCAGTCAGTCCGTCTGTCTGTCTGTCTGTCTGTCTGTCTGTCTGTCTGTCTGTCTGTCTGTCTGTCTGTATGTATGTTTTTAAGTCTGTCAGTCAGTCCGTCTGTCTGTCTGTCTGTCTGTCTGGCTGTCTGTCTGTCTGTCTGTCTGTATGTATGTTTTTAAGTCTGTCAGTCAGTCCGTCTGTCTGTCTGTCTGTCTGTCTGGCTGTCTGTCTGTGTATGTCTGTGTGTCTGTATGTCTTTAATTCAATCAGTCTGTCTGTCTTTCATTATGTCTGTCTGAATGTCTGTCTGTCTGTCTGTCTGTCTGTCTGTCTGTCTGTCTGTCTGTCTGTCTGTATGTATGTTTTTAAGTCTGTCAGTCAGTCCGTCTGTCTGTCTGTCTGTCTGTCTGGCTGTCTGTCTGTGTATGTCTGTGTGTCTGTATGTCTTTAATTCTATCAGTCTGTCTGTCTTCATTATGTCTGTCTGAATGTCTGTCTGTCTGTCTGTCTGTCTGTCTGTCTGTCTGTCTGTCTGTCTGTATGTCTTTAAGTATATCATTCTGTCTGTCTGTCTGTATGTCCGTCTGTCTGCCTTTCTGTCTTGAAGTGTGTCTGTCTGTATGTCTGTCTGTCTGTCTGTCTGTCTGTCTGAATGTCTGTCTGTCTGTCTGTCTGTCTGTCTGTCTGTCTGTCTGTCTGTCTGTATGTCTTTAAGTCTATCAGTCTGTCTGTATGTATTTATGTATATCAGTCTGTCTGTCTGTCTCTCTGTCTGTCTGTCTGTGTCTGTCTGTCTGTCTGTCTGTCTGTCTGTCCGTCTGTCTGTGTATGTCTGTGTGTCTGTATGTCTTTAAGTCTATCAGTCTGACTGTCTGTCTGCATGTCTGTCTGTCTGTCTGTCTGTCTATCTGTATGTCTTTAAGTCTATCAGTCTGTCTGTCTGTCTGTATGTCTGTCTGTCTGTCTGTCTGTCTGTCTGTCTGTCTGTCTGTAGGTCTTTAAGTCTATCAGTCTGTCTGTATGTATTTAAGTCTATCAGTCTGTCTGTCTGTCTGAATGTCTGTCTGTCTGTCTGTCTGTCTGTATGTCTGTCTGTCTGTCTGTATGTCTTTAAGTATCTCAGTCTGTCTGTCTGTCTGTATGTCCGTCTGTCTGACTTTCTGTCTCGAAGTGTGTCTGTCTGTATGTCTGTCTGTCTGTCTGTCTGTCTGTCTGTCTGTCTGCCTGTCTGTCTGTCTGCCTGTCTGTCAGTCTATCTGCCTGTGAGTCTGTCTGTCTGTCTGTATGTCTTTAAGTCTGTCAGTCAGTCCGTCTGTCTGTCTGTATGTCTGTCTGTCTGTCTGTCTGTCTGTATGTCTGTCTATCTGTCTGTCTGTCTGTCTGTCTGTATGTATGTTTTTAAGTCTGTCAGTCAGTCCGTCTGTCTGTCTGTCTGTCTGTCTGGCTGTCTGTCTGTGTATGTCTGTGTGTCTGTATGTCTTTAATTCAATCAGTCTGTCTGTCTTTCATTATGTCTGTCTGAATGTCTGTCTGTCTGTCTGTCTGTCTGTCTGTCTGTCTGTCTGTCTGTCTGTCTGTCTGTCTGTCTGTCTGTCTGTATGTCTGTATGTCCGTCTGTCTGCCTTTCTATCTTGAAGTGTGTATGTCTTTAATTATATCAGTATGTCTGTCTGTCTGTATGTCTGTCTTTAATTCTATCAGTCTGTCTGTCTTTCTGTATGTCTGTCTGACTGTCTGTCTGTCTGTCTGTCTGTCTTCAATTCTATCAGTCTGTCTGTCTTCCCGTATGTCTGTCTGTATGTCTTTAAGTCTGTCAGTCAGTCCGTCTGTCTGTCTGTATGTCTGTCTGTCTGTCTGTCTGTCTGTATGTCTGTCTATCTGTCTGTCTGTCTGTCTGTCTGTCTGTCTGTCTGCCTGTCAGTCTGTCTGTCTGTCTGTATGTCTTTAAGTCTGTCAGTCAGTCCGTCTGTCTGTCTGTATGTCTGTCTGTCTGTCTGTCTGTCTGTATGTCTGTCTATCTGTCTGTCTGTCTGTCTGTCTGTCTGTCTGTCTGTCTGTCTATCTGTATGTCTTTAAGTCTATCAGTCTGTCTGTCTGTCTGTATGTCTGTCGGTCTATCTGGCTGTCTGTCTGTTTTGAAGTCTGTCTGTCTGCATGTCTGTCTGTATGTCTGTCTGTCTGTCTGTCTGTCTGTCTGTCTGTCTGTCTGTCTGTCTGTCTGTCTGCCTGTCTGTCTGTCTATCTGTCTGTCTGTCTGTCTGTCTGTCTGTCTGTCTGTCTGTCTGTCTGTCTGTCTGTCTGTGTCTGTCTGTCTGTCTGTCTGTCTGTCTGTCTGTCTGTCCGTCTGTCTGTGTATGTCTGTGTGTCTGTATGTCTTTAAGTCTATCAGTCTGACTGTCTGTCTGCATGTCTGTCTGTCTGTCTGTCTGTCTATCTGTATGTCTTTAAGTCTATCAGTCTGTCTGTCTGTCTGTATGTCTGTCGGTCTATCTGGCTGTCTGTCTGTTTTGAAGTCTGTCTGTCTGCATGTCTGTCTATATGTCTGTCTGTCTGTCTGCCTGTCTGTCTGTATGTCTCTCTGTCTGTCTGTCTGTCTTGAAGTATGTCTGTCCGTATGTATGTCTGTCTGTCTGTCTGTCGGTGTCTGTCTATCTGTCTGGCTGTCTGTCTGTCTGTCTGTCTGTCTGTCTGTCTGTCTGTCTGTCTGTGTCTGTCTGTATGTCTGTCTGTCTGTCTGTCCGTCTGTCTGTCTGTATGTCTTTAAGTCTGTCAGTCTGTCTGTCTGTATTTCTTTAAGTCTGTCAGTCAGTCCGTCTGTCTGTCTGTCTGTCTGTCTGTCTGTCTGTCTTCAATTCTGTCAGTCAGTCCGTCTGTCTGTCTGTCTGTCTGTCTGTCTGTCTGTCTGTCTGTCTGTCTGTCTGTCTGTCTGTCTGTCTGTCTTCAATTCTGTCAGTCAGTCCGTCTGTCTGTCTGTCTGTCTGTCTGTCTGTCTGTCTGTCTGTCTGTCTGTCTGTCTGTCTGTCTGTCTGTCTGTCTATCTGTATGTATGTTTTTAAGTCTGTCAGTCAGTCCGTCTGTCTGTCTGTCTGTCTGTCTGGCTGTCTGTCTGTCTGTCTGTCTGTATGTATGTTTTTAAGTCTGTCAGTCAGTCCGTCTGTCTGTCTGTCTGTCTGTCTGGCTGTCTGTCTGTGTATGTCTGTGTGTCTGTATGTCTTTAATTCAATCAGTCTGTCTGTCTTTCATTATGTCTGTCTGAATGTCTGTCTGTCTGTCTGTCTGTCTGTCTGTCTGTCTGTCTGTCTGTCTGTATGTATGTTTTTAAGTCTGTCAGTCAGTCCGTCTGTCTGTCTGTCTGTCTGTCTGGCTGTCTGTCTGTGTATGTCTGTGTGTCTGTATGTCTTTAATTCTATCAGTCTGTCTGTCTTCATTATGTCTGTCTGAATGTCTGTCTGTCTGTCTGTCTGTCTGTCTGTCTGTCTGTCTGTCTGTCTGTCTGTCTGTCTTTAAGTATATCAGTCTGTCTGTCTGTCTGTATGTCCGTCTGTCTGCCTTTCTGTCTTGAAGTGTGTCTTCCCGTATGTCTGTCTGTATGTCTTTAAGTCTATCAGTCTGTCTCTATGTCTGCATGTCTGTCTGTCTGTCTGTCTGTCTGTCTGTATGTCTTTAAGTATATCAGTCTGTCTGTCTGTCTGTATGTCCGTCTGTCTGCCTTTCTATCTTGAAGTGTGTATGTCTTTAATTATATCAGTATGTCTGTCTGTCTGTATGTCTATCTTTAATTCTATCAGTCTGTCTGTCTTTCTGTATGTCTGTCTGACTGTCTGTCTGTCTGTCTGTCTGTCTTCAATTCTATCAGTCTGTCTGTCTTCCCGTATGTCTGTCTGTATGTCTTTAAGTCTATCAGTCTGTCTCTATGTCTGCATGTCTGTCTGTCTGTCTGTCTATCTGTCTGGCTGTCTGTCTGTCTGTCTGTCTGTCTGTCTGTCTGTCTGTATGTATGTTTTTAAGTCTGTCAGTCAGTCCGTCTGTCTGTCTGTCTGTCTGTCTGGCTGTCTGTCTGTGTGTCTGTGTGTCTGTATGTCTTTAATTCTATCAGTCTGTCTGTCTTCATTATGTCTGTCTGAATGTCTGTCCGACTGTCTGTCTGTCTGTCTGTCTGTCTGTCTGTCTGTCTGTAGGTATTTAAGTCTTTAAGTCTATCAGTCTGTCTGTATGTCTTTAAGTCTATCAGTCTGTCTGTCTGTGTACATGTCTGTCTGTCTGTCTGTCTTCAATTCTATCAGTCTGTCTGTCTTCCTGTATGTCTGTCTATATGTCTTTAAGTATATCAGTCTGTCTGTCTGTCTGTATGTCTGTCTGTCTGTCTGTCTGTCTTGAAGTCTGTCTGTCTGTGTCAGTCTGTATGTCTGTCTGTCTGTCTGTCTGTATGTCTGTCTGTCTGTCTTTCTGTCTTGAAGTCTGTCTGTCTGTGTCAGTCTGTATGTCTGTCTGTCTGTCTGTCTGTCAGTCTGTTTGTATATGTCTGTGTGTCTGTATGTCTTTAATTCTATCAGTATATGTCTGTCTGTATGTCTGTCTGTCTGCCTTTCTGTCTTTAAGTGTGTCTGTCTGTATGTCTGTCTGTCTGTATGTCTGTCTGTCTGTCTGTCTGTCTGTCTGTTTTGAAGTCTGTCTGTCTGCATGTCTGTCTATATGTCTGTCTGTCTGTCTGCCTGTCTGTCTGTATGTCTGTCTGTCTGTCTGTCTGTCTTGAAGTATGTCTGTCTGTATGTATGTCTGTCTGTCTGTCTGTCGGTGTCTGTCTATCTGTCTGGCTGTCTGTCTGTCTGTCTGTCTGTTTTGAAGTCTGTCTGTCTGCATGTCTGTCTATATGTCTGTCTGTCTGTCTGTCTGTCTTGAAGTATGACTGTCTGTCTGTATGTCTGTCTGTCTGTCTGTCTGTCTTGAAGTATGTCTGTCTGTATGTATGTCTGTATGTCTGTCTGTCTGTCTGTCTGTCTTGAAGTATGTCTGTCTGTATGTATGTCTGTCTGTCTGTCTGTCGGTGTCTGTCTATCTGTCTGGCTGTCTGTCTGTCTGTCTGTCTGTCTGTCTGTCTGTGTCTGTCTGTATGTCTGTCTATCTGTCTGTCCGTCTGTCTGTCTATCTGTCTGTCTGTCTGTCTTCAATTCTATCAGTCTGTCTGTCTTCCTGTATGTCTGTCTGTATGTCTTTAAGTATATCAGTCTTTCCGACTGTCTGTCTGTCTGTCTGTCTTTCTGTCTGTCTGTCTGTCGGTGTCTATCTGTCTGTCTGTCTGTCTGTCTGTCTGTCTGTCTGTCGGTGTCTGTCTATTTGTCTGGCTGTCTGTATGTCTGTCTGTCTGTCTGTCGGTGTCTGTCTATCTGTCTGGCTGTCTGTCTGTCTGTCTGTCTGTCTGTCTGTCTGTCTGTGTCTGTCTGTATGTCTGTCTATCTGTCTGTCCGTCTGTCTGTCTATCTGTCTGTCTGTCTGTCTTCAATTCTATCAGTCTGTCTGTCTTCCTGTATGTCTGTCTGTATGTCTTTAAGTATATCAGTCTTTCCGACTGTCTGTCTGTCTGTCTTTCTGTCTGTCTGTCTGTCGGTGTCTATCTGTCTGTCTGTCTGTCTGTCTGTCTCTATGTCCGCATGTCTGTCTGTCTGTCTGTCTATCTGTCTGGCTGTCTGTCTGTCTGTCTGTCTGTCTGTCTGTCTGTCTGTATGTATGTTTTAAAGTCTGTCAGTCAGTCCGTCTGTCTGTCTGTCTGTCTGTCTGGCTGTCTGTCTGTGTGTCTGTGTGTCTGTATGTCTTTAATTCTATCAGTCTGTCTGTCTTCATTATGTCTGTCTGAATGTCTATCCGACTGTCTGTCTGTCTGTCTGTCTGTCTGTCTGTCTGTCTGTAGGTATTTAAGTCTTTAAGTCTATCAGTCTGTCTGTATGTCTTTAAGTCTATCAGTCTGTCTGTCTGTCTACATGTCTGTCTGTCTGTCTGTCTTCAATTCTATCAGTCTGTCTGTCTTCCTGTATGTCTGTCTGTATGTCTTTAAGTATATCAGTCTGTCTGTCTGTCTGTCTGTCTGTCTGTATGTCTTTAAGTATATCAGTCTGTCTGTCTGTCTGTATGTCCGTCTGTCTGCCTTTCTATCTTGAAGTGTGTATGTCTTTAATTATATCAGTATGTCTGTCTGTCTGTATGTCTATCTTTAACTCTATCAGTCTGTCTGTCTTTCTGTATGTCTGTCTGACTGTCTGTCTGTCTGTCTGTCTGTCTTCAATTCTATCAGTCT
>CASCKD010000024.1:437500-440000 GCA_949152435.1 Gastracanthus pulcherrimus | reverse complement strand
AATCGGTGCAGGTACGCCCGGAAGCATCCGTGCCCGGTTAAAAACTGTGTGAGGTAGTAATTTACTTCCCCATGTCTTCTTTCGGTCCAGCCCTCTATCCTTGGTATGAGGCGATGTGTCCATCGCCCTTTGCCACTGGAGTCCCATCTTTTTTCCCACTCAGTCAGTGTCTGCTTCTTCGCGGAATCCCAGATGTCCTTCTGAGTGTTGTCATTTTGTTGTCGCTTTGTCTCGAAGACATTCTTTCTCTCCATTGCTAGGAGGTCAATAGGCGGCATGCCTGCTATAATACAGGCAGCCTCATCTGATACCGTACGATAAGCAGACGCGACCCTAAGTGCACTTCGTCTGTATACAGTCGACAGCTTGTTTGCGTATGTTTTCACTAACATGGCATCTGCCCATATAGGAGCCCCGTACAACATAATCGATGTGATTACACTGACTAAGAGCAACCTTCTACCTTGCGTTGGCCCTCCTACATTTGGCATCAATCGAGATAAAGCAGCGCCAACTTTTGCTGCTTTATCACTCACTGTTTCAAGATGCTGCTTAAATGTAAGTCTTGCATCAATGGTAATGCCCAGGTACTTAATGGTTGGTTGAGAAACAATCTGGTGTCCATCCACCATTAGCGTTATTTTCTCCATTTTCTTCCTACTAGAAATAAGAAGAACTTCGGTTTTATGACTGGCCAATTCCAGTCCTGTCTCTGTCAGCCATTCGCGTATTATACGAATAGCCTCGTCAGCTATCTCTGTTATATCTTCTATGCTTTTCGCTACCACGACTAGTGCTATGTCGTCAGCGAATCCTATCACTGTCGCCCCTTTGGGTAACTGTAGCCTTAGTACCCCATCGTACAAGCTGTTCCAAGTCGGTGAACCAAGCACTGATCCCTGGGGTACTCCTCCTGTTACTTCATAGGTCTTGGTGCCATTGTCAGTGTCATATAATAAGATTCTGTCCTTCAAGTAGTCGGACATCATCCTTCTTATATATAAAGGCACTTCTTGTTTACGAAATGCCTCGTGTATTTTGGTCCATTTGGCCGAGTTGAATGCATTTTTGACGTCCAGAGTGACGACAGCGCAATACTCCTTTGCTCCTCCTTTCCATCTCTTTCCCTCTATCGCTGCGCGCGCAGTGTCAATCACTATGTTCACTGCGTCTAGAGTTGATCGTTTCCTCCGAAAGCCGTATTGGTGTTCCGCAAGTCCCCCTTTTTCTTCTATTGCCTGATCCATTCTGACGCAAATTATGCGTTCCAGAATCTTGCCTGAGGTGTCCAGCATGCAGAGCGGTCTGTATGATGAAGCGTCCTCAGGTGGCTTCTTTCCCTTTGGTAGTAGCACAAGTCGTTGTCTCTTCCAGTCGGCGGGAAATATTCCCTCTTTTAGACATGTGTTGTACAAGTCTATGAAGATCTCTGGTTGGGCGAATATAGCATGTTTCAATGCTATATTGGGAATGCCATCCAGGCCTGGAGCCTTGTTGTTTCCAACCCTCTTGCAAGCGCTTAGCAGTTCCTCCATTGTGACTGGAGGAATAGCTTCTTCGTTTGCCTCTGATTCTATAACACACGGTTCGTCCCGTTGTGTGGGGAACAGTTTAGTCACTACTCGATCTAATAATTGTGGGCACTTGGGAGGGGGTGCGTAGCTTCCTTTGATCTTCTTCATTACTATTTTATAAGGTCTACCCCAGGGGTCTTTATTAACCTCGTCCTGTAATTCCTTCAGGCACCGTCGCTTATTGGTACGGATTGTCTTCTTAAGCTTTCGCTTAGCGTCCTTCATTTCCTGGTGGTAGGCATCTACTAATTCCTGGCCTCTTCCAGTTTTATAGTATTTCTTTCTTGCCCGCTGCTCCTGTCTCCTAGTCCGATGGCACTCGCTACGAGCGCTATCCGCCTCACTATTCCACCAGTATACTGGTGGTCGTCTTTGGTTGGGCACTCTTCTTGGCATAGCTGCGTCGCAGGCTCGGGTGATATTTTTCATCACCTGTTTAGCCTTGCTGTCCGCTGTCCCAAACAGTTGTATTTCCTCCAGTGCCAACAGAAACATCTCCTTATCATAGTCTTTCACTTTCCAACCGATTCTATTGGTCCTTGTACTCGCGCTGGAACCCTGCTTTGATCTTCCTATCTCCATAATTATGGCCTGGTGATCACTATTGGTGTAGTGTTCACTCACGATCCACGTGTCGACTGAGTCAATTAAACAGCTGCTAACATATGTCAGATCTACTATAGATCCTGTGTCCCCTCTTCTAAAAGTGTTGGTACAACCCTGATTAACTAGTACCAAATCTAGGAGTGCGAATGTTTCCAGCAGCACCCGTCCTCTTTGATTAGTCCTTTGGCTGCCCCACTCTACGGCCCATGCGTTAAAATCGCCTGCTATTATTACTGGCTTTCTTCCCGCCATATCCTGTACGAGTCGATCTAACAGTCTTTCGAACTGTTCAATTGGCGCATTAGGCGGGGCATAGCAGC
>CASCKD010000024.1:422500-425000 GCA_949152435.1 Gastracanthus pulcherrimus | reverse complement strand
CTGCATGTCTGTCTATATGTCTGTCTTTCTGTCTGCCTGTCTGTCTGTATGTCTGTCTGTCTGTCTGTCTGTCTTGAAGTATGTCTGTCTGTATGTATGTCTGTCTGTCTGTCGGTGTCTGTCTATCTGTCTGAATGTCTGTCTGTCTGTCTGTCTGTCTGTCTGTCTGTATGTCTTTAAGTATCTCAGTCTGTCTGTCTGTCTGTATGTCCGTCTGTCTGCCTTTCTGTCTCGAAGTGTGTCTGTCTGTATGTCTGTCTGTCTGTCTGTCTGTCTGTCTGTCTGTCTGTCTGTCTGTCTGTCTGTCTGTCTGTCTGTGTCTGTCTGTCTGTCTGTCTGTCTGTCTGTCTGTCCGTCAGTCTGTGTATGTCTGTGTGTCTGTATGTCTTTAAGTCTATCAGTCTGACTGTCTGTCTGCATGTCTGTCTGTCTGTCTGTCTGTCTATCTGTATGTCTTTAAGTCTATCAGTCTGTCTGTCTGTCTGTATGTCTGTCGGTCTATCTGGCTGTCTGTCTGTTTTGAAGTCTGTCTGTCTGCATGTCTGTCTATATGTCTGTTTGTCTGTCTGCCTGTCTGTCTGTATGTCTCTCTGTCTGTCTGTCTGTCTTGAAGTATGTCTGTCTGTATGTATGTCTGTCTGTCTGTCTGTCCGTGTCTGTCTATCTGTCTGGCTGTCTGTCCGTCTGTCTGTCTGTCTGTCTGTCTGTCTGTCTGTGTCTGTCAGTCTGTCTGTCTGTCTGTCTGTCTGTGTCTGTCTGTATGTCTGTCTGTCTGTCTGTCCGTCTGTCTGTCTGCCTGTCTGTCTGTATGTCTCTCTGTCTGTCTGTCTGTCTTGAAGTATGTCTGTCTGTATGTATGTCTGTCTGTCTGTCTGTCGGTGTCTGTCTATCTGTCTGGCTGTCTGTCTGTCTGTCTGTCTGTCTGTCTGTCTGTCTGTCTGTGTCTGTCTGTATGTCTGTCTGTCTGTCTGTCCGTCTGTCTGTCTGTATGTCTTCAAGTCTGTCAGTCTGTCTGTCTGTATTTCTTTAAGTCTGTCAGTCAGTCCGTCTGTCTGTCTGTCTGTCTGTCTGTCTGTCTTCAATTCTGTCAGTCAGTCCGTCTGTCTGTCTGTCTGTCTGTCTGTCTGTCTGTCTGTCTGTCTGTCTGTCTGTATGTATGTTTTTAAGTCTGTCAGTCAGTCCGTCTGTCTGTCTGTCTGTCTGTCTGGCTGTCTGTCTGTATGTCCGTCTGTCTGCCTTTCTATCTTGAAGTGTGTATGTCTTAAATTATATCAGTATGTCTGTCTGTCTGTATGTCTGTCTTTAATTCTATCAGTCTGTCTGTCTTTCTGTATGTCTGTCTGACTGTCTGTCTGTCTGTCTGTCTGTCTTCAATTCTATCAGTCTGTCTGTCTTCCCGTATGTCTGTCTGTATGTCTTTAAGTCTATCAGTCTGTCTCTATGTCTGCATGTCTGTCTGTCTGTCTGTCTGTCTGTCTGTATGTCTTTAAGTATATCAGTCTGTCTGTCTGTCTGTATGTCCGTCTGTCTGCCTTTCTATCTTGAAGTGTGTATGTCTTTAATTATATCAGTATGTCTGTCTGTCTGTATGTCTGTCTTTAATTCTATCAGTCTGTCTGTCTTTCTGTATGTCTGTCTGACTGTCTGTCTGCCTGTCTGTCTGTCTTCAATTCTATCAGTCTGTCTGTCTTCCCGTATGTCTGTCTGTATGTCTTTAAGTCTATCAGTCTGTCTCTATGTCTGCATGTCTGTCTGTCTGTCTGTCTATCTGTCTGGCTGTCTGTCTGTCTGTCTGTCTGTCTGTCTGTCTGTCTGTCTGTATGTATTTAAGTCTTTAAGTCTATCAGTCTGCCTGTATGTCTTTAAGTCTATCTGTCTGTCTGTCTGTCTGTCTTCAATTCTATCAGTCTGTCTGTCTTCCTGTATGTCTGTCTGTATGTCTTTAAGTATATCAGTCTGTCTGTCTGTCTGTATGTCTGTCGGTCTATCTGGCTGTCTGTCTGTTTTGAAGTCTGTCTGTCTGCATGTCTGTCTATATGTCTGTTTGTCTGTCTGCCTGTCTGTCTGTATGTCTCTCTGTCTGTCTGTCTGTCTTGAAGTATGTCTGTCTGTATGTATGTCTGTCTGTCTGTCTGTCGGTGTCTGTCTATCTGTCTGGCTGTCTGTCTGTCTGTCTGTCTGTCTGTCTGTCTGTCTGTGTCTGTCTGTCTGTCTGTCTGTCTGTCTGTCTGTGTCTGTCTGTATGTCTGTCTGTCTTGAAGTATGTCTGTCTGCATGTCTGTCTGTCTGTCTGTCTGTCAGTCTGTCTGTGTGTGTGTATGTCTATAAGTCTGTCAGTCAGTCCGTCTGTCTATCTGTATGTCTGTCTGTCTGTCTGTCTGTCTGTCTGTCTGTCTGTCTATCTGTATGTCTTTAAGTCTATCAGTCTGTCTGTATGTCTTTAAGTCTATCAGTCTGTCTGTCTGTCTGTATGTCTGTTTGTCTGACTGTCTGTCTGTCT
>CASCKD010000024.1:407500-412500 GCA_949152435.1 Gastracanthus pulcherrimus | reverse complement strand
CTGTCTGTATGTCTTTAAGTATATCAGTCTGTCTGTCTGTCTGTCTGTCTGTGTATGGCTGTGTGTCTGTATGTCTTTAATTCTATCAGTATGTCTGTCTGTCTGTATGTCTTTAATTCTATCAGTCTATCTGTCTGTCTGTCTGTCTGTCTTCAATTCTATCAGTCTGTCTGTCTTTCTGTATGTCTGTCTGACTGTCTGTCTGTCTGTCAGTCTGTCTGTCTGCGTATGTCTGTCTGTCTTTATGTCTGTATGTCTGTCTGTCTGTCTGTCTGTCTGTCTGTCTGTCTGTCCGTCTGTCTGTCTATCTGTCTGTCTGTCTGTCTTCAATTCTATCAGTCTGTCTGTCTTCCTGTATGTCTGTCTGTATGTCTTTAAGTCTATCAGTCTGTCTCTATGTCTGCATGTCTGTCTGTCTGTCTGTCTATCTGTCTGGCTGTCTGTCTGTCTGTCTGTCTGTCTGTCTGTCTGTCTGTGTCTGTCTGTATGTCTGTCTGTCTGTCTGTCCATCTGTCTGTCTGTATGTCTTTAAGTCTGTCAGTCTGTCTGTCTGTATTTCTTTAAGTCTGTCAGTCAGTCCGTCTGTCTGTCTGTCTGTCTGTATGTCTGCCTTCAATTCTGTCAGTCAGTCCGTCTGTCTGTCTGTCTGTCTGTCTGTCTGTCTTCAATTCTATCAGTCTGTCTCTATGTCTGCATGTCTGTCTGTCTGTCTGTCTATCTGTCTGGCTGTCTGTCTGTCTGTCTGTCTGTCTGTCTGTCTGTCTGTGTCTGTCTGTATGTCTGTCTGTCTGTCTGTCCATCTGTCTGTCTGTATGTCTTTAAGTCTGTCAGTCTGTCTGTCTGTATTTCTTTAAGTCTGTCAGTCAGTCCGTCTGTCTGTCTGTCTGTCTGTATGTCTGCCTTCAATTCTGTCAGTCAGTCCGTCTGTCTGTCTGTCTGTCTGTCTGTCTGTCTTCAATTCTATCAGTCTGTCTGTCTTTCTGTATGTCTGTCTGACTGTCTGTCTGTCTGTCAGTCTTTTTTTTTTTTTTTTTTTTTTTTTTCTTATAGAGAGAGAGGTTTAAGGCAAATCCATTATGGACCATGACATTATATAGTGAAGTACCACCGTGTGTGTAACTCGCACTCACTAAACCTTCCAGTATACGCCAGGGTTTTTACGCCCCACCGCAACCGGATCCCCTCCGTTCACTTTTTGACCCTTAGTAAAGTGAACCGTGCCCTTTCTTCTGAGTTGACCTCCCCGCGGTACTACCGCAAAGCAATGCTTCGCGGGGGTCATTGGGCTCCTGCCCTCTTCTGTGAATGTGGTCGGCATCACTGGTTCTCCCATTATCGTCATTAGTAGTCTTCCGTGTTGTGTGCCTTCTACTTCTTACCGCATCGTCCGGTCGCCAGCTTCATTCAGCATCTCTCGTCTTTTTCTTCTTCCTTCTTCGTCTTTTCTGACCTTCTTAAGTATATCTGCTGCATAGTTGTTTACTGTGCACCATCCATCCTCCGAAGTCAGCATAGCCTCCATAATCGACTCAGGTGTTACTCTGGTCTGGAGATAGCTCTCAAGTTCTTCTCTTTCCTGTTGGTATCGTGAGCAGTCACAGAAGACATGCTCCGCATCCTCGTCAGCGTCCATACACACTGGGCAGTTTGGACGGTCTTCTAATTTGAATCGGTGCAGGTACGCCCGGAAGCATCCGTGCCCGGTTAAAAACTGTGTGAGGTAGTAATTTACTTCCCCATGTCTTCTTTCGGTCCAGCCCTCTATCCTTGGTATGAGGCGATGTGTCCATCGCCCTTTGCCACTGGAGTCCCATCTTTTTTCCCACTCAGTCAGTGTCTGCTTCTTCGCGGAATCCCAGATGTCCTTCTGAGTGTTGTCATTTTGTTGTCGCTTTGTCTCGAAGACATTCTTTCTCTCCATTGCTAGGAGGTCAATAGGCGGCATGCCTGCTATAATACAGGCAGCCTCATCTGATACCGTACGATAAGCAGACGCGACCCTAAGTGCACTTCGTCTGTATACAGTCGACAGCTTGTTTGCGTATGTTTTCACTAACATGGCATCTGCCCATATAGGAGCCCCGTACAACATAATCGATGTGATTACACTGACTAAGAGCAACCTTCTACCTTGCGTTGGCCCTCCTACATTTGGCATCAATCGAGATAAAGCAGCGCCAACTTTTGCTGCTTTATCACTCACTGTTTCAAGATGCTGCTTAAATGTAAGTCTTGCATCAATGGTAATGCCCAGGTACTTAATGGTTGGTTGAGAAACAATCTGGTGTCCATCCACCATTAGCGTTATTTTCTCCATTTTCTTCCTACTAGAAATAAGAAGAACTTCGGTTTTATGACTGGCCAATTCCAGTCCTGTCTCTGTCAGCCATTCGCGTATTATACGAATAGCCTCGTCAGCTATCTCTGTTATATCTTCTATGCTTTTCGCTACCACGACTAGTGCTATGTCGTCAGCGAATCCTATCACTGTCGCCCCTTTGGGTAACTGTAGCCTTAGTACCCCATCGTACAAGCTGTTCCAAGTCGGTGAACCAAGCACTGATCCCTGGGGTACTCCTCCTGTTACTTCATAGGTCTTGGTGCCATTGTCAGTGTCATATAATAAGATTCTGTCCTTCAAGTAGTCGGACATCATCCTTCTTATATATAAAGGCACTTCTTGTTTACGAAATGCCTCGTGTATTTTGGTCCATTTGGCCGAGTTGAATGCATTTTTGACGTCCAGAGTGACGACAGCGCAATACTCCTTTGCTCCTCCTTTCCATCTCTTTCCCTCTATCGCTGCGCGCGCAGTGTCAATCACTATGTTCACTGCGTCTAGAGTTGATCGTTTCCTCCGAAAGCCGTATTGGTGTTCCGCAAGTCCCCCTTTTTCTTCTATTGCCTGATCCATTCTGACGCAAATTATGCGTTCCAGAATCTTGCCTGAGGTGTCCAGCATGCAGAGCGGTCTGTATGATGAAGCGTCCTCAGGTGGCTTCTTTCCCTTTGGTAGTAGCACAAGTCGTTGTCTCTTCCAGTCGGCGGGAAATATTCCCTCTTTTAGACATGTGTTGTACAAGTCTATGAAGATCTCTGGTTGGGCGAATATAGCATGTTTCAATGCTATATTGGGAATGCCATCCAGGCCTGGAGCCTTGTTGTTTCCAACCCTCTTGCAAGCGCTTAGCAGTTCCTCCATTGTGACTGGAGGAATAGCTTCTTCGTTTGCCTCTGATTCTATAACACACGGTTCGTCCCGTTGTGTGGGGAACAGTTTAGTCACTACTCGATCTAATAATTGTGGGCACTTGGGAGGGGGTGCGTAGCTTCCTTTGATCTTCTTCATTACTATTTTATAAGGTCTACCCCAGGGGTCTTTATTAACCTCGTCCTGTAATTCCTTCAGGCACCGTCGCTTATTGGTACGGATTGTCTTCTTAAGCTTTCGCTTAGCGTCCTTCATTTCCTGGTGGTAGGCATCTACTAATTCCTGGCCTCTTCCAGTTTTATAGTATTTCTTTCTTGCCCGCTGCTCCTGTCTCCTAGTCCGATGGCACTCGCTACGAGCGCTATCCGCCTCACTATTCCACCAGTATACTGGTGGTCGTCTTTGGTTGGGCACTCTTCTTGGCATAGCTGCGTCGCAGGCTCGGGTGATATTTTTCATCACCTGTTTAGCCTTGCTGTCCGCTGTCCCAAACAGTTGTATTTCCTCCAGTGCCAACAGAAACATCTCCTTATCATAGTCTTTCACTTTCCAACCGATTCTATTGGTCCTTGTACTCGCGCTGGAACCCTGCTTTGATCTTCCTATCTCCATAATTATGGCCTGGTGATCACTATTGGTGTAGTGTTCACTCACGATCCACGTGTCGACTGAGTCAATTAAACAGCTGCTAACATATGTCAGATCTACTATAGATCCTGTGTCCCCTCTTCTAAAAGTGTTGGTACAACCCTGATTAACTAGTACCAAATCTAGGAGTGCGAATGTTTCCAGCAGCACCCGTCCTCTTTGATTAGTCCTTTGGCTGCCCCACTCTACGGCCCATGCGTTAAAATCGCCTGCTATTATTACTGGCTTTCTTCCCGCCATATCCTGTACGAGTCGATCTAACAGTCTTTCGAACTGTTCAATTGGCGCATTAGGCGGGGCATAGCAGCTGTATACGTATATACCTGCTACCTTCGCCCGTACAAATCCTTCCTCACGAGTCATCATTTTTTCCTGGAAAGCTACGTCGCCACATGTCAGATCGCTGCTTTGCCAGTGTCGTCCGTGTCCCATGATGGCTGGTCCAGATCTCTGTATTGTTCACATATGATGGCCACATCAACCTTCGTCTCTCGAACGTACTGGTTAAGTAGGTCCTGTGCTGTCTCGCAGTGATTTAGGTTTAACTGAACTATCTTCATTATCTTTTTTTTTTTTCTTTTAACTCTTCTAATGCAGCTCTGTAGATAGGACATGTGTAGCTACCGGCTGCATGATCAGTTTTTCCTCCTGCGCTCCTTTCACAGCAGAGTACGCAATTTGGTTGATTCTTACACTCTCTTGCTTTATGGTCTATATTTCCACATTTGTAGCAGAGGTTACTTCGGTCCTGTGCTACCTTGCAACTTTTGGCGATATGTCCAAATCCTAGACACTTATAACATCTAAGTGGACGTATGTTCCTTTCCATCTGCCGTATTCGGCAGACTACCCAGCCTATCTTGATTTTGCGCTTAGCTATCATCTGTTGAGCCATTTTTGCTGGCATTTGGGTGACCGCGGTCTGCGTGTCACCGTATGCCTTACGCAATGATTTTACTACAATCTCGTCCAATGTGGACTCGTCGCTACTTTGGAACTCCCTGCATAGCGCCTCTAGAATGTCCTCCTTGCTAGTTAGTACGTCGAGATCCTTTATTTCAAAGGCCACTACGTCTTGTAGGGTCCTTATTTTGGTACCCCCATCTAGCACTTCTTGCACCGCTTGCCGGAGTTCCGTAGC